>JARGYO010005627.1:1939211-2287694 GCA_029206835.1 Rana muscosa
GGAGCCTGTGATGCTTGTGGACGTGGGGGGGGGAGCCTGTGATGCTTGTGGACGTGGGGGGGGGAGCCTGTGATGCTTGTGGACGTGGGGGGGGAGCCTGTGATGCTTGTGTACGTGGGGGGGGAGCCTGTGATGCTTGTGGACGTGGGGGGAGCCTGTGATGCTTGTGGACGTGGGGGGAGCCTGTGGCGGGAGGAGCCTGTGATGCTTGTGTACATGGGAGGAGCCTGTAATGGGAGGAGCCTGTGATGTACATGGGAGGAGCCTGTGATACTTGTGTACATGGGAGGTGTCTGTAATGGGAGGAGCCTGTGGTGTACATGGTATTTTTTTCCCTTTTTTTTATTTTAGTGATAATAAATGTGCAAAGATCTCACACAATCTTCTCTCAGGCGGTCATTCTGGGGAATTGTTTGTAGAATTTGGAGGAAAATAATGAATTAATTCCATATTGGAATGAGGCCGTAATATAACAAAATGTGGGAAAAGTGAAGCTCTGTGAGTACTTTCCGGATGCTCTGTATATACACCAGAACTATTCTATTCTTGGTACATCAGGTGGGAGTGGTGTATCTGGTGGGAGGAGTAGTAGTGAAGGGGGCGTGTCTCGTGGTCACAGGTATTTCAGGTTGAACATTTTATTCTCTTTCCATTCCTCCGCCGCCCCCTTCTGGTGAACACATTACATCGGGTTGTATAATTGGTGGCGCAGATGTGGAGCTCGCGGTACGCCGGACTGGTGTCCGATGACAGAAATATTCATTGGAACCGCAGGAGCTCCCTGGCCTCGGTGGGCAGGAAACCCCGTCTAGAAATCCACACATTAATGACTGCGGCTGCTGACTTGGCAGGAGACGGGGATTCCATGGTGGAGTCTCGTTCCATGGATGACATCACCAGCCCGGCGACCCTGGCTGACTCTCCTCTGAGCTCCTCCAGGGATGACATCACCGGCCCGGCGACCCCGGCTGACTCTCTCCTCTGAGCCCCTCCATGACCTTCCCAAATCTTCTCCTTCTCTTCCAGACCTACGCCCGGTTCTCCGGAGCTCCTCTGAAGGTCCACAAGCTGTCAAACCCCTGGAAGGGCCCCTCAGGTGAGCTCCCCCCCACCCCCACCCGTACCTAGAATGTCCTGTCCTCTGTACCCTCCTGACACCCCTCTCTCCTCACCAGGTCAGCTGCCGGCCCTGAAGACCCCAAATGATGGCGTCCTCTTCCAGCCCGCCAAAATTATTACCCACCTCAGGAAGCAGGTGAGACAGGGACCCAATGTATGAGGTCTGGTCACACGAGGTCCAGTATAAGAGGTTGTCCACAGGCTCTGGAAGTACCAGATTAGGGGGAGGGGTCACATGACAGGCTCTGGAAGTATCAGATTGAGGGAAGGGTCACATGACAGGCTCTGGAAGTATCAGATTGGGGGAGGGGGTCACATGACGGGCTCTGGAAGTATCAGATTGGGGGAAGGGGTCACATGACAGGCTCTGGAAGTATCAGATTGGGGAGGGGTCACATGACAGGCTCTGGAAGTATCAGATTGGGGGAGGGGGTCACATGACGGGCTCTGGAAGTATCAGATTGGGGGAGGGGTCACATGACAGGCTCTGGAAGTGTCAGATTGGGGGAGGGGTCACATGACAGGCTCTGGAAGTATCAGATTGGGGGAGGGGTCACATGACAGGCTCTGGAAGTATCAGATTGGGGGAGGGGGTCACATGACAGGCTCTGGAAGTATCAGATTGGGGGAGGGGGTCACATGACGGGCTCTGGAAGTATCAGATTGGGGGAGGGGGTCACATGACGGGCTCTGGAAGTATCAGATTGGGGGAGGGGGTCACATGACGGGCTCTGGAAGTATCAGATTGAGGGAAGGGTCACATGACAGGCTCTGAAGTATCAGATTGGGGGGGAGGGGTCACATGACCGGCTCTGCAAGTATCCTGGTTATAATAAGCCTCCCTCTTTGTAGAAGTACAACGCGGATTATGATTTGTCGGCTACGCAGGGGGCGGACACTTTGGCCTTCATCTCTCTGCTGGAGGAGAAGCTGCTGCCGGCGCTGGTGAGTGTGATTGATGGTGGAGTTTTCTTATGCTCCTCCCCTCTGTATGAGTCTCCTATTCCATTGGAGGACACAGCGGTTGTGGTCCGGAGGTCGCTGATTACCTCGGGGGTGGTACACCGGTCCCCGGGGGAAGTCCTCAGTCTGGTGTTCTGTGTCTCCTTAGATTCACTCCTTCTGGGTGGACGCCAAGAACTACGTGGATCTTACCCGCAAGTGGTACTCCGAGACCATTCCTTTCCCCCTCAACTTCTTCATTCCCAACCAGATGCACAGGAGGTACCTGGAGCGCCTCCAACTGATCCGCGGAGAGAGCTGGAGGGAGGAGGACGAGGTGCTGGAGAGACAGGTGAGGGGGCGTGTATGGGGGAGGAGTCATTGGTAGGTAGAGTGAATGATTGGCTGTATAGGAGCCAGGCCCCGTCCAATCAGGGAAAGCCCGTCCTTTATGGGATCTCTCTGTTGATGGGGGGTGTATGAGGGATACTCCCGCGGGCCCCATTGTCACCCCTCTGTACAGCCCTGATGAAGGTGGGGGGATGGGGGGAATGAGACTCTAATCATAGATTTGCCCCCACAGCTGTACACAGACGCCCAGGAATGTCTCGGCCTCCTATCACAGCGTCTCGGGACCCAGAAATTCTTCTTTGGAGAATGGTGAGTGTTGGGGGGGGGGGGGTTTAATTGGCCTAATTTTCCCCTACTGCATGGAGAGGGGGGGGGGCAGGGACAGCTTGGTAGGTGGTGGTTTGGTAGTGGGGGGGGGGGGTAGCGTTGGGAACGGTGGTGGTGAGAGAGGAGGGGGGGGGAGAGTTGGGGACAGTTTGGTAGTGGGGGGAAGAGTGCTGGTTTGGTACTGGAGGATGGTTTGGTAGTGGGGGGTAGCTGGTGAGGTAGCGTTGAGGACGGTGTGGTGAGGGGGGTTTTTAGAGCTGGGGACATTTTGGTAGTGGGGGGCAGCTGGGGATGGTTTGGTTGGGGGAGTTGGGGACAATTTAGTAGTAGTGGGAGTGATGGTGGTGATTTAGTAGCTGGTGATGGTTTGGTAGTGGGGGGGAGGAGGGGGTAGCTGGTGATGGTTTGGTAGTGGGGGGGAGGAGGGGGTAGCTGGTGATGGTTTGGTAGTGGGGGGGAGGAGGGGGTAGCTGGTGATGGTTTGGTAGTGGGGGGGAGGAGGGGGTAGCTGGTGATGGTTTGGTAGTGGGGGGGAGGAGGGGGTAGCTGGTGATGGTTTGGTAGTGGGGGGGGAGGAGGGGGTAGCTGGTGATGGTTTGGTAGTGGGGGGGGAGGAGGGGGTAGCTGGTGATGGTTTGGTAGTGGGGGGGAGGAGGGGGTAGCTGGTGATGGTTTGGTAGTGGGGGGGGAGGAGGGGGTAGCTGGTGATGGTTTGGTAGTGGGGGGGGAGGAGGGGGGTAGCTGGTGATGGTTTGGTAGTGGGGGGGGAGGAGGGGGTAGCTGGTGATGGTTGGTAGTGGGGGGGGAGGAGGGGGTAGCTGGTGATGGTTTGGTAGTGGGGGGGGAGGAGGGGGGTAGCTGGTGATGGTTTGGTAGTGGGGGGGAGGAGGGGGTAGCTGGTGATGGTTTGGTAGTGGGGGGAGGAGGGGGGTAGCTGGTGATGGTTTGGTAGTGGGGGGGAGGAGGGGGTAGCTGGTGATGGTTTGGTAGTGGGGGGGGAGGAGGGGGGTAGCTGGTGACGGTTTGGTAGTGGTGGGGGTGACTGGTGACGGTTTGGTAGTGGGGGGGTGGTGACGGTTTGGTAGTTCGGGGGGGGGGGGAGCTGGAGATGGTTTGGTAGCGGGGGGAGGGAAGAAGGCAGAAGAGTGCTGGGGGCGGTTTAGTAGGGGGAGGGGTTGTGGCTGATTTCTTGCACCTCCCTCTGGCTGTGAACTGATCCCGCCCTCGGTTTCTCATAGCCCCGCCTCCCTGGACGCACACATCTTCAGCCACCTCGCCCCGATCCTGAACATCAAACTGCCCAACAACCTTCTCCAGCAGCACTTGAGATCCCTCCCCAACCTGTGCCAGTACTGCACCTCCATCCTCGGCATCTACTTCACCCCGGACTGCGGTGAGTACCCCCTCCCCCTCAGCCCCTCTATTTGTTGGATTTAGTGGTTCCTCCTGTCACTTTGTCACCCCATTCTTCTTCTCTGTGTCCTCAGAGACCCTCCCCTGCCTTTCACCAAAGACCCCGACGACAGAGTCTCCAGAAGTGGAGGACGAGCCCCTTAAGAGGCGGAACCAGAATCCTGTCGGTGGTGTTCGGCGTGATGGCGATGGTCGGTTACGCTCTGCTCAGCGGAATCATCTCCATACAAAGCACGTCAGGGGGCGGGGCTCTGGAACGGTCCATCGCCATGGAGGACAATGACGATGAGGAGGAGGAGGAGGACGAATGATTGGACTATTGGCTGACTGCATTCCGTACCAAATCCCCAATCCCATGTATGTACAGGACGGACCCCCCCCCATTCCATGTCCTGACGGACGGATCCCAGTTCTGCACCAGATCCACCAGGATACTGGTATAACTCGCTCCACTAGGGGGCGCCACTACAGCTGCTGCTACGTAAGTGCCTTTTATCCTGTGCCCCCCCCCCAACAATTCCTGGAAACTGTCCATGGCGGGTTATTCCCCATCATTCCCTGAACCCGAGCGACTTCCTGCCGGCCCCCCGACCTTTTCCCTGTCCTTTGCTGGATCTGGTAATACATTGTAAATGAAAGCAGAACCCCCCCAGATTGAGATTCCAGTACAGGGTCAGGTCCGGGGGTCCAAAAACACCCCCTTCACCGGGGCCTACGATGGACTGACCAGAGGTCTACAGAGGAGACCCGGGCCTGACGTTGTACTGGCTGAGGAACCCATTGATGGTAGCACCCTCACTTCAGTCCTCAGAGGGGGTTTCCCATTTTAAGCCCTGATCGAGAGGCGTGGTTTTGGATCCCTGAAACACATTAAATTCCTCTCTCTGCTTTCCACCTGACCCCATACTGAAAGACAATGTATCCGGACGCTTCATCTGTGGTGTGGTACCCGAGATCGACTCTTCTGCACTACAAGCAAACTATAGGAGGCACTGGGGTGTAGAAGCTACCGGCCCGTGACCGGACAACCCCACACTATACTAAAGGATAGCAACCCCCACCAACACCATACTAAAGGATAGCAACCCCCCCCAATGGAACGACCCCCCACCAACACCATACTAAAGGATAGCAAACCCCCCCCCCCAATGGGACAACCCCCACCAACACCATACTAAAGGATAGCGACCCCCCCACCAACACTATACTAAAGGATAGCAACCGCCCTAATGGAACGACCCCCCACCAACACCATACTAAAGGATAGCAACCCACCAACACCACACTAAAGGATAGCAACCCCCCCCTAATGGAACGACCCCCCACCAACACCATACTAAAGGATAGCAACCCTCCCCCCCAATGGGACAACCCCCCCACCAAACACCATCATACCACATGGTGGCAACCCCCCCAACACCATGATCATACTAAAGGGTAGCATCACCAATAGGTCGACATCCACCATGATCATACTAAACGATAGCCCCACCCCCTTTCAATGGGACAACCTCCACCACGATCATACTAAAGGGTAGCACCACCGATAGGACAACAAACCCCCCCCCCCCGCCAACTATGATCATAGTAAATAATAGCACCACCAATGACATTATCCTAATAAAAGCATTACTGGTTGGTCAATCCCGGTGTCCAGCAATGTCCATCCTTGTCCAGCACTACAGATGGGGGCCCCCCCCGGGGTCAGGCACGGTCTATCCTCTTCCTATGGAGATACATTGGGGCACTGTGATGAATCTGCTGTGTTTTTTATCCTCTGTAATGTGGCGTTTCATGTTTCTCCCGTCTTTAAAGCTGTAGCATGCCGCGGTTTTACTCACCTGGTTTCACTTTTTTAAATTAAAGTCTGCAGAAAACCGATTTGACATTAGTTTTCTCTTTAGAGGGTTTGGCCATGAACATTGGGGGGGCGGGGGCGGGTGCTGCGTGTCACTAAATAGGAAACACAAAACAATATGTGGCACCCCCTAAAGGTAAAGTGTAATCTGCATACGTTCAATGGATGGCAGATGTTATTTCTTATTGCCTGGTGCAGTGTTTGCTCACAGACCTCAGTAGGGTAAGCAGTTGTGTGTGGAATGAAGCAGATCACACAGTTCATTATAAATTAATAATAAATTAATCATTTATTAGTAATATTGGCACATCAGATCGACATTCCAGCAGCAGGTTACCTGCACTCTGCGCCCCCCTCCCCCCACCATCCCCGAGGACACCTCTACACAGGTGGAGGACAATGTCCGGATTCCCAAACGACAAAATTTGTAGCTCTCTGAACTTTCTGAATTTCACTTCATCTATGGTGCAGGCTGGTTGATCAATCCATTGACTTCAGTACAACCAGCCTGTTGTTTTTTTTTCACCCAATCACCAGCTATAGCCACCAGCATTGATCATTGTGCTCTGCCCATGGGCAAGGCTCTCTGCTGTCAGAACACAAAAGCTCTGCGGGAGGGACTGACTCGGCAAACAATTTTCTTTCCTTCCACTCGTGGTTGCAGGAAAGAAAATTGCATAATGTGTGGCCTCTGCCTGATGTCCTCCGTTCCCTCCATCTGACCTTCCTCCCTCCATCAGTCCTTCCACCCTTTCCTCTTCCCTCCATCCGTCCTTCCTTCCTCTTCCCGTCCTTCCTTCCTCTTCCCTCTATCCGTCCTTCCTTCCCTTTCCTCTTTCTGTACTTCCTTCCCCGTCTCTCCTTTCTTCCCTCTGACTGTCCTTTCCTTCCCCTCGTTCCGTCTGTCCTTCCTTTCCTTCCCCTCGTTCCGTCTGTCCCTTCCTTTCCTTCCCCTCGTTCCGTCTGTCCTTCCTTTCCTTCCCCTCGTTCGTCTGTCCTTCCTTTCCTTCCCCTCGTTCCGTCTGTCCTTCCTTTCCTTCCCCTCGTTCCGTCTGTCCTTCCTTTCCTTCCCTCGTTCCGTCTGTCCTTCCTTTCCTTCCCCTCGTTCCGTCTGTCCTTTCCTTTCCTTCCCCTCGTTCCGTCTGTCCTTTCCTGTGTCTTTCCTTCCTTTTTTCCCTCACCCTTCCTCTTCCTCGTTCCGTCCTTCCCGTTCTTCCCGTTCCGTCCTTCCCCGTCCGGTCCTTCCCCCTTCCCCTCCCCCCTATTATATTTTTTGTCTGTTCTTCCAGTGCTGATCCTTGGTATGTAGCAGGTGGGTGCGGGATTCCTCCAGTTTTGGGTCTTCCTTGCTGTGTACACAGTGATGTTGGGAGCTCCTGTCCCCCCCCCCCCCCCCCCCGTGTCTCATGCACTCAGCTGCTGGATTTGGGAGAGTCGGTACTTTTAAATCACAGACCTGGAACATGTGAGTGTCAGCTTCACTGTCTCTATATACACTATATTACCAAAAGTATTGGGACGCCTGCCTTTACTGGCCCCCAGTCTTAGTCCGTAGGGTTCAATATTGAGTTGGCCCTCCCTTTGCAGCTATAACACCTTCACCTCTTCTGGGAAGGCCGTCCACAAGGTTTAGGAGGGAGTCTTTGGGAATGTTTGACCATTCTTCCAGAACAGCATTTGTGAGGTCAGGCACTGATGTTGGATGAGAAGGACGGGAGGTCACACAGGAGGAAGATGTGAGCTCATGGTTGGCCCCGGTGGCGGTCTCTCTCGTGTCTGGGAATTGTGGTCTCTCTTGCCGGAGGGGGCCCCCTCCTCCCCCCCGGGGTCACGTCATTGCCGAGTTATGCTCCCTCTCTGCCAGGAAGAGCCGGGCGGAGTTCTCCACATAAGCCGGCTTGTCGCTGAGCCAAGTCCGTAATTACGGAACGCTGCCGTCACTTGGCGTCCACAAACCAGGATTGTGTTTACTCATCGGAGGGGGACACGTTGTACCCCCTCCCCACCCCCCATAATTAGACCCTCTGCCATGTTTGCTCTCCCTCCATCATAACATGGAAGGAATGTCTTCCTGGAGAAGACTCATCGACAAAACAGACGCAGCCCAGAGCGGCTCCTGGGGGCCACCTAGTGCCAAAGTCTTCATACTCAACAAGACTGATTTATGGAACAATTATCTTCCTATCACCCACCTCCCTTTCTACAGGCTATTGAGTCATCCTCATTTCCTGATACTTCAAGAGCCTGCGCAGCAATCCTCATACTGCTTTAATTATCCCCCCCCCCCCCCCCCCCCACATACAGAAAATTAGGTGGAGTCTTCCTTTAAGCGTTCTTGAAATGGTGGAACTGAAATGTTCAAGAATGAGGCACATAACGGGCTGGGCGTTAACAGAATCCCCTCCGCTGTGCCACGGCGGTCACTGGCGTCTCCACATATACGTCCGAATGGAGTTCGCTGGAGAAACGGCGTCTATCGTCCCCACAGCCGGGTCCCAAATCTGGAATTTCACATCTTCTGAGTTCCTGGAAAGAAGAGAGATACTCAGCACAAGGATGGTGGGAACCCCTCATAATGGGCACAGCGGGTGTACAGACCCAGGAACTCAGCACAGGGATGGTGGGAACCCCTCATAATGGGCACAGCGGGTGTACAGACCCAGGAACTCAGCACAGGGATGGTGGGAACCCCTCATAATGGGCACAGCGGGTGTACAGACCCGGGAACTCAGCACAGGGATGGTGGGAACTCCTCATAATGGGCACAGCGGGTGTACAGACCCGGGGAACTCAGCACAGGCATGGTGGGAACTCCTCATAATGGGCACAGCAGGTGTACAGACCCGGGAACTCAGCACAGGGATGGTGGGAACCTCTCATAATGGGCACAGCGGGTGTACAGACCCGGGAACTCAGCACAGGGATGGTGGGAACCCCTCATAATGGGCACAGCGGGTGTACAGACCCAGGAACTCAGCACAGGGATGGTGGGAACCCCTCATAATGGGCACAGCGGGTGTACAGACCCAGGAACTCAGCACAGGGATGGTGGGAACCCCTCATAATGGGCACAGCGGGTGTACAGACCCGGGAACTCAGCACGGGGATGGTGGGAACCCCTCATAATGGGCACAGCGGGTGTATAGACCCGGGAACTCAGCACAGGGATGGCGGGAACCCCTCATAATGGGCACAGCGGGTGTACAGACCCGGGAACTCAGCACGGGGGATGGTGGGGAACCCCTCATAATGGGCACAGCGGGTGTACAGACCCCGGAACTCAGCACGGGGATGGTGGGAACCCCTCAAAATGGGCACAGCAGGTGTACAGACCCAGGAACTCAGCACGGGGATGGTGGGAACCCCTCATAATGGGCACAGCGGGTGTATAGACCCGGGAACTCAGCACAGGGATGGCGGGAACCCCTCATAATGGGCACAGCGGGTTGTACAGACCCGGGAACTCAGCACGGGGATGGTGGGAACCCCTCATAATGGGCACAGCGGGTGTACAGACCCCGGAACTCAGCACGGGGATGGTGGGAACCCCTCAAAATGGGCACAGCAGGTGTACAGACCCAGGAACTCAGCACGGGGATGGTGGGAACCCCCTCATAATGGGCACAGCGGGGGTACAGACCCGGGAACTCAGCACAGGGATGGTGGGAACCCCTCATAATGGGCACAGCGGGTGTACAGACCCGGGAACTCAGCACAGGGATGGTGAGAACCTCTCATAATGGGCACAGCGGGGGTACAGACCCGGGAACTCGGCACAGGGATGGTGGGAACTCCTCATAATGGGCACAGGGATGGTGGGAACCCCTCATAATGGGCACAGGGATGGTGGGAACTCATAATGGGCACAGCGGGTGTACAGACCCAGGAACTCAGCACAGGGATGGAGGGAACCCCTCATAATGGGCACAGCGGATGTACAGACCCGGGAACTCAGCACAGGGATGGTGGGAACCCCTCATAATGGGCACAGCGGGTGTACAGACCCAGGAACTCAGCACAGGGATGGTGGGAACCCCTCATAATGGGCACAGCGCGTGTACAGACCCGAGAACTCATCACAGGGATGGAGGGAACCCCTCATAATGGGCACAGCGGGTGTACAGACCCGGGAACTCAGCACAGGGATGGAGGGAACCCCCTCATAATGGGCACAGCGGGTGTACAGACCCAATAATTCAGCACAGGGATGGTGGGAACCCCTCATAATGGGCACAGTGGGTGTACAGACCCGGGAACTCAGCACAGGAATGGTGGGAACCCCTCATAATGGGCACAGCGGGTGTACAGACCCGGGAACTCAGCACAGGAATGGTGGGAACCCCTCATAATGGGCACAGCGGGTGTACAGACCCGGGAACTCAGCACAGGGATGGTGGGAACCCCTCATAATGGGCACAGAGGGTGTACAGACCTGGGAACATAGCACAGGGATGGTGGGAACCCCTCATAATGGGCACATGCCACCCACCTGTTCAGAATGACCACGACGGCTGACCCTTCAGGACACAGGAAGGCGATAGTCTCCAGCGGACTCTTGTGGTTGGCGTCTAGTCCGACCCGTTGGGACCCGGCTGGAATGAACTTGCTGCATTGATAAAACATAATCCGGTGTGATTGGTGGTCTTGGTGATGTCATACCCACGCAGGCGTTGCACTCGTCTTACCTGAAGTGAGCCATGTGGTAGAAGGTTGGCTGCTTGTAGAAGACGTCTTTTTTCACATCTACAATAACAGGGCTGTCCACAAAATTCCCCACCCAGGTGGGGCCCCCACTGCTGTCCAGAGCCAGATTCCAGTCCGTCCATCCCGTCACATAATAACTGAGGTCCTGGAAGAAGGAAAGAAAGAAACAGAGGAATTCAATGACTTGTAGGCCGGGACCATTCTACTGACTAGGGGGAGTAAGGGACTTGTAGGCCAGGACCATTCTACTGACTGGGGGGAGTAAGGGACTTGTAGGCCAGGACCATTCTACTGACTGGGGGGAGTAAGGGACTTGTAGGCCAGGACCATTCTACTGACTGGGGGGAGTAAGGGATTTGTAGGTCAGGACCATTCTACTGACTGGGGGGGGGGGGGAGTAAGGGATTTGTAGGTCAGGACCCATTCTACTGACTGGGGGGGGGGGGGAGTAAGGGACTTGTAGGCCAGGACCATTCTACTGACTGGGGGGAGTAAGGGATTTGTAGGTCAGGACCATTCTACTGACTGGGGGGGGGGGGGGAGTAAGGGACTTGTAGGCCAGGACCATTCTACTGACTGGGGGGGAGTAAGGGACTTGTAGGCCAGGACCATTCTACTGACTGGGGGGGAGTAAGGGACTTGTAGGCCAGGACCATCCTACTGACTGGGGGGAGTAAGGGACTTGAAGGCAAGGACCATTCTACTGACTGGGCGGAGTAAGGGACCTGAAGGCCAGGACCATTGTACTGACTGGGGGAGTAAGGGATTTGTAGGTCAGGACCATTCTACTGACGGGGGGGGGGGGGATAAGGGACTTGTAGGCCAGGATTATTCTACTGACTGGGGGGAGTAAGGGATTTGTAGGCCAGGACCATTCTACTGACTGGGGGGGGAGTAAGGGACTTGTAGGCCAGAACCATTCTAATGACTGTGGGGTGAGTGACTTAAAGGTCAGGACCCTTGTACAGACTGGGGGGGGGGGGGCGGAGACTTGTAGGCCAGGACCATTCTACTGACTGGGGGGGAGCAAGATACTTGTAGGCCAGGACCATTCTACCAGTTAGGGAAGAGTCTGAGCCATGTAGGCCTAAGACCAGGACTCTTCTACGGTCTAAAGGGAAGTCAGAGATTGTAGGCCAGAACCCTTCTATAGACTGGGGGGGAGTGAAGGACTTGTGGGCCAGGACCATGCTACAGACTGTGGGGTGAGTGACTTAAAGGTCAGGACCCTTGTACTGACTGGGGGGGAAGTCAGAGACTTGTAGGCCAGAAGCCTTCTATAGACTGAGGGGAAGTGAAGGACTTGTGGGCCAGGACCATGCTACAGATTGGGAAAGGAGGGGATTGGGATACCTATAAAGAGATGTGATAGGACAGTAGACACCAGCGGCGACTGGTAATCTCACCTGCAGTGGCAGTTGGCTCACCTCTACGATACGATGGCTGTATAGGTTCCCCCTCTCCCAGGATCCAAGGTGCACCCCCTTATCCCAAGGCATGAAACCAGCACAAGCCTCACTGGCAAACAAGAAGTATTCTGGGTAGAGGTCATGAGTGTGGCCCAGAGTGGCATCTGCAGGTATTAACCCATCCAGGTACCAGTGGAGGGCGATGCCATGAACGTAGCGGGCAGCCTCCAGGTCTGAGAGAATCTGCAAAAATAAGGCAGAAGATAATGGATCTCACTTCTATCCTGAGAACCTGGCCTGCTCGTGCCTCTGTCAGGTTGGATCCGCACTGCGGCTTTGACCGACAGACGTCACAATAACCCGCAGTCACTCACCACCTCAGCCCAGTAGGGCAACAGAATCCGGTCGTCGTCGATGATCATGATCTGAACATCTCTGTGGGAACTGTTGGCAAAGGCCGGGCCCAGATCCTTGGCGATAAAGTCCCTCATGTGCTCCGGTGTGAAACCCAAACACTGGAAGGGATAGCCGTCCAACATCCCAGCCGTGGGCTCATTCTCCACCGTCACGGCCCAGAACGTCAGGTTGTGTTTGGCGTATTCGTCCAGAAATCTGAAGAAATAAAGAAAGAGAGGGTTAATGTCCGCCGGAGGAAGTACGGGAGAGAACCCTTACATGGTGGCACAGAACAGACCTGATGAAATAGTTGGCCCAAGTCTTATAGTAGCGATCTCCAGGAGAGCCGATCAGAGTTCCCTTCCCTCGGATGTCACCATTAGTCTTCATCCAAGGCGGGGCCGTCCAGGGGCTGCCGAAGAGAGAGATCGGCCTTTTCGATAAGCTCTTTGCTTTGTGTATGATGGGAATCTAGAAGAAGACATTAGATGGGTGTTGGGGTGACACCAATGATGTACGGACTTCTCTATGGTACTCCAGGATCTTCACGCCTCACCTTCAGTTTGATGTCCTCCACCTGCAGATTAAACGACTCCAGACTGAAGTCTCCTTCTTTATCCAGATAGGTGTAGATTCGAGTGGAGAAGTCGCAGCTGGCCATGGGGACACGGAGAATATTGTAACCAATTCCTAAGCAATTGGAAGAATGGAGGCATTACGGAGGGGACCAGAGGAGCATGGGGGGGGGAACAGAGGAGCATGGGGGGGGGAACAGAGGAGCATATGGGGGGCACCAGAGGAGCACGGAGGGACCAAAGGACCGGGGGGGGGCAGAGGAGCATGGGGGGGGACAGACAGCTGACTCAACAGCTATGGCCTGGGAGTTTCTCACTTTCCTGCCTAATCTTGTCCCATTACGGGGGGGGACGCCAAACTGATTCTTTGCCCTGGGTGAAATGTCTAGCTTCCCCACTGGTACTTCCTATAAGAGAAATAATGTAGAACGGCTAATGGCTAGTGAAGGGGGGGGGGGGTGGCAGGCATTGGAGAGACCTGTCAAAGTGGGCCAGTCTGGATGTAGTCCAGGGCCAAATTTTTGTCCCAGTCCAGCCCTGGGCATTACAACCTCTGGTGATGATAAATAAACCCTTTAACCCCCAACATGGTGGAACAGGTCACCTTCCTCGGAGAAGTAGGATCTCAGCAGTTTGTCCCGAGTCGCCTCACTCAACGCCAGAATGTTCATGGCAGCGGAATCGGTCACTGCGCCGCCAAAGCCCTTCATGACCTGAAACTTCTTCTTATCATTCAGTGTGAAGACCAAATCTCAAGAGAAAAACAGGAAAGAAAAGATTCCATTTTTTCATACGAAGACAAAGTTCTTTTTTCCCCCAAATATCACAAGTTTAGTAATAAAATAATTTAAAAAGGAGAAGAAAGAAATTAGTAATGAGTGGGGTCCTTCTTTGACTTCAGATCTCAAGAACTTCCCATTAAGGTTCAGTGAAGTTTAGAGCTGGGGACCGAGGAGGCCATGTTTGATAATATCGCGAGGATTACAAAGTCATTCACCTTAATAAGCAAAATTATAAACCTGGAGAATGTGATCACCTTCGGAAGACAAGGTTGGCACCATGATGGTCTGATAATTTGTCCAGAAGCATGGGCGTCCGCAGGTAGGGGCAAGGGGGGGGCAAGTGTGGTATTTTCTAACACTGAACGATCCCAAAGGGTGTAATAGTTACCGGCTGGTGCTGAGTGGTTCTGGATGATGGGCCCAGTGCTTCGCTCGAGACGTTTGCCGGCCTGGCTACTTTCATACACGCTGTAGGTGCCCAGCACTGGGAGGTCGATGGCATCCAGACCATCACAATAAGTGGCATTACATTGACACACGAAAGAGCTCTGCCCAAAATTAACCGGAACACATGGATGGGATCCTGAGAAAACACAGAAGAGAAATGGAAGGACAACGACACTTCTGGTAGATGCAGTTCAGCCCCAATACTCTCCAGACAGACTCATCAACCTTTCTCCACCAGTGCCCCAATACCCTCCCACCCAAGACTCTCTCCACCAGTGCCCCCATACCCTCCCACCCAAGACTTTATCCACCAGTGCCCCAATACCCTCCCACCCGAGACTTTCTCCACCAGAGCCCCAATACCCTCCCACCCAAGACTCTCCACCAGTGCCGCAATACTCTCCAGATAGACTCATCAACCTTTCTCCACCAGTGCCCCAATACCCTCCCACCCAAGACTCTCTCCACCAGTTCCCCAATACCCTCCCACCCAAGACTCTCTCCACCAGAGCCCCAATACCCTCCCACCCAAGACTCTCTCCACCAGAGCCCCAATACCCTCCCACCCAAGACTCTCTCCACCAGAGCCCCAATACCCTCCCACCCAAGACTCTCTCCACCAGAGCCCCAATACCCTCCCACCCAAGACTCTCTCCACCAGAGCCCCAATACCCTCCCACCCAAGACTCTCCACCAGAGCCCCAATACCCTCCCACCCAAGACTCTCTCCACCAGTTCCCCAATACCCTCCCACCCAAGACTCTCCACCAGAGCCCCAATACCCTCCCACCCAAGACTCTCTCCACCAGAGCCCCAATACCCTCCCACCCAAGACTCTCTCCACCAGAGCCCCAATACCCTCCCACCCAAGACTCTCTCCACCAGAGCCCCAATACCCTCCCACCCAAGACTCTCCACCAGAGCCCCAATACCCTCCCACCCAAGACTCTCTCCACCAGTTCCCCAATACCCTCCCACCCAAGACTCTCCACCAGAGCCCCAATACCCTCCCACCCAAGACTCTCTCCACCAGAGCCCCAATACCCTCCCACCCAAGACTCTCTCCACCAGAGCCCAAATACCCTCCCACCCAAGACTTTCTCCACCAGTGCCCCAATACCCTCCCACCCAAGACTCTCTCCACCAGTGCCCCCATACCCTCCCACCCAAGACTTTATCCACCAGTGCCCCAATACCCTCCCACCCGAGACTTTCTCCACCAGAGCCCCAATACCCTCCCACCCAAGACTCTCTCCACCAGTGCCCCAATACCCTCCCACCCAAGACTCTCTCCACCAGTGCCCCAATACCCTCCCACCCAAGACTCTCTCCACCAGTGCCCCAATACCCTCCCACCCAAGACTCTCTCCACCAGTGCCCCAATACCCTCCCACCCAAGACTCTCTCCACCAGTTCCTCAATACCCTCCCACCCAAGACTCTCTCCACCAGTTCCCCAATACCCTCCCACCCAAGACTCTCCACCAGTGCCCCAATACCCTCCCACCCAAGACTCTCTCCACCAGTTCCCCAATACCCTTCCACCCAAGACTCTCTCCACCAGAGCCCCAATACCCTCCCACCCAAGACTCTCTCCACCAGAGCCCCAATACCCTCCCACCCAAGACTCTCTCCACCAGAGCCCCAATACCCTCCCACCCAAGACTTTCTCCACCAGTGCCCCAATACCCTCCCACCCAAGATTCTCTCCTGTAGAGCCCCAATACCCTCCCACCCAAGACTCTCTCCACCAGTGCCCCAATACCCTCCCACCCAAGACTCTCTCCACCAGTGCCCCAATACCCTCCCACCCAAGACTCTCTCCACCAGTGCCCCAATACCCTCCCACCCAAGACTCTCTCCACCAGTTCCCCAATACCCTCCCACCCAAGACTCTCTCCACCAGTTCCCCAATACCCTCCCACCCAAGACTCTCCACCAGTGCCCCAATACCCTCCCACCCAAGACTCTCTCCACCAGTTCCCCAATACCCTCCCACCCAAGACTCTCTCCACCAGTGCCCCAATACCCTCCCACCCAAGACTCTCTCCACCAGTGCCCCAATACCCTCCCACCCAAGACTCTCTCCACCAGTGCCCCAATACCCTCCCACCCAAGACTCTCTCCACCAGAGCCCCAATACCCTCCCACCCAAGACTTTCAGACCTTTCTTCACCTTAGGCCCAGTACCTCCCTACCAGAGACTCTCTGACCTTTCTCCGCTATAGGCCCAATACCTTCCCACCAGTGACGCCAACCTTTCTCCACCAGTGCCCCAATACCCTCCCACCCAAGACTCTCTCCACCAGTGCCCCAATACCCTCCCACCCAAGACTCTCTCCACCAGTGCCCCAATACCCTGCCACCCAAGACTCTCTCCACCAGTGCCCCAATACCCTCCCACCCAAGACTCTCTCCACCAGTGCCCCAATACCCTCCCACCCAAGACTCTCTCCACCAGTGCCCCAATACCCTCCCACCCAAGACTCTCTCCACCAGTGCCCCAATACCCTCCCACCCAAGACTCTCTCCACCAGAGCCCCAATACCCTCCCACCCAAGACTCTCTCCACCAGAGCCCCAATACCCTGCCACCCAAGACTCTCTCCACCAGTGCCCCAATACCCTCCCACCCAAGACTCTCTCCACCAGTGCCCCAATACCCTCCCACCCAAGACTCTCTCCACCAGTGCCCCAATACCCTGCCACCCAAGACTCTCTCCACCAGTGCCCCAATACCCTCCCACCCAAGACTCTCTCCACCAGTGCCCCAATACCCTCCCACCCAAGACTCTCTCCACCAGTGCCCCAATACCCTCCCACCCAAGACTCTCTCCACCAGTGCCCCAATACCCTCCCACCCAAGACTCTCTCCACCAGTGCCCCAATACCCTCCCACCCAAGACTCTCTCCACCAGAGCCCCAATACCCTCCCACCCAAGACTTTCAGACCTTTCTTCACCTTAGGCCCAGTACCTCCCTACCAGAGACTCTCTGACCTTTCTCCGCTATAGGCCCAATACCTTCCCACCAGTGACGCCAACCTTTCTCCACCAGTGCCCCAATACCCTCCCACCCAAGACTCTCTCCACCAGTGCCCCAATACCCTCCCACCCAAGACTCTCTCCACCAGTGCCCCAATACCCTGCCACCCAAGACTCTCTCCACCAGTGCCCCAATACCCTCCCACCCAAGACTCTCTCCACCAGTGCCCCAATACCCTCCCACCCAAGACTCTCTCCACCAGTGCCCCAATACCCTCCCACCCAAGACTCTCTCCACCAGAGCCCCAATACCCTCCCACCCAAGACTTTCAGACCTTTCTTCACCTTAGGCCCAGTACCTCCCTACCAGAGACTCTCTGACCTTTCTCCGCTATAGGCCCAATACCTTCCCACCAGTGACGCCAACCTTTCTCCACCAGAGCCCAAATACTCTCCCATCCGATGCTTTTCAACCCTTCTCCACCAGAGCCGAATATCCTCCCACCAGAGACTTTTCAACTCTTTTCCACCATAGACCCAATACCCTCCCACTGGTCACTTTTCAAACTTTCTCCACCAAAGCCCCAATACCCTCCTGCCAGTCACTTTTCAACCTTTCTACACCAGAGCCCCTGTTCTGTCAAATATTCCAACTTATCAAAATCTCCAACTAAGTGTACTGCGCAATGCGCAAGCACGTACACAAGAACGTCGTTCAGCTGCACGTCGGCTTCCAATTAAATACACCAACTCCACTCACCTGTATGTCAGCTTCCTATAAAATTTACCAACTCCACTCGCCGCCCAACACGATAATCTCCTGTCACAACTCACACACATTACAAAAAGGAGATACATGGACAATAAAATAGATAATATGCACTATAATCCTCTGGGCGAAAGGAGTTGGTGTATTTGATAGGAAACCGACGTGCAGCTGAACGACGTTCTCGTGGACGCGCTCGCGCATGCGCAGTACACTCGGTTGGAGATTTTGATAAGTTGGAACTTTTGACAGAACACCCCAATACCCTCCCGCCAGATGCTTTTCAACCTTTCTCCACTATAGGCCCAGTACATTCCCACCAGAGGCTCACCAAGCTTTCTCCGCCAGAGCCCCAATACCCTCCCGCCAGAGACTATTCGACGCCAGAGCCCCAATACTCTCCCATCAGACGCTTTTCAACAGTTCTCCACCAGAGCCCCAAGACCCTCCCACTAGAGACTATTCGACGCCAGAGCCCCAATACCCTCCCATCAGGTGCTCTTCAACCCTTCTCCACCAGAGCCCCAATATCCTCCAACCAGAGACTCTCTAAACTTTCTTCGCCAGTCAATAACCCTTTTCCACCATAGCCCTGATACTCTCTCCTAGAGACTCTCCAACCCTTCTCCTTGTCTCTCTGGAATATTTGGGGCCGTCCCTGTCTCTCAGAAAAATACAGAAATGTCTCAGGAATATTTGGGGGCGTCCCTGTCTCTCAGGAATATTCAGAAATGTCTCAGGAATATTTGGGGGTGTCCCTGTCTCTCAGGAATATTCAGAAATGTCTCAGGAATATTTGGGGGCATCCCTGTCTCTCAGGAATATTCAGAAATGTCTCTCAGGAATATTTGGGGGCGTCCCTGTCTCTCAGGAATATTCAGAAATGTTTTTCTGGAATATTTGGGGGCGTCCCTGTCTCTCAGGAATATTTGGGGGCGTCCCTGTCTCAGGAATATTCAGAAATGTCTCTCTGGAATATTTGGGGCGTCCCTGTCTCTCAGGAATATTCAGAAATGTCTCTAAGGAATATTTGGGGGTGTCCCTGTCTCAGGAATATTCAGAAATGTCTCTCTGGAATATTCAGAAATGTCTCTCTGGAATATTCGGAAATGTCTCTCTGGAATATTCGGAAATGTCTCTCTGGAATATTTGGGGGTGTCCCTGTCTCAGGAATATTCAGAAATGTCTCTCTGGAATATTTGGGGGCGTCCCTGTCTCAGGAATATTTGGAAATGTCTCTCTGGAATATTTGGGGGCGTCCCTGTCACTCAGGAATATTTGGGGGCGTCCCTGTCTCTCAGGAATATTCGGAAATGTCTCAGGAATATTTGGGGGTGTCCCTGTCTCAGGAATATTCAGAAATGTCTCTCTGGAATATTTGGGGGTGTCCCTGTCTCAGGAATATTCAGAAATGTCTCTCTGGAATATTTGGGGGCGTCCCTGTCTCAGGAATATTCGGAAATGTCTCTCTGGAATATTTGGGGGCGTCCCTGTCTCTCAGGAATATTTGGGGGCGTCCCTGTCTCAGGAATATTCAGAAATGTCTCAGGAATATTTGGGGTGCCCTCTAATTTAACATTTTCTCACCAGAGATAGATGGAAATGAAAGCAGCGAGGCCAGAAGCAGCACCGGGATGTCGGCCATGATGGCTGAGACGAGGCCACGCTCTACCTGTAGAGAGACAGAAACACTCAGAGGTCATGGGTCCAATGGTCATGGGTCAAAGGTTATGGGTCAGAGTCACGGGTTCCGGGTGGGACAATAGCAGGTCTGGGCGGTGAGGTCTTCTGTATGAGAGTCTCAGTGGGCCAATGAGAGGGCTGCTTAGTCCAGATAAATCCTCATTCTGAGGAATAGGAAGCGAGATGTACGTGAGGAGCGACTGGATGGGGCGCCATCTCAGAGGTGACATTGACAAACTGCCCCCCCCCCACCCCTAAAGATTGGCCAAGCACTGGTGTCCCCATAGATGAGAGATCTCCGCACAGCCAACCCTAAAAGAGGTGACAAATTATAGGTGCGCGCACAGGGTGTGCCAGGTGTGCCTGGGCACACCCTTATCACCCTGTTCAGCACAGATTCCCTCTACCGCCCTGGCTCCCCCACCCCCCAACGCTTCTGGCCTCCTTCCTCTTCTCTCCCCCCGGCTGCTGCTGAGGGCACACACAGGGGGATGATTTATAATGAGTGGGGGGGACGGTAAATATGTAATTTACAAGCCTCTTCCCTTTCCGAATGAACACAGTGAGTGATCGGTACCATGTGTTTGAGCTTTGGAGTTCACACCCTAAAGCATGGGTGCCCAACCTGTGGCCCTCCAGCTGCTCTGAAACTACAAGTCCCATGAGGCATTGCAAGGCTGACAGTTACAAGCATGACTCCCAAAGGCAGGGGCATGATGGGACTTGTAGTTCGGCAACAGCTGGGGGGCCACAGGTTGAGCACCCACGCCCTAAAGGCTGCACACACCTATGTGACAGATCCATCACCCCCTCTCACTGGGCCCCATCCAGGACATCCGGGGCCCCATCCAGGACATCCGGGGCCCCATCCAGCACATCCGGGGGCCCCATCCAGCACATCCGGGGGCCCCATCCAGCACATCCGGGGGCCCCATCCAGCACATCCGGGGGCCCCATCCAGCACATCCGGGGGCCCCATCCAGCACATCCAGGGGCCCCATCCAGCACATCCGGGGGCCCCATCCAGCACATCCGGGGGCCCCTTTCTGCACATCCGGGGCCCCATCCAGCACATCCGGGGCCTCATCCAGCACATCCGGGGCCCCATCCAGCACATCCGGGACCCCTTCCTGCCCTTTTCTAAGAATACTTCTCTGGAAACATTCGTAGTGGAAGGGAAGTGACCCCGAGAGCATTGAATAGTAAAACTTCCCAGGCGTTGTCCCTGGACGTCGGTACTTTGGGGTGTCCATACAGCGCTCTGCGCAGCCTGGGGGGGATGGGGGGATTATATAATGAAGTGCAGAAAGAAATAGGAAGTTCTCCTGCACGTGATTGGATGTCACCTCCAGCAGAAATTCCCCCGATGAGTTAAAGAGATTTGATTGGCTCCTCACTATCGCTTTGATTCAATTGATAACCAACAAAGGGTTAAATGTGCTGTGACTGAGGGGCCCCCACCATCGCCCTCCGATCGCTCGCCCTCCGATCGCTCGCCCTCCGATCCCTCTCCCTCTGATCCCTCTCCCTCCGATCCCTCCCCCTCCGATCCCTCGCCCTCCCATCCCTCGCCCTCCCATCCCTCGCCCTCCCATCGCTCCCCCTCCGATCCCTCTCCCTCCCATCGCTCCCCCTCCGATCCCTCTCCCTCCCATCGCTCCCCCTCCGATCCCTCTCCCTCCCATCGCTCCCCCTCTGATCCCTCTCCCTCCCATCGCTCCCCCTCTGATCCCTCTCCCTCCCATCGCTCCCCCTCTGATCCCTCTCCCTCCCATCGCTCCCCCTCTGATCCCTCTCCCTCCGATCCCTCTCCCTCCGATCCCTCTCCCTCCGATCCCTCGCCCTCCGATCCCTCTCCCTCCCATCGCTCCCCCTCCGATCCCTCTCCCTCCGATCCCTCGCCCTCTGATCCCTCTCCCTCCCATCGCTCCCCCTCCGATCCCTCGCCCTCCGATCCCTCTCCCTCCCATCGCTCCCCCTCCGATCCCTCGCCCTCCGATCCCTCTCCCTCCCATCGCTCCCCCTCCGATCCCTCGCCCTCCGATCCCTCTCCCTCCCATCGCTCCCCCTCCGATCCCTCTCCCTCCCATCGCTCCCCCTCCGATCCCTCTCCCTCCCATCGCTCCCCCTCCGATCCCTCGCCCTCCGATCCCTCTCCCTCCCATCGCTCCCCCTCCGATCCCTCGCCCTCCGATCCCTCTCCCTCCCATCGCTCCCCCTCCGATCCCTCTCCCTCCCATCGCTCCCCCTCCGATCCCTCTCCCTCCCATCGCTCCCCCTCCGATCCCTCGCCCTCCGATCCCTCGCCCTCCGATCCCTCTCCCTCCCATCGCTCCCCCTCCCATCGCTTCCCCTCCCATCGCTTCCCCTCTGATCGCTCGCCCTCACTCGCCCTCCGATCACTCGCCCCCCGATCGCTCCCCCTCCGATCCCTCGCCCTCCCATCCCTCTCCCTCCCATCGCTCCCCCTCCGATCGCTCCCCCTCCGATCGCTCGCCCTCCGATCGCCCTCCGATCGCTCGCCCTCCGATCACTCGCCCCCCGCCTCCGATCGCTCCCCTTCCTATCCCTCGCCCTCCGATCCCTCTCCCTCCGATCCCTCTCCCTCCCATCGCTCCCCCTCCCATCGCTCCCCCTCCGATCGCTCCCCCTCACTCGCCCTCCGATCCCTCGCCCTCTGATTGCTCACCCTCTGCCTCCGATCACTCACCCTCTGCATGTCCTGAGCTCTGACACTTCCTGGTCATGTGACCCGCCCCTAGTCATGTGACCCTCCTTCAGTCATGTGACCCGTCTGCTGATACAATGTTTCTCTGATTGTTTCCCATTCAGGATTTCCTGGAAGGAGCAAAACAAACAAATCTTTCCCGGGAGAGATTCCGAACGATCGGTCGGGAATAATAACCCCCCCAGCTCACCGCACGACCCTGCCGGGGTCACCCCCACCCTCAGGTCATGGATCTGAAGACTTCCAACCCCCCCTCCCCCCTCTCTAAATCTGAATATAAATGGAGGATGGGGGGCCCAAATGACTAATTACCACCCCCCCCCCCCCATCCTCCATGTGTGTTCTGATAAGAGGACTACAGGGCGGCCATTGCTGAACACTGAAAATGCTGCTTTTCTGGCTGTTAGGCTGTTTCTCAGTCTTCAGTCTGGAGTCTCCGAACTCTGGGGGGGGCCACAGAGAGAACCTCCGGGGGGGGGGAGGGGGGTGACCATGTGGAGGGTCTCTGATAATATATAAAGTAGGGTGACCAGACATCCCCAGTTTCAGGGGACAGTCCCCGAATTGAGGACACTGTCCCCGGACCAAGTCTGTCCCCGGTTTTGTCCCCGGATTAGATTTGAACAGGAGCTGGGGCAATTTCAGACAGTCAGTGCAGAATAAAAAAAAAGAAAAATCTGAATTACACCCCCGCGGTCAGCCGCTCCTATTAGCTTAGGGGGTGTATTTTCTCCATTATCTGTGCCCCTTTCTGATGATCATGTTCTGGTCGGAGCGGAGGGTGCCCATTCAGCTCCGCCCACATGTTCTGCCTTGGCTCAAGTCCCGGCCAGCCGCCTGCTTATCTCCTTGCCTTCCCTGGCGGAGTGATCTTCCTCCGCTCCCCACCCAGTAGTAGCCGTGGCCCGGAGAGTAAGACTTGACGGGCTGTGGGACAGGCTGCGGCGACGGGCAGAGAGTCGCTGATTTCCGCCATTACTAGTAAAAAGAAAAAATATGTCCCCGGATTTCATTTAAAAAATCTGGTCACCTTAATATAAAGGGCCACCAGGGAGGGGTTATTATAATATATGGAGAACCCCATGGGGGGGGCGGCCATTGCTGAAACTTATGGAGGTCTCTTATAATATATGGAGGACCCCGGGGGGGGAGGGGGCATTGCTGAGACTAATGGAGGTCTCTTATAATAAATGAAGGACCCGGGGGGGAGGGGGCATTGCTGAGACTAATGGAGGTCTCCTTTAATAAATGGAGGACCCCCGGGGGGGGGCAGCCATTGCTGAGACTAACGGAGGTCTCTTATAATAAATGGAGGACCCGGGAGTAGGGATGAGCTCGGTGTTCGAGTCGAACATACGTTTGACTCGAACATCGGCTGTTCGATCGCTCGGCGAAAATCGAACGTTTTGGGCCGTTCGCGCCAAATTCGAGTGACGGGAACAGCCCACAATACACTGCGCCATCGCAGTGCAATCCCGGCGCTGTGATTGGCCAAGCATGCACTGTGACCCCGCATGCTTGGCCAATCACAGAGCCGGCAGCTAGGAGAGCCATAATTGGCCACAGGCAGGATGCCTGTGGCCAATTATAGCTCAGGGGGTTTAGCACACGCCCCACACTATAAAAGGCCGCCAGCGCGGCGGCTTTGTGTAGTGTGTTCCGGTGTGCAGGGAGAGAGAAGGATAGGCAGGGGACAGTGTCAGTGTCACATTCTTTGCTAAACCTTGTGTGCAGGGACAGAGAAGGATAGGCAGGGAGAGTGTCAGTGTCATTGTTGCTAAGCCTCCTGCACATTATACACCTGAAGCTAGCCCTTATTGCTGTTTTTTCCTGGTGTGTTACACCAACAGGCATTTTCAGCACTTACAGCGGGCGGAGTGTGCCTCCTGACCATATTACACCTGAACTTAGCCCGTATTGCTGCTTTTTCCTGGTGTGTTACACCAACAGGCATTTTCAGCACTTACAGCAGGCGTAGTGTGCTTCCTGCAAAATATACTCCTGAAGCTAGGCCTTATTGCTGGTTTTCCCATCTCCCTGCAGGCCATTAGAATGTCTGGAAGGCAAACAAGGAGAGGCAGACAGTCAGGAGCCAATAAAAGAGGGCAAGCAGGCTGTGTCTAGAGACAACACTGCTGGTCGTGGACGCGGTGCATCGCCATCAGCACGTGGCCATGGGACACGCTTGTCCTTCTTTTCGGCAGCTGGACGTGTTGAGCCGCATCATGCCGAAGACTTGGTAGAGTGGATGACCAAGCCCTCCTCATCCTCCTCATCCTCTCTCACCCAGGCTCAGGGTACTGGCAAAGCAGCTGCCAAAGCGTCCTCTTCCCTGGTATCAGTGTCATCATCAGTCACTCCTTCCCTAGACCAACCATGTCCTCCTGAGGAGTCCCCCGAACTGTTTGAGCACAGTGTTGGGTACATGCTCCAGGAGGATGCCCAGCGTTTCAAAGGATCTGATGATGATACCCAGCTAGAGGAAGGCAGTAGCGTGAGAGCAGAGAGAGGGGATGCTCAAGAAGGACTCCAATCTGGCAGTCATGTTCCAGCAGCTGCAGCATACTGCCAGATTGGCTCCAGTGATGAGGAGGGAGGGGATTATGAGGTCACTGACTCCACGTGGGTGCCTAATAGGAGAGAGGAGGAGGAGGAGGATGAGGAGGAGGAGGAGGCACATCTCCAACGAGGCAGGATGCCCTCGGGGGGCCAGCGTAAGGGCAGCACACCGACGGAATCACACCGCAGAGCTCCGCCTGTGCAGGGCGCTGCCTCTGCCCGTTATTAAAAAGTTCTTTGGTGTGGGCCTTTTTTGAGGCGAGTGCATCAGATCGCACAGCTGCTGTTTGCAACATATGTCTCAAGCGTATATCGCGTGGCCAAAACATCAGCCGCTTGGGCACCACATGCTTGACCAGACATATGTTGACCTGCCATGCAGCTCGTTGGCAAGCCTACCTTAAAGACCCACACCAAAGAACAAAGCGGACCTCTCCTTGCACCGCATCAGCTGGGATCTCCAACCCCACTATACCTTCAGTCCTCTCTGAAACCTGCACTGAGAGGAATGAAGGTGTAGAATTAGGTGTGTCACAGCCAAGTACTTGCGGCCACTCTGCTAGCAGTACACCGACGTCCGATTCTAGCAGGAAAATTTCCCTGCCCCAGCTGCTGGACCGTCGAAAGAAGTTCACTCCCAGCCATCCACATGCCCAGCGGTTGAATGTTAGCTTGGCTAAATTGCTAGCGCTTCAACTGCTGCCTTTTCAGTTGGTAGACTCGGCCCCCTTCCGTGAGTTTGTGCAATGTGCGGTTCCTCAGTGGCAGGTTCCCAAACGCCACTTTTTCTCACGGAAGGCGATTCCGGCTCTCTACAGGCATGTGGAAGGCAATGTCTTGGCCTCGCTGGACAGGGCGGTCAGCGGTAAGGTGCATATTACCGCTGACTCATGGTCCACCAGGCATGGACAGGGACGTTACCTTTCTTTCACGGCCCATTGGGTCACTCTTTTGGCAGCTGGGAAGGATGCAGGACAAGGTGCAGTAGTGTTGGAGGTTGTTCCGCCGCCACGCCTCCAAAATGCTACTACTGGTTGTGACACACCTCTCTCCTCCACCCCCTCCTCTTCTTCTTCCTCCATGGCCTCTTCCTGTGCTTTGTCCTCAGAACCAGCGGTGCTCCGTAGGCGTTCAAGGGGCTACGCAAGTACGCAGGCAAAAAGATGCCATGCCGTGCTTGCGCTGGTGTGTTTGGGGGACAGGAGCCACACTGGGGCAGATGTTCTGTCTGCTCTGCAGGGGCAGGCCGAGAGGTGGTTGACGCCATGCCAGCTTAAGCCAGGAATGGTGGTTTGCGACCATGGCACCAACCTCCTCTCCGCCCTCCGACAGGGACAACTGACCCATGTGCCCTGTGTGGCTCACGTCCTTAACCTGGTGGTGCAGCGGTTCTTGGGAAGGTACCTGGGCTTACACGATGTCCTGAGGCAGGCCAGGAAAGTCTGTGTGCATTTCCGCAGATCATATAATGCCAGTGCTCGCCTGGCTGAGCTGCAAAAGGAGTTGAACCTGCCCAAGAACCGCCTTCTATGTGACATGCGCACCAGGTGGAACTCAATGTTGGCCATGCTGCAGCGGCTGCACACGCAGCAGAGGGCCATCAATGAGTACCTGTGCGACTACGGCACCAGGACAGGGTCAGGGGAGCTTGGTTTTTTTTCACCACGCCAGTGGGGCATGATCAGGGATGCATGCACTGTCCTGGCACCATTTGAGGAGGCCGCGAGGATGGTGAGCAGTGACAGTGCATGCATCAGTGACACTGTACCTCTTGTCCACCTGTTGGAACATACGCTGCGTGGAATAATGGACAGGGCACTTGAGGCAGAACAGAGGCAGGAAGAGGAGGACTTCCTTGCCTCTCAAGGCCCCCTTTACCCAGACAGTGTTCCTTCTGTCCCACCCATCGCACAGGAAGAGGAGGAGGAGGAGGAGGAGGATTGTGTCAGCATGGAGGTGGAGGCTGGCACTCAGCATCATCAGCAGCAGTCTTTTAGGGATGATTTACAGTCCCAAGAAACCAGTGGACTTGTACGTGGCTGGGAGGAGGTGGCTGCGGATCATGTCGTCCTTAGTGACCCAGAGGACTCCGGACCAAATGCCTCAGCTAACCTACGCTGCATGGCCTCCCTGATCCTGCAAAGTCTGCGGAAGGATCCTCGTATTCTTCGGATCAAGGAGAGGGACCATTACTGGCTGGCCACTCTCCTTGATCCACGGTACAGGGGTAAGGTTGCGGACCTTATCTTACCGTCGCAGAGGGAGCAGAGGATGAGACAACTCCGGGAGGCCTTGCAGAAAGGTCTGTGCAACGGGTTCCCAGAGACTGGGAGGTTACAAACTCCTGGTCCTGGACAACGAGTTGCTGAGGCTTCGGTCAGTCAAAGAAGGAGCGGTGGGGAAGGTGGCCGTCTGACCGATGCGTTCAAACAATTCTTTAGTCCGCAGCCCCAAGGTATGATCGGTTCCAGCAACCATCGCCAGCGTCTGATATACATGGTGCAGGAATACCTAGGGGCAAGGTCAGACTTGGACACCTTCCCCACCGAAAATCCTCTGGCTTACTGGGTCTTGAGGATGGATCACTGGCCAGAGCTTGCACAGTATGCAATTGAGCTACTGGCCTGTCCTGCATCCAGCGTTCATTCAGAACGCACATTCAGTGCTGCTGGAGGATTTGTCACGGATCACAGGGTGCGCCTGTCCACCGACTCGGTTGATCGACTGACCTTCATAAAGATGAACCAGTCTTGGATCACCACCAGCTACCAAACACCTGAAGCTGATATAACAGACTAATTTATTTTCAAATGTCACATCCCTTCAAGACTGATGCTTGCTGATGCTGAGAGACTGTCCTGTTATGTTGACTGACTATCCTCCTCCTCCTCAATGATCCGATTGATGATGATAGCTTGGAAGAACATTTTTGTTTCTGGGTGGCGCCACCAGTGGCTAAGGCCCAATTTTTCAGCCCCTGTTTAACAGGGGCATGTAATTACAATTTTTTATGCAATGCTATGCAGCAGGGCTCATTCCTGCACTCCAACTAGAGTATCTGGGAGAGGTTGCAGTGTCGTGGCACCAGCACCAGTGGCTAAGGTCCATATTTTCAGCCCCTGTTTAATAGGGGCGTGTAATTACAATTTTTGATGCAATATTTTGCAACAGGGCTCATTGCTGTGCTCCAAGTACAGTATCTGTGAGGGGTTGCAGTGTCGTGGCACCAGCACCAGTGGCTAAGGTCCATATTTTCAGCCCCTGTTTAATAGGGGCGTGTAATTACAATTTTTGATGCAATACTTTGCAACAGGGCTCATTGCTGTGCTCCAAGTACAGTATCTGTGAGGGGTTGCAGTGTTGTGGCACCAGTGCCTAAGGCCCAATTTTTATGCCCCTGTTTAACAGGGGCATGTTATTACAATTCTTGATCTAATAATTCACAGCAGGGCCCATTCATGCGCCCACCAAGAGTAACTGTGAGGGCTCACAGTGTTGTGGCAACACCAACATGTAAGGGGCCTATTTCAGCTGAGTATATACGGCAGGTCCCTACATTCAAACATCCAACTTACAAACGACTCCTCCTTGCAAACGGAAGGATACAACAGGAAGTGAGAGGAAATCTACCCCTAGGAAGGCAAATTCTCTCCTGTAAGAGTTAATATGGGGAAAAAAGTGTCTCCTCTCCACTGATGCTTTATCACCAATCCTTGTTTCAATAAAAACCCCAAATTTTCAAAAAACATTTGTCATTGGGACGCAAAGTGAGGTGAAATGTTCTGAACAGGGGCACAGACAGCAAAACAAATGTTACAGGGGTGATAACCCTTCCCTATGTTTTCCAAAAAGCTTAAAAAAAGGAATTTGGCATGGAGCTACACTTAAACAATGTACCTGTTCAAAATTACAAACAGATTCTACATAAGAACAAACCTACAGTCCCTGTCTTGTATGCACCGCCTGTATACGGCTGTTCAGAGTATATAGGGCCTTTTTTATTTTGTGTGCGGGGTTCCCCTTAATATCCATACAAGACCCAAAGGGGCTGGTAATGGGCTGGGGTAGGGGGGGGGGGTTTGATGGGGTGGCTATGCCATTTTTCTTAAAGATTTTCATCCATATTACCGGGACCAGACATTACATTAAAGCCGCAAGCAGTTTTAAATGGCTTTTTTCCCTTTAGAAATGTTATTTTGTGCAGGGACAGTTCTAAACACGGGAAACACGTGGCACTTCACAGGCATACTTTAGACACCCCCCAGGTACAATATTTAAAGAAATGTTTGACTTTTTTTTTTTTTCACTTTATGCATCATTAAAATGACTGCTCCCGGAAAACGTCCGTTTTTAAAACTTATTTTTGCATTGATACATGTCCCCTGGTGCAGAACCCGGGTTCCCAAACCCTTTTTAGGACAATAACATGCATAATAGTCGTTATAATTAGCACTTTAGAATTCGAACGTTCGCATCCATTGTATTTAATAGGGTTCTAACGTTCGTGCGAACTTTCGGTCCGTTCGCGGGTTCTGGTGCGAACCGAACCCGGGGGTGTTCGGCTCATCACTACCCGGGAGGGGGCATTGCTGAGACTAATGGTGGTCTCTTATAATAAATGGAGGACCCCAGGGGGGGAGGGGGCATTGCTGAGACTAATGGTGGTCTCTTACAATAAATGGAGGACCCCGGGGGGGGGGCATTGCTGAACTCTATGGGGTCTTTTATAATATATTGAGGACCCCCGAGAAGCCATCACTATGGGGGATTTCCAATCATTTATAGAGGACCCCTGGGGGCCACCAATTATCTTCCATTTCATCGGGGGAGATCCGATCTGTTCTCGGGATCAGGAAGGTATCTGTTCCTCATAGGATCCGATCGATGTACATCTTATGGAGATCCACTGAATATTCCCAGTTCTGAGGATTCTACACACAACAAGGTCTCTTTATCTACCTAAAAGTGACCATACACTGTACAATCTGATTGTACAATCTCCTTTGGATCTACCATGATATTTGTAGTGCGGGAACCTGCCTGATTGAAAGCAAATGGAATGAATTGTTCAGATGTGTCTTCATATCACTTAGCGTTGGTAGATCTACAGGCGATTGTACAATCAGATTGTATAGTGTATGGGCAGCTTTACTGTAATGAGGAATCTCCAGGATATATAACTCAATGTACCCCGAGATCAGTCACTTCCCCTTTTTCTATCAATCTATCACTCAATTGTGTCATTCAGTACACAGGGCTTTATTTCCACCTTAAAGAGACCCTGTCACCGACCCCAACCACCGCCGGGGGAGGGGCAGACAAGACGAGGATCTGAAATGCTCCACCCACACATGATATGTATTCACCTATAAAACTCCAGGAAGAGGCCATTGCCCAGCCCAGTCCCTCCTCTTCTGGGAGTGGCTCATTTATATAGCCCCTCCTCATCTGGGAGTGGCTCATTTATATTACCCTGCCTCATCTGGGAGTGGCTCATTTATATTACCCCGCCTCATCTGGGAGTGGCTCATTTATATAGCCCCTCCTCATCTGGGAGTGGCTCATTTATATTACCCTGCCTCATCTGGGAGCGGCTCATTTATATAGCCCCTCCTCATCTGGGAGTGGCTCATTTATATTACCCTGCCTCATCTGGGAGTGGCTCATTTATATAGTTCCGCCTCATCTGGTAATGGCTCATTTATATAGTCCTGCCTCATCTGGTAATGGCTCATTTATATAGTCCTGCCTCATCTGGGAGTGGCTCATTTATATAGTCCCGCCTCATCTGGGAGTGGCTCATTTATAAAGTACCTACTGGGTGACATATACATATAATAATATGGGGAGACTGTCATTGAAATGATTGGTCAGGTGACAGGACCTCTTTGTAATGATTGGTCAGGTGACAGGACCTCTTTGTAATGATTGGTCAGGTGACAGGACCTCTTTATAATGATTGGTCAGGTGACAGGACCTCTTTATAATGATTGGTCAGGTGACAGGGCCTCTTTGTAATGATTGGTCAGGTGACAGGATCTCTTTATAATGATTGATCAGGTGACAGGACCTCTTTGTAATGATTGGTCAGGTGACAGGACCTCTTTATAATGATTGGTCAGGTGACAGGACCTCTTTGTAATGATTGGTCAGGTGACAGGACCTCTTTGTAATGATTGGTCAGGTGACAGGACCTCTTTATTATGATTGGTCAGGTGACAGAACCTCTTTATTATGATTGGTCAGGTGACAGAACCTCTTTATTATGATTGGTCAGGTGACAGGACCTCTTTGTAATGATTGGTCAGGCGACAGGACCTCTTTGTAATGATTGGTCAGGTGACAGGACCTCTTTGTAATGATTGGTCAGGTGACAGGACCTCTTTATAATGATTGGTCAGGTGACAGGACCTCTTTATAATGATTGGTCAGGTGACAGGACCTCTTTGTAATGATTGGTCAGGTGACAGGACCTCTTTATAATGATTGGTCAGGTGACAGGACCTCTTTATAATGATTGGTCAGGTGACAGAACCTCTTTGTAATGATTGGTCAGGTGACAGGACCTCTTTATTATGATTGGTCAGGTGACAGAACCTCTTTATTATGATTGGTCAGGTGACAGAACCTCTTTATTATGATTGGTCAGGTGACAGGACCTCTTTATAATGATTGGTCAGGTGACTGGACCTCTTTATTATGATTGGTCAGGCTGGAAGTCGGTCGGACTGATAAACAGACAAGAATTGTTAAATATGAAACCTTTATTGTCAATATACACAGAGGAGCGCCAATTCCCACCGCAATCTGCGCTCGTTTCACTCCGCCCCCAACCACACCCTCCAGTCCTGTCTGAAGAGTCGCCAAAATCTTCCAGTGCCGGAAATCTTCCCACAACCTCAGGAAGATGGTCCTCCGCCCGATTTCCTCCTACCCGGCGGCTTGTTCGGTGGGTCCGGCTTCTCCGGGGAGGAGATTGGACAGATCGGATTGTACGGTGGTGGATTGGACAGATCTGATTGGTCGAGGAATGCTCAGTAACAGAACCCTCAGATGAAAAGGGCAAATCAGTTTCCTCGGGGGCGGAGCTTCTTATATAGCAACTGGAAGGAAGCGTCCCATGATAACCAATCAAAAGTTTCAGAAATGACAGCTGAAATGTAATTGGCCGGCTGTGCAGACACTCCCCTGCGGACCGATATATCAGTGCCCCCCCCCACAATGCACCTGCCAGGGGCAATGCTAGAAAGCGGCTTTCCCGGGGGGTGGGGGGAGGGTGGAGTCACATGCGTATAAAACTGAAGGGCAGTCCGGCTCCCGGCATGCAGCAGGTTTTCCCACAATGCACCACAAGGGCATCGACATGCATTTCGGATGTGTTGGGCGTGGGTCCCGCAGGCTTCTATGAGATGCAATCACATGCATTGACCGCTCACCGACCGGATATGGAAGGGAATGAAAACGCACCGGATGGATGGGAGGAGCCCAGCATTTTTTTGCAGGCTGATGCACCAATCACAGCTGTGAGTGCACCTGGAGTACGTTTGTGACTCAGAAGGAGGAAGATGAAATCGGTGGATGGTTGGTGGTGTCTCGGTAGAGCGCCCCGCACAGGGCGGAGGTGCCACAGCTGAACGTTGGCCCTTCTGTAGCAGAAACTGAGCGTTGGAGGCGGAGACTTGGCTGACGCGGGGTGGTCCCTGGGACTGTAAGATCACTTATTGTGCTGTCCCCTCTCGCTGTGCCGGGCTCCGGGTGGTCCCTTCATCTCTCCTCACACTGCGCTCTCTTTTGGCGTCTCGTTCAGGCTGTGAGGACGCCGGTTCCCTCGCCGACTGTCGGACAGAAGACGGCGGAGAGATGAGGTGGAGCTGAGGTCTCCGCAACTCTGCATGGGCGTCCTGGTGGGCTGTCTCTCAGGGTCCAGGGGGAGCGGACTCTTCAGAGGCTGAAAAAGAGGACAAACAAGAGCGGTCAATGCCCAAAAATGGCAGAAATAGTTTCAACTAACCCCGCCCACCAGTCACATGATCACAGACCGAAGGGATCCACAGGGAGGACTTCAGTGGGCTCTGTGTTCCTATACAATGGACCCATAATGGCCCAATGATCTTACAGAAGACTACCAGTGAATCATGGATGAGAACTTTCTATGGTTGGGCGGTACACCACCTTATAAGAACATTGTCCCGCCCCCGCTCACCTGCTTTGTGTTGTCTCCGCCCTCCTTTAGGCTCCTCCGGGATCGGTTCAGGAATCGGGCCATGAGCATCCGGGGGTTCCGCCCTCCCTTCAGGTCTCCGAGGGACAAAGCGCCACTTCTCGAAAGCCGCTGGACCGTCCGGTGAGTCACCAGGAAGCGATTCTTTCCAGCTGAACCCGTGCGCAAAAGTAAGGGGGAGGTTGGCCGGTGGGGTCTGCGTAGGCCGGCCGCGGCACACAGAGCTGAGGAGAGAGAAATGAGAGTCACACACTGGGGGAGCAATTTATGAAGCGCAGCCAGAATCCAAAAACAACTGGACGGTGTCTACAACAAGACATTCCAACCGGAAACTGCCATTGGCCATCTCAGATTAAGCTCCTCCTCCTTACCTGCAGCATCTAGAAAGGAGAGGGAGAGGTTGTTCTCTTCTAGAACCTTCATATAATCCACATCCCCGAAATCTGCAACATAGAAGAAGAAATATTGGACACCGAGACGATGCCACCAACAAACCACTGAGAATATTACACTGTGACATCATCAGCGAGGGGCAGTTGGTCCTTCCCCCGGAATGCAGAATTACACTGTGACATCATCAGCGAGGGGCGGTTGGTCCTTCCTTCGGAATGCAGAATTACACCGTGACATCATCAGCGAGGGGCGGTTGGTCCTTCCCCCGGAATGCAGAATTACACTGTGACATCATCAGCGAGGGGCAGTTGGTCCTTCCCCCGTAATGCGGAATGATATTATGACATCATCAGCGAGGGGAGGTTGGTCCTTCCCCCGGAATGCGGAGATTCCTGGCAGCAATGTAAAAGGATAAAGACTACATACAGTTGTCACTCACCTGTCTGGAACATTGAGGAGATACCAGGGTCGCTGTGTGAACGGACTACAAATCGAGGCACCTGATTGGTGCACAATGCTTTAGGCCGTGTGTTCTCGCTGTATCGGCGGTGGGGGCAGTCCGGAGTCTGGCAGGGAGAGGAGTGGTGGAGGGAACACCCTGAGCTTCGGCTTAGCTCTCGTGCACGAGGGACTTTCCCCTTTACTCGCAGCTCGGGGAAACACGGACCGACCAATGTCCCCATACTCTCCAGCCGGTTACAGCTATGTGTGGTGCCACTTCCTACAGTGGGCGGAGGGTCCTGGCAAGAGCTGGGTGTGGAACAGGAGAAAGAGCGCCCTCCTTTAATCTGGGGAACTGACATCTCCTCAAATGGCCCCTGCAGGCTGAGGGTGGGGCTCTGATGGTGGTGTCCACACTGGCCGCAGTCCACGCTCAGACAGTAGTCAGCCCGGCTACGCTGAATGGAGCGATATAAGATGTAATCCACAGACCGCACCGAACCCTGGACATCCAGCAAGACCGAATCTTCCGAAGGGCTGCTGTCCTCTGCAAAAACTAAAGAGAAGCACCACCATCATCCAACACAGGCGGGGCACAGAGTAGAGGGAACACTAGGACCGAATTTCAGTAGACACTGGGTGACGAGTCCACCAGCTGACCACCATCACTACTCCTCCCTTGCACCTTCATCAACCCACCTTTCTGGCTAAACTTAGTCTATCACCTTCACCATCCCACCCTTACTGCTAAACCTAGTCTACTATCTCCACCATCCCACCATTACCACTAAACCTAGTCACCTATTTCCACCATCCCACCATTACCACTATACCTAATCAACTATTTCCACCATAACTGCTAAATCTAAAAGTCTACTATCTCCACCATCCCACCATTACCACTAAACCTAGTCTACTATCTCCACCATCCCACCATTACCACTAAACCTAGTCACCTTTTTCCACCATAACTGCGAAATCTAGTCTACTATCGCCACTATCCCTCCATTACCACTAAACCTAGTCACCTATTTCCACCATAACTGCTAAATATAGTCTACTATCTCCACCATCCCACCATTACCCCTAAACCTAGTCTACTATCTCCACCATTCCACCATTACCACTAAACCTAGTCTACTATCTCCACCATCCCACCATTACCACTAAATCTAGTCTACTATCTCCACCATCTCACCATTACCACTAAACCTAGTCTACAATCTCCACGATCTCACCATTACCACTAAACCTAGTCACCTATTTCCACCATAACTGCGAAATCTAGTCTACTATCTCCAACATCACCGCCAAATCTAGTCTACTCTCTGCACTGTCCCACCATTACTGCTAAATTTAGTCACCTATCTCCACTATCTCACCATTACTTCTAAATCTAGTCTGCTCTCTACATCACGGTTTCTCAACTAGGGTTCCTCCAGAGGTTTCTAGGTGTCCCTTGAGCAATTTCTGCCTCTCAGGTAAGTTCCCACTGACACCATTGATCTTTTTAGCTCTCTGTAAGGGAGTAATTCTTCCCAATCACCACAACTGTAAGGAGCATTCTTCCCACTGACTATCACACAATGTATCATGGGTTATAGATATAGTCATATTTAGCCGAGGGTTCCCTGGGAGCAGAAAGTTACTTCAAGGGTTAAAAAGGTGGAGAAAGGCTGCTCTACATCATCTCACTATTATCATTAAAGCTAATCTACTATCGCCTCCATCTCATCATCCACCACTAAACCTAGACTACTATCTCCACCATCCCACCATTACCACTAAACCTAGTTTACTATCTCCACCATCCCACCATTACCACTAAACCTAGTCTACTGTCTCCACCATCTCACCATTACCACTTAACCTAATCCACTATCTCCACCATCTCATCATCACCACTAAACTGAGTCCACTGTTTCCACCATCTCATCATTACCACTAAACCTAGTCTACTATCTCCATCATCTCATCATCACAACTAAACCTAGTCTATTGCCTTCACCATCTCACCATTACCACTAAACCTAGTCTACTATCTCCATCATCTCATCATCACCACTAAACCTAGTCTACTAACCCCACCATCTCACCATTACCACTAAAACTAGACTACTATATCCACCATCTCACCATTACCACTAAACCTAGTCTACTATCTCCACCATCCCACCATTACCACTAAACCTAGTCTATTGTCTTCACCATCTCACCATTACCACTAAACCTAGTCTATTGTCTTCACCATCCCACCATTACCACTAAACCTAGTCTACTATCTCCATCATCTCACCATTACCACTAAACCTAGTCTACTATCTCCATCATCTCATCATCACCACTAAACCTAGTCTATTGTCTTCACCATCTCACCATTACCACTAAACCTAGTCTACTATCTCCACCATCTCACCATTACCACTAAACCTAGTCTACTATCTCCATGATCTCATCATCATCACTAAACCTAGTCTACTATCTCCATCATCTCATCATCATCACTAAACCTAGTCTATTGTCTTCACCATCTCACCATTACCACTAAACCTAGTCTACTATCTCCATCATCTCACCATCACCACTAAACCTGGTCTACTATCTCCACCATCTCACCATAACCACTAAATCTAGTCTACTATCTCCATCATCTCATCATAACCACTAAACCTAGTTTATTGTCTTCACCATCTCACCATTACCACTAAACCTAGACTACTATTTCCACCATCTCACCATTACCACTAAACCTAGTCTACTATCTCCACCATCTCACCATTACCACTAAACCTAGTCTACTATCTCCATCATCCCATCATCACCACTAAACCTAGACTACTATCTTCACCATCTCACCATTACCACTAAACCTAGTCTACTATCTCCACCATCCCATCATCACCACTAAACCTGGTCTATTATTTCTTCTCCACCATCCCACCAAACCTAGTCTACTTTCTCTGCCACCCCACTAAACCTAGTCTACTATCTCCACCATCCCACTATTATCACAAAACCTAGTCCACTACGTCCACCATCCCACCAAACTGAGTCTACTATCTCCACCATCCCACCAAACCTAGTCTACTATCTCCACCACACCACTAAACCTAGTCTGCTATCTCCACCATCCCACTAAACCTAGTCTACTATGTCCATCATACAACCAAACCTAGTCTACTATCTCCACCATACCACGATTACTGCTAAGCCTAGTCTTCTATCTCCACCATCTCACCATAACCACTAAACCCAGTCTACTATCTCCACCATCCCACCAAATCTAGTCTACTATCTCCATCATTCCACCATTACTGCATAATCTAGTTTGCCCTCTCACCATTCCCGTCGTGTCCAGTGGAGTCCCTCCGGTCAGATGCACTGTGGCTGGAATTCTGGTGGGCCTGGGCATCATACAGAGTGGCCTGTAAACAATGAAAGAGTCCAGATAATTTCACCAAACTGACAAGTCTGCGGATCAGAAGATGAGTGCCAAGTTCTTACCTGGCTGTCCTCCCGAAGCCCCATAACACTTTCATAGGAGGGTGGGAAGTCTGTGGGGTAGAGCGGGATGGGGCTGTCCATCGAGCCATTGTACGTAATGCTGGAAAGACATAGAGAAGGGCAGTTGATGCATTCTTTCAGAGATTTCCACAGCTGTCTGAATTAAAGTATCACTCTTTCTAAAATGAATAGTTCGATTATGGGTGGATGCTGGTGAGCTAAATCACCCATTGGTGGCTCCAGCAATGACATCTCCAACCCACCCACTGCAGTATTTACAAACCCAAGAATGCAATTTATGTTCATTACAGTTGGAAAAGTGAAACTTCACCGGGGTCAGGGCTCTGGTGGAAAATCTCAATACTGGGTTTCTAAAGAGATGAAAGAATTCACTGGGTGACCCAACACAGTCACCAACGTTCACTCGTATTTCAAATATCAGACGTGACCAGACTCGAAAAAGGTTCTGTGGAGACATCTTCATTGGGCATTTATCTGAGTCTCATTGGTTGGTTCCGTGTGATATTCAGGATGGTCGGCTTGGTCTTAAGACCTCCAATGTCACATATTAACTGCTAAAACGGGATACGGTGACACATGGGTGGTGATGTGAGATGTCAGCAAAGATTTGACACAATGGAGAGTAGAAGAGAAGTCCAAGGTGTGAGCAGAGAAAGAACGCAAAATTGGGCCAAGCTGAGGCCTAATCAGACGATATAATGGAGGACTGAGTAGGCCCTCATATACTACACATAAGATTCTGAGTTTCGTCTTCGCAGACAACCAAGAGGGTCCACCGATCTATAAACCAGCCAGGGTCACTTACCTCTGTGCGTCAGTCTCAGAGCTGCACGTGTATTCTGGAGGGTAATATGGTGGAGGCGGCACTGGAGGAATGAACTCCTCGCATTCGATCATGCTCTGCAGGATGGTGTCCTGGGGGGAGAAACACTCCAGGTGGATGGATGTGGATCGGTGGGGCGCCAGCTGCAAGAAAGAGAAACTATTATTTGAGTGGGTGGTCTGGAGAAAGGTACCCATGATGGAAGGTGGATGTGTGCACGCATGGTATGGGACTTACAACATGGATGACATCCAATGAGAAAATCTGAACGCAGCAGATGACAGCGGAGAGGGTGCAGATAATGGTGGAGAAGATGGTGAGGCCACAAACACTAAACAAGAGATCCTACAAACACACAGAGAAGTGTAAGTGAGAGGAACATACCGCCACGGGCAACTCACCGAGAGTAAGAGGCTGAGACCCGGGTGCACGCAACGTGATGGGGGGAGTTCCCAAATATAGAGGAAAATACAGAGACTGGATGAGAATTCAGAGGATAGATAAATACAACACCCATATTTCTGCCATAAGTGAACTCAGGACTCCCTGACTGTCACTGTATGACATCAGAACTGACAGTTTACTGACTATGGGGGGAGCCCACCCACCAAGGAGATGCCAGAATAATACAAACCCATCGTCCCGGAACTATACTAGTATCCTGGGACCACCCTGACGTTCCCTATCAGAGGAGAAGTACCCCAGTGCCCTCCGACTGCCCTCCCCACCCTGATTCTTGGCCCCGTGTCCTCACCTTCAATGTGTACAGCTAGACAGAGAAAATGATCTCCCTTCACCCACCTACCTCCATCCTATCCCCATCTCTTCCCACCTATCTTCATCCTCCCACCTCCATCTTCTTCCCATTCCGTCACACCCATCCCCATCCTTTCTCCATCGCCTACTTCCATCCTCTCTCATTTCAACCACCTACTTCCATCCTCTCCCCATCCCTTACCACCTATCTTCATCCTCCCCTATGCCCACCACCTACCTCTATCTTCTTCCCATTCCGTCACACCCATCCCCATCCTTTCTCCATCACCTACTTCCATCCTCTCCCAATACCACCTACCTCCATCCTCTCTCATTCCCACAACCTACTTCCATCCTCTCCCCATCTCTTACTTCCATCCTCTCCCAATACCACCTACCTCCATCCTCTCTCATTCCCACAACCTACTTCCATCCTCTCCCCATCTCTTACCACCTACTTCTATCCTCTCCTCATCTCTTACCACATATCTCCATCCTCCCCTATCCCTACCACCTACCTCCATCTTCTTCCCATTCCTCACCCCCATCCTTTCTCCATCGCCTACCTCCTTTCCCCATCACCTACTTCCATCCTCTCCCAATACCACCTACCTCCATCCTCTCTCATTCCCACAACCTACTTCCATCCTCTCCCCATCTCTTACCACCTACTTCTATCCTCTCCTCATCTCTTACCACCTATCTCCATCCTCCCCTATCCCTACCACCTACCTTCATCTTCTTCCCATTCCTCACCCCCATCCTTTCTCCATCGCCTACCTCCTTTCCCCATCACCTACTTCCATCCTCTCCCAAACTCCTAATACCACCTATCTCCAGCCTCCCCTATCCCCACAACCTACCTCCATCTTCTTCCTATTCCCCACCTACCTCTTTTCCCCATTACCTTCCCCCATCCTCTCCCAATACCCCAATCTCCATTCTCTTCCCAACCCTCACCACCTACCTCAATTCTATCCCAATCTTCTATTACAGCCTCCCTCTTTCATCTTTCTATTGCCAACCTTGAACCCCCATTCTCTTCACACCCTCCACTACCTACCTCTATCCTCAGCACCTACCTGTATATTATCCCCACCACCTACCTTCATCCTCTCTCAATCTCCCACAACCTACCTACAACCTATCCTCACCCTCCACCACCTAATCCTATCCTCTCCCCATTTCCAGCACCTAAATCCTGCCTCTTATCATTCCCATCACCTACCTCAATTCTATCCTCGTTCCACACCACCTACCTTCATTCTCTCCCATTCCTATAACCTACCTCCATCCTCTCCAAATCATCCAACACCTACCTGCATGCTCTCTCCGAACCACACCACCTACCTCTATCCTCTACCATCCTCACCACTTACCTCCATCATCTCCCCATAATCCACCACCTTCTTCCATCCTCTCTCCATCCCACACCACCTACCTCCATCTTCTCCTCATAATTCACCACTATCCTCCATTCTCTTTCCATCCCACACCACCTACCTCTATCCTCTACCATCCTCGCCATCTACCTTCATCATCTCCCAAACATTCCACACCACCTACTTCCTCCATCATCTTCCCATCATCCATCACCTACCTCCATCCTCTACTGATCCTCCAGCACCTCACTCTGTCCTCCCCCATCCCCTACCACTTACCCGCATTTCCCTTCAACACACGTTCAGCCTCCACCTTTAATTCTATTTGCCCCGCTTCTCCCACCAGGTACACTAGCATGAATAAACAATGGTAAGTCACCTTCAGTGCGGTGCGGATGCTGTCACATTGGTGATTGGGGTACAGGGTGAGTTTCTCCAGTTCCCCACAGTCAGATGTCGCCTCTGGATGGATAGCGGGATGGCAGCAGATGCACCAATTGTTCTCCTGTAGGTAAGAGACAGATCAGGGTCAGGTGAGTGTGAGGGGGCGCCGGGCACCACCACCACATTGGTGCACACTCACCTTCTTACAGGAGTTGAAGGATTTCACCAGCTGCCCATTCTGGCAGGACAGGATTGACCCCGCAAGGCACAGCATGACGCTCAGGGCGCTCAGCAAGGTGAACACTGTGACCTGCAACACATACATCAGTACTGAGTATAGCTGGACGTACCAAGAATCATGGGACATACCTGAGACCCATACAGGAACTGAACTCCAAACTCTCCTGCTACTGAACTACACCCCCCAGCAAACCCTCTGATCCTTCCTGTGTATAAATTCTCTGGTCGTGTTCTGTCATAAAGGGACAAAATTGTGGAAAGAGCCTGAAAACCCTTCCTTGGATCTGAGCAAATGATGGAGTATGTGGGCCTTACTTGGATCTGAGCAAATGATGGAGTATGTGGGCCTTACTTGGATCTGAGCAAATGATGGAGTATGTGGGCCTTACTTGGATCTGAGCAAATGATGGAGTATGTGGGCCTTACTTGGATCTGAGCAAATGATGGAGTATGTGGGCCTTACTTGGATCTGAGCAAATGATGGAGTATGCGGGCAACGTCTGTACAAGTCCTTCCAAATATAAAAATGGCGGCCATTGTCTGAACTCAAAAATTCCACCTTCCTCAAACTTCTGCAGCTCAGTTCCCTTCTTGTGATGCAATAAAATGGTAGAAAATCTTCCGGGAGGTCTAGATCAGGGGTCTCCAAACGTTCAAAACAAAGGGCCAGTATACTGTCCTTCAGACTCTGTGGGGGCTGGACTGAGGCCAGTGGGAGTAGAAAATGTCCTGGTGTCAGTGGGAGTAAACAATGCCTCGTCGTTGGTGTCATTAGGAGGAATAGTGCCCCATAGTGGGTGTAAGTGGGAAGAATTTGTACCCCATTGTTGGTGTCATTAGGGGGAATTGTGCCCCTTCATTGGTGTCAATAGGAGGACACATGCCCAACTGTCAGTGGAAGGAATAGTGCCCCATCGTTGGTGTAGGTGGGAGGAATTGTGCCCCTTCATTGGTGTCATTGGAAGAACATATGCTCAATTGTTGGTGTCAGTGGAGGGAATAGTGCCCCATTGTTGGTGTAAGTGGGAAGAATTGTGCCCCATTGTTGGTGTCATTAGGAGGAATTGGGCCCCTTCATTGGTGTCAGAGGAAGGCCATAGTGTCAGTGGAAGGAATAGTGCCCCATCATTGTTATAAGTGGGAAGAAGTGTACCCCATTGTTGGTGTCATTAGGAGAAATAGTGCCCCATCGTTGTTGTAAGTGGGAAGAATTGTACCCCATTGTTGGTGTCATTAGGAGGAATTGTGCCCCTTCGTTGGTGTCAATAGGAGGACACGTGCCCAACTGTTGGTCTCAGTGGAAGAAATAGTGCCCCATCATTGGTGTAAGTGGGAAAAAATGTGCCCCTTCATTGGTGTCATTGGAAGAACATATGCCCAATTGTTGGTGTCAGTGGAAGGAATAGTGCCCCATCGTTGGTGAAAGTGGGAAGAATTGTTCCCCATTGTTGGTGTCATTAGAAGGAATTGTGCCCCTTCATTGGTGTCAGAGGAAGGGCATATGCCCAACTGTTGGTATCTGTGGAAGGAATAGTGCCCCGTCATTGGTGAAAGTGGGAAGAATTGTGCCCCATTATTGGTGTCATTAGAAGGAATTGTGCCCCTCCATTGATGTCAATAGGAGGACACGCGCCCAACTGTTGGTTTCAGTGGAAGGAATAGTGCCCCATCGTTGGTGTAAGTGGGAAGAAATGTGCCCCTTTATTGGTGTCATTGGAAGAACATATGCCCAATTGTTGGTGTCAGTGGAAGGAATAGTGCCTCATCATTGTTGAAAGTGGGAAGAATTGTGCCCCATTGTTGGTGTCATTAGAAGGAATTGTGCCCCTTCATTGTAGTCAAAGGAAGGCCATATGCCCAACTGTTGGTGTCAGTGGAAGGAATAGTGCCCCATCGTTGTTGTAAGTGGGAAGAATTGTACCCCATTGTTGGTGTCAGTGGGAGAAATAGTGCCCCAAGGGTTGGATGAAAGCAAGCAAAGGTCCACATCTGGCCCCGGGCCGCAGTTTGGAGATCACTGGTTTAACCATCCTTAAAAATATCTGCCTCCAGTAGAGATTTCTCTTCTTCCTTCCTTCACCAACCGCCTTCCCCCCACCCATTCTTCTTTATTAGCTGATTATACTGTAATAAAATCACTGTCACCCCCTCCGAACCTCCATGGTCTCCCCTGCCCTGGTTACTAAACACACCAGACCTGCTCCCGGCTGCAGTTGAGAGTTGGGGTGATGCTGCCCCTACCCTGAATATCCATCATGCCTGAATCCATCCTTCCTTCACCACCCAACACACCAGAAAGTAAGAACTTCAGTCCCAAGGAACACATGGAACACCTACCTAAGAGGTGAGCTGGAACCCCTGATGTGAGGTGTCCCGTGGTACGTAAAATCTGTTCAGTAAAGGAACATTATAGCTCTTTATATGGCACGTGTTTAAAAGGGCAAGGGGCACATCTTATATGACCCCCCCCCAGGGAAATGAATGCCCTTATGTGATGGCAACACCCGGTGAAGGCACTAGGCTCTGGTCACCATGATGCTAACATGTGAGGTGTCTTGTCTGGGGTCACCAGGGAGACACTTTCACCTTTTTGTGATTCTTCCTACCAGTGCAGGCACCCCTGATCAGGGCCCCGGGGGTGAGGTGACCTGGCCAGAGCCACCAGGAGTCCACTCGGCGAGTCAAACTCTCAGCCCCATCGTACCATCAACCCTCATTGTGTGCTATGAGTCCTCCTCACACAGGACAATGTGATCGTCCTCTGATTTCTCCAGGACTGGGACTGGTGGGGGTAAAAGAAGGGTTGGAACTAGTGCCGGGACCAGGTCATCCAGCGCCCAGGGCAAAGATGCCAAACTGCACCCCCAGCTTCCCTTAGGGTTAGGGTCACGGTGCCCCCATACCTGCAATAAACCACTGTGCCCTGGGCAGCCGCCCCTCCTGCCCACCCCTTGTCCCGGCCCTAGTTGGAACTAGCGGCATCTCACTATCTGCAACAATTACCTACCAGCCATCTTTTCCTAACATAGCACAGCATGCTCGTTTTATTAAAAATATAACCTGTAGACTAAAACTGCAAATAAGTCACCAGTTCCCCTCCATACGCTTCACAGAATACCCCCCAATGTACAGAATCAATCGGCAGGGACTTTCCCATCATTGAGTGACACCTCCGCTGAGGCTCCCCTCCATGGAAATTCTACTTTTTTTACCTGCCCTACAGCCTCTAATACCCCCTACTGACCATCAACATGAGACCCCCCCAATACTCATCCATAAAACGTCTACCTCCTCCACACCCCGCGTACTTACCATCAGCGTGAAGGGCTTCTTCCATGAGATGCAGCCAATGAGGCCTGAAACAGCCAGCTGAGCGGGAGGAAAGGGCACAACCAGTGTGGGGATTTGGAGGGAAAGTCGGGGAAAGGCAGCAGGAGGGATACAAATCAGGGGAATTTCATTGAAAAGTTGGTGGAATTGAAGGGAATGCGGAATAGATGAGGGAGGGAAGCCATTAAAGAGGAAACCAGCAGAGGATGGGATGGTGAGGGGATGAGAAGATAAGGGGGTGGTTGGAGTAGTCGGAGGGGATCATATAGGGCAAAATTGATGGAGGAGATTTTGAAAAGGGTCAAACAATCCAAAACACAGAATGAACAATTAGGTGGGTAGATATCATGGAAAGGATAAAAGGAACAATGAGGTGGGTAGCCATCATGGACAGGATAGAAGGAACAATGAGATGGGTAGCCATCATGGAAAGGATAGAAGGAACAATGAGGTGGGTAGCCATCATGGAAAGGATAAAAGGAACAATGAGGTGGGTAGCCATCATGGAAAGGATAGAAGGAACAATGAGGTGGGTAGCCATCATGGAAAGGATAGAAGGACAATTAGGTGGGTAGCCATCATGGAAAGGATAGAAGGAACAATTAGGTGGGTAGCCATCATGGAAAGGATAGAAGGAACAATTAGGTGGGCAGCCATCATGGAAAGGATAGAAGGAACAATTAGGTGGGTAGCCATCATGGAAAGGATAAAAGGAACAATGAGGTGGGTAGCCATCATAGAAAGGGTAGAAGTAACAATTGGGTGGGTAGCCATCATGGAAAGGATAGAAGGAACAATTAGGTGGGCAGCCATCATGGAAAGGATAGAAGGAACAATTAGGTGGGCAGCCATCATGGAAAGGATAGAAGGAACAATTAGGTGGGTAGCCATCATGGAAAGGATAGAAGGAACAATGAGGTGGGTAGCCATCATAGAAAGGGTAGAAGTAACAATTGGGTGGGTAGCCATCATGGAAAGGATAGAAGGAACAATTAGGTGGGCAGCCATCATGGAAAGGATAGAAGGAACAATTAGGTGGGCAGCCATCATGGAAAGGATAGAAGGAACAATTAGGTGGGCAGCCATCATGGAAAGGATAGAGGAACAAATAGGTGGGTAGCCATCATGGAAAGGATAGAAGGAACAATTAGGTGGGTAGACATCAAGGAAAGGGTAGAAGGAACAATGAGGTGGGTAGCCATCATGGAAAGGGTAGAAGGAACAATGAGGTGGGTAGCCATCATGGAAAGGATAGAAGGAACAATGAGGTAGGTAGACATCAAGGAAAGGGTAGAAGGAACAATGAGGTGGGCAACCTCATAGAAAGGGTAGAAGTAACAATTGGGTGGGTAGCCATCATGGAAAGGATAGAAGGAACAATTAGGTGGGCAGCCATCATGGAAAGGATAGAAGGAACAATTAGGTGGGCAGCCATCATGGAAAGGATAGAGGAACAAATAGGTGGGTAGCCATCATGGAAAGGATAGAAGGAACAATTAGGTGAGTAGACATCAAGGAAAGGGTAGAAGGAACAATGAGGTGGGTAGCCATCATGGAAAGGGTAGAAGGAACAATGAGGTGGGTAGCCATCATGGAAAGGATAGAAGGAACAATGAGGTAGGTAGACATCAAGGAAAGGGTAGAAGGAACAATGAGGTGGGCAACCTCATGGAAAGGGTAGAAGTAACAATTGGGTGGGTAGCCATCATGGAAAGGATAGAAGGAACAATTAGGTGGGCAGCCATCATGGAAAGGATAGAAGGAACCATTAGGTGGGCAGCCATCATGGAAAGGATAGAAGGAACAATGAGGTGGGTAGCCATCATGGAAAGGATAGAAGGAACAATGAGGTGGGTAGCCATCATGGAAAGGGTAGAAGGAACCATTAGGTGGGTAGCCATCATGGAAAGGATAGAAGGAACCATTAGGTGGGCAGCCATCATGGAAAGGATAGAAGGAACCATTAGGTGGGCAGCCATCATGGAAAGGATAGAAGGAACAATGAGGTGGGTAGCCACCATGGAAAGGATAGAAGGAACAATGAGGTGGGTAGCCATCATGGAAAGGGTAGAAGGAACAATTAGGTGGGTAGCCATCATGGAAAGGGTAGAAGGAACCATTAGGTGGGTAGCCATCATGGAAAGGATAGAAGGAACCATTAGGTGGGTAGCCATCATGGAAAGGATAGAAGGAACAATGAGGTAGGTAGCCATCATGGAAAGGGTAGAAGGAACCATTAGGTGGGCAGCCATCATGGAAAGGGTAGAAGGAACCATTAGGTAGGTAGCCATCATGGAAAGGATGAGTGTGGGAAACCAGGAGGTGAGAGATGGAAGGTGGAAGAGATGAAGAAAGACATGAAATCAGATTTAATACATTTTTAAGTTTCTCCCAACTTTGGAACATCAATCATCAAGCTGAGCTCACTCTGTGCCAACATCATCATCCTGCCTACTGGACACAGAAGACATTCCTGGGACCACAAACTGCCCCCGTAAGATTGGAGCCAATAAAATCACCAATACCGGCTTTTAGTAGTACGACCCCCCTTGTCGTCAGCCTTATCCTGAGTATTATGTACAGGAGATCACAGGTGACCCCCCCCCCCCCCGGTTTGGAATGACGGACATACAGTATATCATTGGCCTACAACAGACTGGACACAGCGCAGATTCCATGGTGATGTCACAACACTGAACTTCAAGGTCACCAAGAGGGATCAATTATTTGTAGCTTTCACTAAACCAGCCGATGGATCCAATAAAGGTCTTCAAACGTTCTAGAATATATTCAGGATCTCAGAAGATGCAACCAACCAGATGTCCCGTCTACACGTCGTCCCGTCACCATCCCGTCACCGTCCCGCCACCGTCCCGTCACCATCCCGCCACTGTCCCGTCACAGTCCCGTCACCATTCCGCCACCGTCCCGTCACAGTCCCGTCACCATCCCGTCACCATCCCGCCACCATCCCGTCACCGTCCCGTCACCATTCCGCCACTGTCCCGTCACAGTCCCGTCACCATCCCGTCACAGTCCCGTCACCATCCCGCCACCGTCCCGTCACCATCCCGCCACCATCCCGTCACGTCCCGTCACAGTCCCGTCACAGTCCAGTCACCATCCCGTCACCGTCCCGTCACCATCCCGCCACTGTCCCATCACCGTTCCGTCACCGCCCCGCCACCGCCCCGCCACCGTCCCGTCACCGTCCCGTCACAGTCCCGTCACCGTCTCGTCACCGTCCCGTCACCGTCCCGTCACCGTCCCGTCACAGTCCCGTCACCGTCCCGTCACCATCCCGCCACCGTCCCAGTCCCGTCACCGTCCCGCCACCGTCCCGTCACTGTCCCGTCACCATCCCGCCACCGTCCCAGTCCCGTCACCGTCCCGCCACCGTCCCGCCACCTCTCCTATATTTTATATTACTTTCCCCAAATTGACTATAAGTGACCCGTCCTCCTACAGGCCCTAAAACAGCCCCAGCGGGACGGACTCTCCATGACTCCACCCACAACATCCACATTCCAGAGGTGATTGGCTCCTGGAACCCAGAGATGTATTTTATTATAATAAGAGATCAGCACATTTCTTTCATTTCTGATTCGTTTGTTAAGTTAATCATTTCATTTGGTCATATTTGTTATGTTAGAATGTTTCGTTTTTGGAATTCCTTTCATATTTTCATTATTTTCAAATAGATCTGAAATTCAAATTTTAGAAGATAGTCTATTTGTTCTATTTTTTTTATTTTCTACTCTATTTATTCATTTCTATTCTATTCCTTTATTTTCTATTCTATTATTTTATTTTCTATTGTATTCTATTCTATTACATTACTTTCTGTTCTATTCAATTGTTTTCTATTCTATTCTTTTATTGTCTATTTTAGTTTATTCTATTCTTTGATTTCTGTTCTATTCTATTCTGTTTTTTTCTAGTCTATTAATTTATTTTTATTCTATTTTATTTTTTTCTATTCTATTTTATTCTTGTATTTTCTACTCTATTCTATTCCTTTATTGTCTATTCTATTATTGTCTATTCTATTTTATTTTATTATATTCTTTCATTTCTGCTCTATCCTTTTCTGTTTTATTCTAGTCTATTATTTTATTTTCTATTTCATTTTTTCTATTCTATTCTATTCCTTAATTTTCTATTCTATTCTTTTATTGTCTATTCTATTTTATTATATCCTTTAATTTCTGACCTAGTCTATTCTGTTTTATTCTAGTCTATTATTTTATTTTCTATTCTATTTTTTTATTCTATTCTATGTTATTGTTGTATTTTCTATTCTATTTATTCTTTTCTATTCATTGATTTTTTTCTATTCTATTCTGTTTTATTCTATTCTACTATTGACTATTCCATTTTGTTCTATTCTTTTCCATTACTTTCCATTCTATTTTTTCTATTCTATTCTTTTCTATTCTATTATATTTGATTCATGTATTTTCTATTCTATTCTATTTATTATTTTCCCTTATTTTCTATACTAACTTTTTTATTTTCTATTCTATTCTGTTTTATTCTATTCTATTCCATGTCTTTTTAGTCAATTTTTTTATTCTATTTTTAATTATATTTATTTTATTCTATTATTTTATTACTGTTCTATTCTATTCTGTTTTATTCTAGTAAATTTTTTTATTTTTACATTTTTTTCTACTCTATTTTATTGTTGTATTTTCTATTCTATTCTATTTATTCTTTTCTATTCTTTTCCTTTTTTTTCTATTCTATTCTGTTTTATTCTAGTCTACTATTTTCTATTCCATTTTATTCTATTCTATTCCATTATTTTCTATTCTATTTTTTTATTCTATTCTATTCTTTTATTTTCTATTCTTTTTTATTCTGTTCACCCTGGAGTCCAGTCCAATACAGACTATCCAGGGCGGGTTAAGGATGGGTCGGGGCTCATCCACGGGTCCACAGTGATAAAGAGGAAGACACTTAATGGGAGAAAAGAGGAAGGTGCTGCACACCCCGAATAACATCAAAAGGGAAGTTTCCCCCAATGGGGGTTTCCTCGGCGGCAGAGGTTAGGAAAATAATGATGATTGTGGTTTATAAAAATATGAAATTTTATTGATGACAAACGTAACAAAATGACATTGACAATTAAAATATGAGCTCTGGTACAGATGGCTAAAAAATCAATACATAAAGTGCAAACACAATGTAATACGCAGCATTATGAATCAAACATGCTGGTAAACACGTAAAAATTTACGCGTTTCGACCCCTCAGGGTCTTCCTCAGAAAATAAGTTGACAGCGAACTTATCTTCTGAGGAAGACTCCGAGGGGTCGAAACGCGTCAGCCATCTGTACCAGAGCTCATATTTTAATTGTCAACATCATTTTGTTACGTTTGTCATCAATAAAATTTCATATTTTTATAAACCACAATCATCATTATTTTTCTAACCTCTGCTGCCGAGAAAACCCCCATTGGGGGAAACTTGCCTTTTGTCTATGACACAGTCACACTGTGGTGAGCGCAGTAACCCATAGCAACCAGTTAGCCGCCATCTTTCTGGTTGGTTGCGATGGATTGCCTCACTCATTATCTTAGCTCTTTGTAGGTCTTATTACGTCTTTAGGCTTTCAGTGGTTTTTTGAAGGCCAAATTCTGCAGTTCTCTGTCTTCTACAGCCAGACCTCGTCCTGTGGAAGTGGCAATGAGGAGACTGACAGGATTGGGGGGGGGGGGGGGGGGGGTTGAAGAATACAAATTAAATTTGGTTTCCAATAAAGAATGGATTCCTACCACCAGAAGATGCAGAAGAAGAAGACAATCGGTGACAGACAAGTGTATGGAGACATTATTAAACCCCCCCCACCACCACCGACCCCCAACACAGGCCGCCATTGCTACTTACGGAGAATCCGGCCCACGAAGGACACGAATGTTTGATCTTCAGATTTGGAGTGATGGAAGCCGTGACCAAACTGAACGTGACAATCAGCACCCCGAGGATGACCTGGACGAAACCCAAGGCCAGCAGGACATGTGACCAAGCCCGGTGGATCCTCAGCTGGGACAGACTGCGGGACGTCCGACCGGTCAGTGAAAAACTGGAATCTGACGGGGAGGGCATAGCGAGGGTGGAAAACGGAGGAGGCCAGGATCGAACGTTCATCAGGAAGAAGAGACCCCCAATCCAGCATAACAAGGGAGGGGGGTTCACATCAAACCTCAGATGTCTGGTCACATCTTCAGCGCACAATCCCCGGTGGGGGGGGAATTTAACCCTCAGTGGGTGTTTACGAGGAGAGAGTCATCGCATTCTCAGTTCACAAACAGGATTATAAATATTTAAGCGGTTCCATTTAATGGAAATTTAGCACCAGCATGGAAAAACAAAACAAAAAAAAACAGTCAGCCGGGGGAGGGCATCGTCTATAACCAATTCCAGAGGCCCAGTCAAGACACGATGGATGGCGATTATCAGTGGTGGACGGGTGGGCATAAGCTCACAACTGAGTATTGGCAGAGCTACGCCTTGGCAGCCAACACACGCTACCGGGAAATGGGAGCCATCTGCAAATTCACATCGTTCTACATGGTGAGACGTCTAAGAGCTCCGCTCTTCTCACCGGCTGGTCCTCCAAAGTCCTCAACAAACCTCATTACTGGAAGGAGATCGGCCTCCTCCTGTACGTCCGGCTCACACCACCAACCAAGAGAAGAAGAGCTCAGGTTCCCCAAGCCTGGCACGACTGGAAGATAGCAGCCTAGACAGTGGGACAACAAGAGACATGGATTAAACACAGAGGAGGAGGAAGAAATCACGATGAAGTAACACTGAAGAAATCACAATGAAGTAACAAGGAAGAAATCACGATGAAGTAATAAGGAAGAAATCACGATGAAGTAACAAGGAAGAAATCACGATGAAGTAACAAGGAAGAAAATCACGATGAAGTAATAAGGAAGAAATCACGATGAAGTAATAAGGAAGAAATCACAATGAATTAATAAGAAAGAAATCACAATGAATTAATAAGAAAGAAATCACAATGAAGTAATAAGGAAGAAATCACGATGAAGTAATAAGGAAGAAATCACGATGAAGTAACAGGGAAGAAATCATGATGAAGTAACAGGGAAGAAATCACAATCAAGTAACAAGGAAGAAATCACGATGAAGTAACAAGGAAGAAATCACGATGAAGTAATAAGGAAGAAATCACGATGAAGTAATAAGGAAGAAATCACGATGAAGCAAGAAGATGTAAAAGATGGAGAGATGAGGATGGTTGGATGGAAGGTCCATGAATGGTGGTGGAATGAAGCTCTGGAGAGTGAGAAGTTGGATGAAATGAAACCTAGACAATGATGGTGTGATGGTACTATGAGGATGATGAGGAGATATCCATGTGGGGGGTGACATATGTGATCAGGTAAGGAAGGTTCGGAAGTGTCCTCTACGGAAATACTTAGCAAGATGGAAAGGAAAATTGTGGAATTGTCTGACCTTTTGTCTTTGCTATTGACCTCCACGAGAGCTCCATACAGAACGGTTCTCCAGCATGCGGCCCTCCATGGCGGTCCTGGGTCCCTTTCTGCTCATGAGACCGTCGACCATCTATCTCAGGTGGGTCTGGAGCTCCAGTCCGAAGTGAGGGTTCAACATGGAGCTGCAGCAAACGAGGGAGCTCCAGTTTGGCTTCAGCCAGGAGGCTTGGAAAGGGTAAAACTGATGACTTGGGAGAAAGTTGTAGCCAACAACGAAATATCCGTCTGCTTCCAGAAGGTAGAGATCATCAAACTTCAGGGGATGGGGATCATCTAATTCCAGAGAATGGGGATCATCTAACTCCAGAGGATGAGGATAATTTAAGTCCAGAGGATGAGAGTCACCTAACTCTGAGGATAGAGATCATTCTGTCATCCAGAAGACTGTCAGCAGATGGGGATGACGTGAAGACTATCCTCCGATGGCGATGACTATCCTCCGATGGAGAAGACTATACTTTGATGGAGAAGACTATCCTCCGATGGAGATGACTATCCTCCGATGGCGATGACTATCCTCCGATGGAGAAGACTATCCTCCGATGGAGAAGACTATCCTCTGATGGAGAAGACTATCCTCCGATGGCGATGACTATCCTCCGATGGAGAAGACTATCCTCCGATGGAGAAGACTATCCTCTGATGGAGAAGACTATCCTCCGATAGCGATGACTATCCTCCGATGGAGAAGACTATCCTCTGATAGCGATGACTATCCTCCGATGGAGAAGACTATCCTCCGATGGCGATGACTATCCTCCGATGGAGAAGACTATCCTCCGATGGAGAAGACTATCCTCCGATGGCGATGACTATCCTCCGATGGAGAAGACTATCCTCCGATGGAGAAGACTATCCTCTGATAGCGATGACTATCCTCCGATGGAGATGACTATCCTCTGATGGAGAAGACTATCCTCCGATGGCGATGACTATCCTCCGATGGAGAAGACTATCCTCCGATAGCGATGACTATCCTCCGATGGAGAAGACTATCCTCCGATGGCGATGACTATCCTCCGATGGAGAAGACTATCCTCCGATGGTGATGACTATCCTCCGATGGAGAAGACTATCCTCCGATGGAGAAGACTATCCTCCGATGGCGATGACTATCCTCCGATGGAGAAGACTATCCTCCGATAGCGATGACTATCCTCCGATGGAGAAGACTATCCTCCGATGGAGATGACTATCCTCCGATGGAGAAGACTATCCTCCGATGGAGAAGACTATCCTCCGATGGCGATGACTATCCTCCGATGGAGAAGACTATCCTCCGATAGCGATGACTATCCTCCGATGGAGAAGACTATCCTCCGATGGAGATGACTATCCTCCAATGGAGAAGACTATCCTCCGATGGCGATGACTATCCTCCGATGGTACCCAGTGCTATCTCACTCAGCATCATGTCTGCAGCAACCTGACAGCTGCATTACTGCACAGCCTCCCCGGGCTGCTGCAAGGCAGGCTGGGAAATGTAGTCTGCGGGGGGTTGGGGATCTTAAAGGGCCATTCAGTCTCGGCTCTCATATTTCATCTCTAGGACGCCGGTGGAGGATTCATGGGAAGAGTTAATGAGAGGGAAGCCGGTGTCCGGGGAATAGAGGCTCATACACATTAATAACCACCACAGTGCTGCCGGCTGTTACCCATGGCAACCACACTTCACGCTTCTTCAACGGCCGGTTGCTATGGGTTACCGCCCATCACCTGCATAATTATTAGCCGTGTTCAGCAGTCTGAAATCATCCTCCACTCATCAAAGGATTATTATTGTACTACCTGGTGATCGGTTGCTAGGGGTTACCGTCCCATATTCCCCAAATACCACAAACCCCCCCCCCTCGGTGGCAGTGAACGGGTGTATATATATATATTTATATGGTATATAAAAAAAGGTCAGTGAAAGGGTCTTTAGAATGACATTGTGGACCCAGGAGCTGACACTTCATCTGCAGAGAGATTGTAGAGGAGCGGATCCCCCCCTCCCCCTCCCCCGCTCCCTGCGGACCGGCTCTCTAATGGAACCATTTTAGCCGGATCCTGCCCGTCTGCTCGGGTTTCAGTCAGCAGAAAGGAAACAATCCTCCGTCTCATCAATATTTCATGGCCTCCTAATTCCTGAGCCGGGACTGCGCCAATCACGCCGACTACGGGCGCCGCATTGTGTGTGAAGGCTGGAGGGGGGGGGGTACCTGGTGATCACCGGGCATTTTGTCTCCCCCCCCCCATTGCTGTGTCATCCTCCGGAACCTCAGACCTGGAACAAGCAAGCAGCCAGTGAAGTGACTCCCCGAGGTGACTCAGGAATGGAGGAGGAGGAGGAGGACAGCCCGGGTCCTCACAACCTCTGTATATTATGATCGCCACTCTGATGTCATCACTGGGTCTCCGTGCTTCTCTATGCAATGCAGGCAGATCATGGCTGGTGGGAGGGGCTGGCAGGGGCGGCCTCAGTACTCCTCTACAGAGCCCTCAGTACTGATGCCGGCAGTGGGAGGAGTTATACAAATATAACAATTCCTTGATGGGCAGGTGTCAGTCTGGAGAAGTGGGCGTTCCTAGGTACAGGGCCGTCTTTAAGGCAGGGTAAAAGGGGCCGCTGCCCTGGGTCCTGTCATTGTTGTGGGGCCCAAAGCAGCTGCCTCATACTTGCCAACTATCCCAGTTTAAATTCCCTTGTCCCTTGAAGTTTTAGTCAGGTGCTGTGTCCTGATATCTCAGTGTGAAGTGCTGCTACTAATGCTGCCCAGCTCTGCCTGTTGTGTACAGATGACTCACCTGCAGACCCTGTGTTTACATGTAAATAACCGTCATTCATATGTATATCATGCCCCTCTGCAGTGAAGAGATGATGTGCTGTAACCTCTAGCAACCAATCAGTGAGCAGTATTACTGTACAGTAATCTCTAGCAACCAATCTACAAGAAGAAATCATGTGCTGTAACCTCTAGCAACTAATCAGTGAGCCGTAATGATGTGCTGTAACCTCTGGCAACCAATCACAATCACTCCCTGATCTGATACAGTAAACTGATTTTAGGTCTAGCTGATATTTATTGTATGTCTCAGAGCAGGTGGAGAGCAAAATTGCATGGGGGGGGGGGGGGCCCAAGAAAATTTTGCCCAGGGTCCAATCAACATTAAAGACGGCCCTGCCTAGGTAGGTTGTAATTGCATAGGTAACATCCACACTTCTACATTCCAGGGGCACCCCTCTGACACCCCAACGTGGCCGGCTGACCCCTCCCCTCTGACTCTCGCTGACCCCTCCCCTCTGACTCTCCCTGACCCCTCCCCTCTGACTCTCGCTGACCCCTCCTCTCTGACTCTCGCTGACCCCTCCCCTCTGACTCTCCCTGACCCCTCCCCTCTCGCTGACCCCTCCTCTCTGACTCTCCCTGACCCCTCCCCTCTGACTCTCCCTGACCCCTCCCCTCTGACTCTCCCTGACCCCTCCCCTCTGACTCTCCCTGACCCCTCCCCTCTGACTCTCGCTGACCCCTCCTCTCTGACTCTCGCTGACCCCTCCCCTCTGACTCTCCCTGACCCCTCCCCTCTCGCTGACCCCTCCTCTCTGACTCTCCCTGACCCCTCCCCTCTGACTCTCCCTGACCCCTCCCCTCTGACTCTCGCTGACCCCTCCTCTCTGACTCTCGCTGACCCCTCCCTTCTGACTCTCCCTGATCCCTCCCCTCTCGCTGACCCCTCCTCTCTGACTCTCCCTGACCCCTCCCCTCTGACTCTCCCTGACCCCTCCCCTCTGACTCTCGCTGACCCCTCCTCTCTGACTCTCGCTGACCCCTCCCCTCTGACCCCTCCCCTCTCGCTGACCCCTCCTCTCTGACTCTCCCTGACCCCTCCCCTCTGACTCTCCCTGACCCCTCCCCTCTGACTCTCGCTGACCCCTCCTCTCTGACTCTCCCTGACCCCTCCCCTCTGACTCTCCCTGACCCCTCCCCTCTGACTCTCGCTGACCCCTCCCCTCTGACTCTCCCTGACCTCTCCCCTCTGACTCTCCCTGACCCCTCCCCTCTGACTCTCGCTGACCCCTCCCCTCTGACTCTCGCTGACCCCTCCTCTCTGACTCTCCCTGACCCCTCCCCTCTGACTCTCCCTGACCCCTCCCCTCTGACTCTCCCTGACCCCTCCCCTCTGAGTTGTAGATCATTTCTTTTTATAGTATTACACTGCGCGTTCCTTCTTTACCGCCATGTTGCCACAACCTATGAGAGACGGCGCCTGCAGGAGCCCACTGTTGGGACACCAAAGGGGAAGGTGCTACTTGGCCTAATTGGGGGGCCGTTTTGGGAGGTGAGCGCATAGTGTGACTGGTGGAGGGTCCACTTGGTGTTGTGTGTGGGTCTACAGAAGATATCACTGGATTTATGGACTTTGACATATAAATGTGTTATTTATATTATTTCCACTAGAGGTCCCCGGTTGGCCACACTATTTATTCCATTGTGTTTCATGCAATCCCATTAGTGGTCACTATTTTTTTTTTTGGTGCTGATTTGCTTGACTTATATTTTCTTTTACTTTGGAATCCGGTATCGCTGTAGCCAATCGGAGCTCTGTCTATGTTTTCTGAGCTCAGACATCGATTACTTCTGCCTGCTGCTGACTTGTCTCTGGTAGTTGGCGAGAAGGAACAATGTGTCCAGTTATGAATATTTTTCTGTCTCAGCCAATCACAGAGGTTTCTTTGGCCAGTGATGTGGGGGCGGAGGGAAGGAGATAAATGTTTTGGGGGGCGGGGCCCTTCTAGAAAGTTCCTCCCTCCTGGGCTTCAGCCTGGTGAGGACCCCACCTTGAAAAAGGGTCTTCCTTGAGGGGAATATACTAAAGACCTGACCGGGGGAATCCAAGCCGTCCTCCTGGAGGACTCATCTAGAGGGAGCCGAAGATCATCGCCTGTATGGAGGGTCTCAGGAAATGTTTTCTGCTCTGAAGGTCTAAGCCAAGGGGGTCTCAAACTGGTGGCTCTCCAGCTGTTGTGAAACTACAAGTCCCATCATGCCTTTGGGAGTCATGCTTGTAACGGTCATGCCTCGTACACACGACCGATTTTCCTGTCGGGGAAACTGCCATGAGAGGTTTTGGCTGTGAATACCGGCTGTGAGTATGCTCCATCGCAGTTTTCCCAACAGGAAAAAAAAGAGAAGCAGCTCTCTTTTTACCGCCGGCGGTTTTCCTATGGGAAACACTGCGATGGAGCATACACACGGCCGGGATTCCCGACCAAAAGCTCTCATGGCAGTTTTCCTGTCGGGAAACCCGGTGGTGTGTAGGGGGAAAGAGTTACCCAGCAGGTTCTCGGTTTTCCCCTCTGGCTTTTTACCGCCGGGAAACCCGTACGTGTGGACGAGGCATCAGCCTTGCAATGCCTCATGGGACTTGTAGTTTTGCAACAGCTGGAGGGCTGCCAGCTAGAGACCCCCTGATCTAAGCCTTAGACATTCAGAGCAGAAGACATCTAGGGCCCTAGGGAATATAAACGGTCTTGCTGAAGATCACATCTAGAGGGAGCAGAGCAGGAAGATGGATGTCTGTATGGAGCATCTTAGGAAACGAATCCTCTGTGCTGAAGGCCTAAGCTGTCCTAGAGGGAGTGGAGGAGATCATTGCCTCTCTGGACTGTCCTAGGAAACATCTTCTGCTCTGAAGGTCTGGGGGATCTCAACTGTCCCGCTGGACGACACATATAAGAGGGAGCAGAGTAGAAGATGGGTGTCGGTATGGATCATCTAGAAAACATCTTCTGCTTTGAAGGTCTCGGGAATCTAAGCTGTCCTGTTGGAGGACATCCAGAGAAGCAGAAAATGGCTGCTACTATGAAGTGTCTTGGAAGTCTTCTGCTCTGAAGGCCTAGGGAAATCTAAGTGGTCTTGTTGGAGGACATCTAGGAGGGAGTAGAATGGGAAGATGGGTGTCTGTATGGAGCATCTTAGGAGACGTCTTCCGCTCTGATGCCCTGGGAAATCTAAGTCATCCTGCTGGAAGACTCATCTAGAGGGAGCAGAGCAGATCATCGCCTGTATGGAGTGTTTTAGAAGTCTTCTGTGCTGTAGGTCTAGGAGAATCTAAGCTGTCCTGTTGGAGGACATCTAGAGGGAGTTGAGCAGATCATTGCCTCTATGGACTGTCCTAGGAAACATCTTCTGCTCTGAAGATCTGAGGGGATCTCAGCTGTCCTGCTGGACAACACATATTAGAGGGAGCAGAAGATGGGTGTCTGTATGGATCATCTAGAAAACATCTTCTGCTCTGAAGGTCTCGGGAATCTAAGCTGCCCCGTTGAAGGACATCTAGGAGGGAGTAGAATTGGAAGATGGGTGTCTGTATGAAGCATCTTAGGAGACGTCTTCTGCTCTGATGACCCGGGGAATCCAAGTCATCCTGCTGGAAGACTCATCTAGAGGGAGCAGAGCAGATCATCGCCTGTATGGAGTGTTTTAGAAGTATTCTGTGCTGTAGGCCTAGGAGAATCTAAGCTGGTCTGTTGGAGGACATCTAGAGAGAGTGGAGCAGAAGATCACTGCCTCTATGGTGAACCTTAGGATGTCTTCTGCTCTGAAGGTCTAGCTCAGTGAACGCAAACCTTGGCACCCCAGATGTTTTGGAACTACATTTCCCATAATGCTCTTGCACTCTGCAGTGTAGTTGAGCATCATGGGAAATGTAGTTCCGAAACATCTGGGGTGCCAAGGTTCACCATCACTAGTCTAGGGGATATCAGCTGTCCTGCTGGACGACACATATTAGAGGGAGCAGAAGATGGTCACCTGTATAGGGCATCTTAGGAGGCATCTTCTGTGCTGGCAACTGTCCTGGAGGGCTTGGGAGAAGCTTCCAGTGGACCTTGCATGGAGATCTATGGGAATCACTCACATTGGGTCCATGGCCTAAAATCCACTTACAGGAGAACGAGAACCACTCGACAACAGAGACTTCTCTCAGAAAAACACTGAAATCTGACTGGCCGCTCCTAAAGGGCCAATCACTATCAGGAGTGCAGATACTGGAAGCCCCAGAATATTCGGCCATTTTTAGGTATTTGACTTTGAGTGACCGGTGCCCAGCCCCCCTTGTTACGCGCCCATAATCCAATGACCACACCCTGAGACGGTAAAAGAGCGCCTCCTACACCATCTTGGGGGTCATCCTCACCCACCCAGAGAGGAGAATAAGAAATGTTGAGTCATCAAATGATTTCATAAAACTTTAATTTGGCATCAGCTGATCCTCAGGCCCCTCCCCCATGCCGTTAGGGGCGGGGATAGTCCAAAGATAAAGAACATGCTTAATCCAGTTAACACAACATACATGTAAACATGAGGCATGCACACCCCGTGACATGACGGCTACAGCGGGCACTACAGCCCCCTCCACAGGCACTGACAGGACAGGGAAATCCTGAGTATGGGGGATCCGCGGGGGAGTGACATCATCACAGCACAGCCTGGTGTAGGCCAGTAAGGCATCACCGCCGCGCTCCGCCCCCAGCCAGCGCCACGCACACATACTTCACAGGACGGGGCGGTAATACAGACACACAAAACGGGTGTTAATGGACAGCAGGGCCCCTCCCACAGTCACCAGGGGGCGGGCAGTGTTAATGGTCAGCAGGGCCCCTCCCACAGTCACCAGGAAGGGGGCAGTATTAATGGACAGCAGGGCCCGTCCCACAGTCGCCGGAGAAAGAGTGGTTATGTAGAGCAGGCCCCTCCCACAGTCAGGGAGGGGGGCGGTACTGTCATAACAGTCCCGGCAGAGCAGTGTGCGGCCACCAGATGGCGCTATAAATATTTTTTCCTTTATTGGGAATTGAAGGAGTTTTGGGCGGCTCCCGCTGCTGCCTGGGTGGCGGCCGTGCGCACGGTCTGGTTAGAGAAGACGCCAGCGGCGAACTCCTGCTGGGCCTTCTGGAAACTGAGGCCTGTTCGGCGGTAAATTGAGTGGACCTGAGGAAGAGAAAACGCGACAGCTTCAGTACCACATCCTCTACATCATCGGCAGCTAAAGTTCCATGCAAATCTCGACTGTTTTGTACAGCCTCTACCATGACCCCTCCCCCCACAGCCGCCATACATCAATCCTCGCCATTCTTCCTTTTGAGACTTCTGATGATGCCCATAACAGAGGGCCAATAGGAAGTCTCAAAGGAAGGGAGGAGGAGGAGTCAATGTAAAGAAATAAAGTAGAGAGCTGCACGTAACTTCAGCTGCCTGCATCCCATCAGGATCGGCCGCTCTGAATTCCTCTTACCCGCTTCAGCATGACGATCCCCATGACGGCTGTCCCAGTCAGGAAAATGGCGACAATCATCATCAGCACCCCGACGCCGGTGCTCCCTTTCATGGCGGTGAAGGCAGCGATCCAGCCGCTGTAAGAAAAAAATCACACAATGAGGGGTGGGGGGGTTGAGACCTAATCTTCACCAAAGCTTCATCGGGGGGCCCCATTGACAATGATCGCTAAATTGACGGTTTTACCGATAAATTCCTGAAGCTGAGGAGGCGGGGAATCTAAAGCCGCCCCCCCTGGAGGACTCATCTAGAGGGAGCCGAAGATCATCGCCTGTATGGAGCGTCTTAGGAGGTCTTCTTGAGTACATCTAGATCAGGGGTGTCAAACTCAATTTCATCGCAGGCCGCATGGGCATTAAAGGGCCAGTTGAGCACCATCTTACACCTGATGTTAAGAGGGGCCCCCCCCCCCACCATCAGAAGTCAAGAGTCCTCCACCGTCTCTTACATCACAGTTCACCCCCCTTACCTTGTGCTGCTGCCGGGAAGCAAAAAAAAGTGCAGGGTCTGAAGGAGGACCAGAGGGGGGGTTGGAGCCAGCTGAAGTGTGAGACCAAGAGAGGGCGGGGACCAGGGGGTGCTGCGGCTAGAACTGTAGGAGGCACAGGATCAGTAGGAGGAGTTCTGGCCTCCTCTCTGCTGCCGACTGCTCGGATGGGGGGGGGGGGCAGACATGAGCCTCTCTACAGCTGCACAGAGAAGGGCAGGATCTGGCAGAGGAGATCTGTCCTCCTCTATGCTGCCGACTGGCGAGACAAGGTGGGGGCAGGAACAAGAAGGTTGTCACAGCCGCAAGAGAGGTGCAAGGGCCAGATGAAATGGCCTGGAGGGCCGGATTCGGCCCGGGGGCCTTGCGTTTGACACCTGTGATCTAGAGGGAGCGGAGCAGGTAGATGGGTGTCTGTATGGAGTGCTTTAGGAGATGTCTGAAGGTCCAAGCCCTCTGTAGGCCCTCAGAGTAGAAGACATCTAGGCCACAGGGAATATAAGTGGTCTTCTGAAGATCAAATCTAGGAGGGAGCGGAGCAGGAAGAGCGTTTGTGTGGAACATCTTCAGAGGAAGAAAAATGGTGACTATGACCCTAAGAACTCCATCCCTCCAGTCACACGGAGGGGGAAACATGACGCTTTGGGGTGTTTCTCTGATAAAGGTCCAGGCCGACTTTGCCGCATTGAGGGGCCAATGGGCGGGGCCATGTATTGTAAGATCTTGGATGAGAACCATCTTCCCTCAGACAGAACACTGAAGATGGGTCATGGATGGTGTGACGGGAGTCACTTTGGGTGGGGGGGGTTTGTGCGGCTCGGCTTCCCCGGACCCTCTTATGTGTAGATCACCCTGAGTCTCTAATAGGGGGGGCAGGGGGACCGAGAACCCCACTATGATCTGTACAACATTGGAATGTTATGTGTGTATATATATATATATATATATTTATTTATATATATTTATTGTCTCATGCTGTTGTGGACTCTTAGCTGTGATGGTTTGGGGCGTCTCTATTCTATTGTCTATTGTGTCTGATGCCTCAACTATTATGGGATGTGTGTCTTGCTGTGAGGAAAGAGGGAGGGGGGATTCCTCCAGCAGCCCTCCTGCTGATGAGAAGTTTGAACACACCTGACCTGTGTGTCCATTGTCATTGGACAGTTTAACCCGCCCTGTTTTCCAAGGGTGGGGGAGTGTCTCGGAGTTGGATATCCGTGTAACATGTGCTGGAATAAAGTGAGTCTGCTGGTTTTACACCCCACACTGAAGTACGGCTGGTGACTGGGGGGCTAAAGAGCCTTGGAAAGCGGGTCGCCAGAATAGGCCAGGTATGGAAAGGGTTACAGGCGTGTGCGGGGAGCGGGGAGCCAGAATAATCCCGGTATGGAAAGGGTTACAGGCGTGTGCGGGGAGCGGGTCGCCAGAATAATCCCGGTATGGAAAGGGTTAAAGGCGTGTGCGTGGAGCGGGTCGCCAGAATAATCCCGGTATGGAAAGGGTTACAGGCGTGTGCGTGGAGCGGGTCGCCAGAATAGGCCCGGTATGGAAAGGGTTAAAGGCGTGTGCAGGGAGCGGGTCGCCAGAATAGGCCCGGTATGGAAAGGGTTACAGGCGTGTGCGGGGAGCGGGTCGCCAGAATAGGCCCGGTATGTAAAGGGTTACAGGCGTGTGCGGGGAGCGGGTCGCCAGAATAGGCCCGGTATGGAAAGGGTTACAGGCGTGTGCGGGGAGCGGGTCGCCAGAATAATCCCGGTATGGAAAGGGTTACAGGCGTGTGCGGGGAGCGGGTCGCCAGAATAATCCCGGTATGGAAAGGGTTAAAGGCGTGTGCGGGGAGCGGGTCGCCAGAATAATCCCGGTATGGAAAGGGTTACAGGCGTGTGCGGGGAGCGGGTCGCCAGAATAATCCCGGTATGGAAAGGGTTACAGGCGTGTGCGGGGAGCGGGTCGCCAGAATAGGCCCGGTATGGAAAGGGTTACAGGCGTGTGCGGGGAGCGGGTCGCCAGAATAATCCCGGTATGGAAAGGGTTACAGGCGTGTGCGGGGAGCGGGTCGCCAGAATAATCCCGGTATGGAAAGGGTTACAGGCGTGTGCGTGGAGCGGGTCGCCAGAATAATCCCGGTATGGAAAGGGTTACAGGCGTGTGCGTGGAGCGGGTCGCCAGAATAATCCCGGTATGGAAAGGGTTACAGGCGTGTGCGGGGAGCGGGTCGCCAGAATAATCCCGGTATGGAAAGGGTTACAGGCGTGTGCGGGGAGCGGGTCGCCAGAATAATCCCGGTATGGAAAGGGTTACAGGCGTGTGCGGGGAGCCAGAATAGGCCCGGTATGGAAAGGGTTAAAGGCGTGTGCGGGGAGCGGGTCGCCAGAATAGGCCCGGTATGGAAAGGGTTACAGGCGTGTGCGGGGAGCGGGTCACCAGAATAATCCCGGTATGGAAAGGATTACAGGCGTGTGCAGGGAGCGGGTCGCCAGAATAATCCCGGTATGGAAAGGGTTACAGGCGTGTGCGGGGAGCGGGTCGCCAGAATAATCCTGGTATGGAAAGGATTACAGGCGTGTGCAGGGAGCGGGTCGCCAGAATAATCCCGGTATGGAAAGGGTTACAGGCGTGTGCGGGGAGCGGGTCGCCAGAATAATCCCGGTATGGAAAGGGTTACAGGCGTGTGCGTGGAGCGGGTCGCCAGAATAATCCCGGCATGGAAAGGGTTACAGGCGTGTGCGGGGAGCGGGTCTCTACCTTTTACGTTTTTGGGAAGATGGCTTTAACGTTGATTGTCCAGAAATGCGTTATTAAGAAATCGCAACAGCGTTTATATTTTTGGCGACTCCTTAGGAAGAATGAAGAAAAGAATGAAGTAATCTGGACAGCCGCACTCCAATCCAACGTGACTTTTATTGGAAAAATAAAATAGGCACTACATGTCACAGCAATGGGGCAACAGGGACAGCTAACGCGTTTCACACTTAAAAGTCACGTTGGATTGGAGTGCGGCTGTCCAGATTCCTTCATTGCCTTGTGCATTGCCGGCACCCTTGGTTCCCAGAGAGGTTCTTGTTGTTGGGGGCATTGTTGGGGGGGGGGGGAGAGTCTATTGTTGGGGGGGGGAGTCTATTGTTGGGGGGGGGGGGGGGGGGAGTCTATTTGGAGCGGAAATCTCTGTTTTGTATACACTTTGGATTTTGCTCCTTAGGAAGAATGTCTCGGGAAGGAAGGTACTAGAGACCTTCTATCGCTCTGCCATGGGGAGTACATGAAGGTCTTGTACTCTAGTGTGGTAGGTACCCGAGTTGTACGCAGGCCGATAGAAACGCTCTAAAGAGAGCGCTTCCCATAGAGCAGAAGATTGTAGGGCGGGAACTTGTTTCTCTAGATGAAATATATGAGACTCGTTGTGTTTGTAGATCAGGAAAAATAGTGAGAGACCCGACTCATCCTGATCGTCATTTATTGGAGTTATTACCGTCTGGAGAGGTTTTAGGGGCGATAAAGACAAAAAGATTTACAGAGAGTTTCTTCCCCGGGGCTGGTAAGGCCATCAATGCTGGAGAGACATGAGAGGAGGTCACATGGTCTTATTTTATTGTCTGGTTTACATTATAATATGAGGGAAACTTTTATATATAAATCCTGTGGGGTAAAGGAATGGCTGATAATTGTGAGGTGTGAATAATGTGTGGAGTAGAAATGTCATTTCATTGTGAATTTGTTTTTACAATAATAAATCAAATCAATCAAGAAGAAGCACATAAAGGTCATGGATAGGCCTAACCAGTCTCCAGACCTTAATCCTATAGAAAATATATGGAGGGAGCTGAAACCTTCAGGATTTAGAGAAGAGAGGAGCAAAATCCCTCCTGAGATGTGTGGAAACCTGATCACCAACCCTAATCCCCCCCAGACCACACCCCTATCCCCTAACCACACCCCCAGACCACACCCCTATCCCCATACCACCCCCCATATCCCCTGACCACACCCCACATCCCCTGACCACACCCCACCCCCAGACCACCTCCCATATCCCCTGACCACACCCTACCCCTGACCACCTCCCATATCCCCTGACCACACCCCACCCCCAGACCACACACCCCCACCCCACCCCCTGACCACACCCCCACCCCCTGACCACACCACCATCCCAAAATCCCACCTACAGGTGAACGGGGGGGGGGGGCTGGTATTGTCGGATGTTCATTTCATCTTAATGCACGCCGTGTTTGGAGGAAGAAAAATGGTGACTATGACCCTAAGAACTCCATCCCTCCAGTCACACGGAGGGGGAAACATGAGGCTTTGGGGTGTTTCTCTGATAAAGGTCCAGGCCGACTTTCCCGCATTGAGGGGGCCAATGGGCGGGGCCACGTATTGTAAGCTCTTGGAGGAGAACCTTCTTCCCTCAGACAGAACACTGAAGATGGGTCATGGATGGGTCTTCCAGCATGACAATGACCCAAAACATATCGCCAAGGCAACAAAGGAGTGGCTCAAGAAGAAGCACATTAAGGTCATGGAGTGGCCTATCCAGTCTCCAGACCTTAATCCCATAGAAAATGTATGGAGGGAGCCGAAACTTTGAGTTGCCAAGAAACCTTCAGGATTTAGAGAAGATCTGTATGAAGAGAGGAGCAAAATCCTTCCTGAGATGTGTGGAAACCTGATCACCACCTACAAGAAACGTCTGACCTCTGTGCTTCCCAACAAGGGATTCCCCACCAACTACTAAGGGGATCAAATACTTATTTTACTCACTCTGTGCCCCAATGAGGGGGGGGGGGGGGACTGAACTCTGAGCCCTTTCGTTCTACATATTGGACACAACACACCCCAATTTCAGGGACAAAGCCCGACCAAATGTACACACCCCAGTGCCCCGAGACGAAGTGACCTATCACGAAACGCGTAGGGCGGACCGAGCGGCGTGGTGACGTCATCCCCTTACTGCTCCATCTCCTGGGACGAGTTTACTCGTTGGTGTCTGGCCGGCACCGCAAATTTAAGGCTGTCTTTTTACAACATTGATGCAAGTGTTTTATTCAATAAATCCCTAAGACTTTACATTAGCGAGGTATCCCTTTCCTTTTTTACATGGGATCACTGAGATCATACTGCGGGTAAATCTCGTTGGAAGAGTTGGACGTAGGAGTCTATACCATCTAATCGGAAGTACTTATATGCGGTTATAGAATCTGGTAAGCTGCTGACCTGTTGGTGGTGGATCACTCTTCAGACAAGCACTGTGGAATTTTGGATTTGTTTTTCTCGGGTGTTGTCGTAGAAATATGGGTTGTTTGCAGAGCACACAGCCTATATTTCCTGTGCTCTATAAGCACACACTTCAGATTCATCTTTTTGCAATAATGCTATCTGTAAGTTTGCTAAAATCCACTCACCGTTCATCCCATCATCCATCCAAGAAGCAAGGCTCACACATAGATCTTATCGTCAGGCCATCCCAGCATAGACTGTCCAGCCGACGCCTAATCATAGGCTTTTATTAAACTCAAAAGATCTCAAGACAGGAGGTGATTGGTTGCAGCAACCAGTCACCTCCCCCCATGGGCGGGGACATCACAGGGTGTCCCTTCCGCACAGGAGAACATCCTTTGCAACACAAAATGCTGTATATGAATCCCTGTCAAGAAAGGATTTAATACAATAATACATACAATGAATACAATAACGTATGATGGCTAAAGTTACCGCTGATAAGAAGCCTCATTCTGCGCTATTCCATAGAACAACGCATATTAAGATTATACTATTATTGAATGGGGGAGGGAGGCTATCTGCAGACGCACGCTACGAATTCCAACCAATGTTGATCAGACACAGCCGAGACAAGAGCGCGCATCTGCCCATAACCAATGATGTCATTGCAGAGCGAGGATACCCCCTCCTCAATGATCGTCCATGCTAATGCACAGAGGGCCCCCCATCGGTGGACATATCCGCCCCCTGCAAACATCACACTCCAACCTCAAGACGTTTTCCCCTATCAGACGGGATTCAACCAGCCTCAGACTACCCCAATCAGCTCTTTTAGAGCGGGTTGCGGAAGTACTAACACTGGGTGACACTATGACAATACATATTAAATACATCTCCATAAAAATCTCCACAACAGTGTCTTCACTTCAATATTCTTTGGACTGATTTTATTTGTGTACATAGATTGACGCCCTGTGCGTCTTTCTTATAATATGCCATTTTGTATCACATATAACACAATTTATTGGTTATGTCAATTAAGTTTTAGGTTTGTTCATCATTAACGGACACGTCACTCATGTATATAATATCACTTATAATATCGTGTTGATTCTTAATATATTATTTTTTTCATTTATTTTTGGTTTAGCGCTACTATATATTTTTTTTTCTTAGATGTATACAACCCCCCCCCCCCCAACCTGAGGGACAGAACACGCCCCTCCTCCCCCATCAGCCCTCTCGGCTCTCACCTGAAACCCCATCCAGGAATGCCGACGGCCTCCAGAACATAGAGAACGTCCTGAACAAGGAAGATGAAGAAGAAAACGAAGAAGTTGAAGGAACTGTCACTCCTGTGGGAGAGAAAACAGAGAGAGGTCAGAGTGGGGACCACCGCACCCCATCCCGGGACCACCGCACCCCATCCCGGGACATGTCAGAGTGGTGACCACCGCACCCCATCCTGGGACCACCGCACCCCACCCCAGGACAGGTCAGAGTGGTGACCACCGCACCCCATCCTGGGACCACCGCACCCCAGGACAGGTCAGAGTGGGGACCACCGCACCCCATCCCGGGACAGGTCAGAGTGGTGACCACCGCACCCCATCCTGGGACCACCGCACCCCACCCCAGGTCAGAGTGGTGACCACCGCACCCCATCCTGGGACCACCCCACCCCACCCCACCCCGGGACAGGTCAGAGTGGGGACCACCACACCCCATCCTGGGACAGGTCAGAGTGGTGACCACCGCACCCCATCCTGGGACCACCGCACCCCATCCTGGGACCACCGCACCCCACCCCGGGACAGGTCAGAGTGGGGACCACCGCACCCCACCCCGGGACAGGTCAGAGTGGGGACCACCGCACCCCACCCCGGGACAGGTCAGAGTGGGGACCACCACACCCCGGGACAGGTCAGAGTGGGGACCACCGCACCCCGGGACAGGTCAGAGTGGGGACCACCGCACCCCGCGACAGGTCAGAGTGGGGACCACCGCACCCCGCGACAGGTCAGAGTGGGGACCACCGCACCCCGCGACAGGTCAGAGTGGGGACCACCGCACCCCGCGACAGGTCAGAGTGGGGACCACCGCACCCCATCCCGCGACAGGTCAGAGTGGGGACCACCGCACCCCATCCCGCGACAGGTCAGAGTGGGGACCACCGCACCCCATCCCGCGACAGGTCAGAGTGGGGACCACCGCACCCCATCCCGCGACAGGTCAGAGTGGGGACCACCGCACCCCATCCCGCGACAGGTCAGAGTGGGGACCACCACACCCCATCCCGCGACAGGACAGAGTGGGGACCACCACACCCCATCCCGCGACAGGACAGAGTGGGGACCACCACACCCCATCCCGCGACAGGACAGAGTGGGGACCACCACACCCCATCCCGCGACAGGACAGAGTGGGGACCACCACACCCCATCCCGCGACAGGACAGAGTGGGGACCACCACACCCCATCCCGCGACAGGTCAGAGTGGGGACCACCACACCCCATCCCGCGACAGGTCAGAGTGGGGACCACCACACCCCATCCCGCGACAGGTCAGAGTGGGACCACCACACCCCATCCCGCGACAGGTCAGAGTGGGGACCACCACACCCCATCCCGCGACAGGTCAGAGTGGGGACCACCACACCTCATCCTGGGACAGGCCACGGCGGAGAGCCCGCTCACAGACACCGGCGGTACTTACCTGAACGCCTTGTAGAGAGGTCGGTACCAGCAGATGAAGGAGCACGGGGTGAAGAGGATAATCCACAGGATGGACATGCCGAACCCGGAGCCCTGACTACCGTCCGTGATGAACCAAGCCAAACACGCCAGGAAGTTGAGGAATAATGTTCCCGCGCTGACTGTATGGAGGGAGAGACAGAAAATGTCACAAGACAACCAATCAGAAAAAAGGGGAGGGGCCAAAATACAAATCCCTTCACCAATAGGCGAGAGATCAGAGCGCTCACCCAGCCACACATAGTACATGATCTTCACCGTCTTCTGGAAGTCCTGTGGGATGTCCACACCGATGTCCTGGTAGAAGCACGGCTGGACGGGGCAGAAGGAGGGCAATGGGGGCCAATTATTCTGCCTCCCTGGAAGGAAAGAGGGGGGGGGGAGAGGCTCAGGAGGTCTACAGACAGTGGGGGGTTAAATCGGCAATTCTGCACTGGCTGACCCCCTAAAACCCCCCTTCCCAAAACTTCTTCATACCGCACCTCCTGGCCACATATACCCCTCCCCCAGCTTCAACTCTCTACCTACCACACCTGGCCTTACCCCCTACCTCATCCAGCCCCCCAACCTTCTCCAGATCGCACCCAGCCCCCCCCCAACCTTCTCCAGATCGCACTCAGCCCCCCCCCCAACCTTCTCCAGATCGCACTCAGCCCCCCCCAACCTTCTCCAGATCGCACTCAGCCCCCCCCCCCAACCTTCTCCAGATCGCACTCAGCCCCCCCCCCAACCTTCTCCAGATCGCACTCAGCCCCCCCAACCTTCTCCAGCTCACACTCAGCCCCCCCCCCCCCCCAACCTTCTCCAGCTTACACCCTACATTACACCCCCAGCCTCCTCCATGACCATTTTCACAGTGTACCCGGCCTCCATACTGCACTCAGCCTCCCCATTTCCCAAACACGTGGTGCCCCCTGGTCCCCCCAATATTATGCCATCCCCTCCCCCCAGGCACTCCATACCAGCAGTTCCCCCCAGAGACGTATTCTGCAGTTCTCGCTCCCGCCGGTCCAGCTCCTCTGCTTTCCGATTCAACTCCTCCTGACGCCGCAGGAGATCCGCCGTGGCTGCCGCTGTGGTTTCCTTCAACAGAAAGAGAGGGGGAGGGGTGTGATGGGGGACCCGGTGTAATCATAGGAGATCCCCCTATATATCAGGGGAGGGATATGTGGGATCGGTGAGGGAGGGATATAATGTGGGATCGAGGGGAGGGAAATAATGTGGGATCCAGTGGGGGGAGGGGCATTTCCTTACCTGGCTTCCATAGGATCCGTAGTTTTTTCGGCTCGGTCGGGCTCGTCTTCTTCACCGGGGGGGCGGCCGGTTGTACCGGGACTGTGGGAAGAGTAGCTGGAGCCTGAAATGCGGACTGCTCGTTGTACGGGGGCGGGGGTGGGATCTAAGGGGGCGGAGCACAAAGGAAGTTATCAGATCACAAAATTTCAGTCAGAGTGAAGTCTAGAAAAGATAAAACACTTTAAAGAAGAACCAATCAGAGAAAAGAACCGGGACCAGCCCCGCCCACAGATATCTGCATAAGGAGTGAAGGGGGACGCCCCGCGTTGGGGGTGGAGGGGGAGACACACCGTGTTGAGGGGGGGGAGATGCCTCTCGTTGGGGGGGGGGGACGCCCCGCGTTGAGGGGAGACACCTCACGAGGGGGAGGGACGCCCCGCGTTGGGGGGAGGGGAGGAACGCCCCGCGTTGGGGGGGGGAAGGGGGACGCCTTGTGTTGGGGGGTGGAGGGGGGACACCCCGCGTTGGGGGGAGGGGGGGGATGCCCCGCGTTGGGGGGGACGCCCCGCGTTGGGGGGAGGAGGGGGGGATGCCCGCGTCGGGGGGAGGAGGCCCGCGTCGGGGGGAGGACGCCCCGCGTCGGGGGGTGGAGGGGGGACGCCTTGTGTTGGAGGTGGAGTGGATGCCTCGCGTTGGGGGGTGGAGGGGGGACGCCTTGTGTTAGGGGTGGAGGGGGGACGCCCCGTGTTGGGGGTGGAGGGGGGACGCCCCGTGTTGGGGGTGGAGGGGGGACGCCCCGTGCTCTGTGGAGGAGGAGGGGGGACGCCCCGCGTTGGGGGTGGAGGGGGGACCCCTTGTGTTGGGGGGGTGGACGCTCCAGCGTTGGGGGGTGGAGGGGGGACGCCTTGTGTTGGAGGTGGAGTGGTTGGCACTGCGTAGAGGGGAGGACGCCCCGCGTTTGCACCGCGTTGGGGGGAGGAGGGGGGACGCCTCGCGTTGGGGGGGGGAAGGGGGACGCCTTGTGTTGGGGGGGAAGGGGGACGCCTTGTGTTGGGGGGGAAGGGGGACGCCTTGTGTTGGGGGGGGGGAAGGGGGACGCCTTGTGTTGGGGGGGGGGGAAGGGGGACGCCTTGTGTTGGGGGGTGGAGGGGGGGACACCCCGCGTTGGGGGGAGGGGGGGGGGATGCCCCGCGTTGGGGGGACGCCCCGCGTTGGGGGGAGGAGGGGGGGATGCCCGCGTCGGGGGGAGGAGGCCCGCGTCGGGGGGAGGAGGCCCGCGTCGGGGGGAGGAGGGGGGAGGACGCCCGCGTCGGGGGAGGAGGGGGGACGCCTTGTGTTGGAGGTGGAGTGGATGCCTCGCGTTGGGGGGTGGAGGGGGGATGCCTTGTGTTGGGGGTGGAGGGGGGACGCCCCGTGTTGGGGGTGGAGGGGGGGGACGCCCCGTGTTGGGGGTGGAGGGGGGACGCCCCGTGTTGGGGGTGGAGGGGGGACGCCCCGTGTTGGGGGTGGAGGAGGAGGAGGGGGGACGCCCCGCGTTGGGGGTGGAGGGGGGACCCCTTGTGTTGGGGGGTGGACGCCCCGGCGTTGGGGGGTGGACGCTCCAGCGTTGGGGGGTGGAGGGGGGACGCCTTGTGTTGGAGGTGGAGTGGTTGGCACTGCGTAGAGGGGAGGACGCCCCGCGTTTGGCACCGCGTAGGGGGGAGGACGCCCCGCGTTTGGCACCGCGTAGGGGGGGGGACGCCCCGCGTTTGGCACCGCGTAGGGGGGGGGACGCCCCGCGTTTGGCACCGCGTAGGGGGGAGGAGGGGGGACGCCTTGTGTTGGGGGGTGGACGCCCCGGCGTTTGGGGGTGGAGGTGGGGGACGCCCCGCGTTTGCACCGCGTTGGGGGGGAGGAGGGGGGACGCCTCGCGTTTGGGGAGGAGGGGGGACGCCCCGTGTTTGGCACCGCGTTGGGGGGGGAGGAGGGGGGGGGCCCCGCGTTTGGCACCGCGTAGGGGGGAGGACGCCCCGCGTTTGGCACCGCGTAGGGGGGAGGACGCCCCGCGTTTGGCACCGCGTTGGGGGGGAGGACGCCCCGCGTTTGGCACCGCGTTGGGGGGGGAGGACGCCCCGCGTTTGGCACCGCGTTGGGGGGGGAGGACGCCCCGCGTTTGGCACCGCGTTGGGGGGGAGGACGCCCCGCGTTTGGCACCGCGTTGGGGGGGGAGGACGCCCCGCGTTTGGCACCGCGTTGGGGGGGGAGGACGCCCCGCGTTTGGCACCGCGTTGGGGGGGAGGACGCCCCGCGTTTGGCACCGCGTTGGGGGGTGGAGGGGGGACGCCCCGCGTTTGGCACCGCGTTTGGGGGAGAAGGGGGGACGCCCCGCGTTTGGCACCGCGTTGGGGGAGAAGGGGGACGCCCCGCGTTGGGGGGAGAAGGGGGGGACGCCCCGCGTTTGGCACCGCGTTGGGGGGAGAAGGGGGGACACCCCGCGTTTGGGGGGAGAAGGGGGGACGCCCCGCGTTGGGGGGAGAAGGGGGGACGCCCCGCGTTTGGCACCGCGTTGGGGGGAGTTATGTACTCACCCCTCGGCTCTCGAAGGGGTTGTAGACGTCCAGCGTGGCGTATTGGTTGCCGGGGCGATGCTCCACCACAGCCGGGTCCTGGAATAGAGACACAAATCACACACTGGCTCCTCACTTCCTGTGTGCGGTGACAACACTTCCTGTCCAGGATGAGCGGTGTCACCCCCCAGATCCGGGACTGACAGACAACAAGCATGCTGCCAGTGAAGTCTTTCCTCACCTGGAACGGATTGTCCATCTCCCCGAACGGATTCCCCCGATCCGCCATCTCCGATCCCTACCGGTCACATGACCCGCCTCCTCCCCGCCCATGTGACCTCCGCGTGACGCGGCTCCGCCCACTCCCACCCCCCCGGAGACGGCCATTCCCCGCCCTCAGAGTGTGAGGAGACGGCGATAGGAGGGGAGCCTGACACCGCCACGCCCACATCACCCCGCCTCCTCCAGCGCGTCCACGCCCCTCACAGTACGCACTGCACAATCCCGAGCGAGTCACGTGTCACCTGCCGGCCCCGCCCACTGCATGACGTCACTCCCCCAACACTCAATATCCCTCCCATAGAAGAGAATAATGATTCAATGTATCCACTCACCGGACACTTTATTAGGTACACCTCTTCTATTACTAATCAGCCAATCACACGGCAGAAACTCAATGCATTTAGGTATCTAGAAGTGGTGAAGACGACTTGCTGCATCAGAACGGGGATTTCGGTGACTCTGAACGTGACAGACGGGCCGGTGAGCGGATAAACAATAATTATACTGCGTCCAATGACAGCCCAGGACAGGTCATGTGACTAAAGGAAGCCCCGCCTCCTGGTATTAATTACAACTTCTCTCCCAATCAGCAGGAACTCCGTGTGACCCCCTCCCCGCATCATTAATAGAGAGGAGGGACATCACATTTCTTCAGTCACTTCCTGGTTTCTGGTCTAGGCCACTATAATGTCATCCATCCCAGGAGTCTCAGCTAAGCCTCACCCTCCTGTCTGCATTTCTGAGCTAAGCCACACCCTCCTGTCTGCATTTCTGAGCTAAGCCACACCCTCCTGTCTGCATGCCTGAGATAAGCCACACCCTCCTGTCTGCATTTCTGAGCTAAGCCACACCCTCCTGTCTGCATGCCTGAGCTAAGCCACACCCTCCTGTCTGCATGCCTGAGCTAAGCCACACCCTCCTGTCTGCATTTCTGAGCTAAGCCACACTCTCCCGTCTGCATTTCTGAGCTAAATACCCTTCCGTCTGCATGCCTGAGCTAAGCCACACCCTCCTGTCTGCATGCCTGAGCTAAGCCACACCCTCCTTCATCAATATCCTTTTCTAATCTCATTGTACCCCCCTACTGCTAGACCCGGGAACTACACCGATTACCCAACCTGGAGGCAGCACACCTCCCCCACCCCACCCCTCCTACAGGGGGCAGCACCCCCACCCTCTCTACAGGGGGCAGCACCCCCACCCCCAACCTCTCTACAGGGGCAGCACCCCCACCCCCAACCTCCCTACAGGGGGCAGCACCCCCACCCCCAACCTCTCTACAAGAGGGCAGCACCCCCACCCAAACCTCTCTACAGGGGGTAGCACCCCCAACCTCTCTACAGGGGTGGTCACTTTCTTCTTCTCTCACACAGGACGATTATTCGGCCAACTGAAGTGTCACCGTGTGGCCAAAACCAACTGGATGATGAGAACCTTCCTGAGTGTCAGGGTCACCTGTGGCCAGGTGACAGATGCACACCGTAGGGGGACAGGAGTGCACCGCGAGGTAGTGAACCCTATGGCTGGCTTCTGTGGATAGGAAACTGGGTGGTTGTGGAAAGCGGGACCAGAGGAGCACAACCGGGATCCCAACGGAAGCGAGAGCCAAGATTCCCCAGGGCGCGGAGTCTAAGACCCAGCTGGTCTTCTCCAGGGCCTCTAGTGGTGAGGATGTTACGCTGCAGGCTGGGACCAGGTCGCGGCCCCTGGAGTTTCCTAGCTCACGCCCCGTAGGATAAGGGGAAGCAGCAGCACACGATAGAGAGAACCGAATAACAAGCCGAAGGTCAGGGGCCACAAGCAGACAAGGATAACGAAGAACGAGCCGAAGGTCAAGGGTCACGAGCAGACAGGGATGGTCGGGGACAAGCCAATAACGTAACAGAGAGACAGACGTAGCACACGGCAGGCAGGAACCCAAACACACAATGCCTAACAAACACGTTGATCAGCAAAGCAGGCTTGCAGTGCACAGGTTAATATAGTGTTCAGTGATAGGGCCTGGGGTGGAGTCAGGCTGGGAGGAGATTATAAAGGAAGCCAGGTGAAGGAGGTCTGGTCTCTAGATGAACACATGAGGAGGAAGGTAAGATGGCAGACAGACATTAATGCATATCCATGACAGTACCCTCCCTCTTACGAGGCCTCCCCCTTCCCCGCCTGGGCCCAGGTTTAGAGGGAAACTTCAGATGAAACTCCTTTAACAGACGAGGTGCAAAGACCTCAGATGCAGTGATCCAAGACCTCTCCTCAGGACCAAACCCTTTCCAATGAACGAGGTACTGAAGAACGCCTTTACAGAGTCGGGAGTCCAGAATTTGACTGATCTCGTACTCCTGATTATCCTCAGAGACAGGCGCCACGGTAGGAAGAGGACGAGAGAATTTATTGAGGACTAAAGGCTTTAGAAGAGCAACATGAAAGGAGTTAGTGATTTTAAGGCTCTTAGGAATCTGGAGTTTGAAACAAACCGGATTCAGTTTAGCAGTTACCGTGTATGGACCGATGAATCGTGGAGCAAACTTCAGAGAAGGAACTCGGAGCTTGATGTTCCTGGTAGAGAGCCAGACTTTGTCCCCTGGCTGAAGAGAAGGCGGTTTACGCCTGCGGCGGTCGGCAAAGCCTTTGAATTTTTCAGCAGCTGCCCGGAGGGAATCATGAACGTGACCCCAAACGGAATTGAGAGACTCCTGAACCGAAGCCAAAGCTGGAATGTCTGGAGAACAGATCATAGGAAGAGGAAGTTGAGGGTGTTTTCCATAAACTGTGAAAAAGGGTGTCTTCTGCGAACTGGTATTCACATGATTGTTATGGGAGAATTCTGCCCACGGGAGTAGAGAGGACCAATCGTCATGGTGAGAAGACACAAAGGTGCGAAGAAAGACCTCTAACTCCTGATTAACCCTCTCAGTCTGTCCATTGGATTGGGGATGGTAAGAAGAAGAAAAATCCAAGACAATATTGAGGGATTTGCAAAAGGCTCTCCAAAAACGAGACGTGAATTGGACTCCCCTGTCGGAAACAATATGAGAAGGGACCCCATGTAGGCGGAGAATTTCTCTAATGAAAATGGGAACCAAGGCAGGGGCAGAAGGAAGACCAGGAAGAGGAACAAAATGAGCCATCTTGGAGAATCGATCGATTACCACCCAAATGACTGTATTATTCTCAGACAGTGGGAGATCGGTGATAAAATCCATGGCAATATGGGCCCAGCTGCATAGGTTCTTCAGCAGGTAGAGGATGCTCCACGGAATGAAGGGAGGGGAGCTCAGACTGGCTAGGACCCAGAGAGTGCTGGCATCTTTTTTCTAAGGACCTCTCTTGAAAACGAATGTCGATCTGGTTGCATAATGAAATTACATCGTCCAGACCGACGGGAATGGCTCTTCCCGCTAATTCGTCTTTCACTCGGTCAGAGAGACCATGTAAAAAGGTAGCGACCAGGGCCTCATTATTCCAGATCAATTCAGCTGTGTGGATACGGAACTGAAGAGCATATTGCCCCACTGAACTAGATTCTTGGCGAAGACGTAAGACAGCACTAGCCGCTGAAGAAGCCCGAGCCGGCTCTTCGAAGATATTACGAAAGAGCTTCAAGAATTCAGACAGACTGGAAACCACCGGATCGTTCCTCTCCCACAGGGGGGCAGCCCAGGCCAAAGCTTCACCGGAGAGGAGGGAAATGATATAGGCTACCTTAGCCCGGTCAGATAGGAAGCTTTGAGGCTGAAGCTCAAAATGAATAGTGCATTGGCTGAGAAACCCCCTGCAGGCCTTGGAGTCCCCAGAGAAACGGAACGGAGCTGGTAATCTTAGTGAGTGTGAGGCTGCGACTGGTGCGATAGGTACAGCCGCTGGTTGTACTTGGGGTTGCGGATTCGGGGTTCCCAAGGAGACCTGAAGCTGCTCGAATCGAGAAGCCAGATCCTGGAGGAATCGCATCGCCTGGGTCTGATTTGATTCCTGGGTCTCAAGTCTGCGAACTATGCCCTGCAATGGATCATCCGCGGGAAGCGGGATGTCAGCCGGGTTCATGGCTGATCAAACTGTCAGGGTCACCTGTGGCCAGGTGACAGATGCACACCGTAGGGGGACAGGAGTGCACCGCGAGGTAGTGAACCCTATGGCTGGCTTCTGTGGATAGGAAACTGGGTGGTTGTGGAAAGCGGGACCAGAGGAGCACAACCGGGATCCCAACGGAAGCGAGAGCCAAGATTCCCCAGGGCGCGGAGTCTAAGACCCAGCTGGTCTTCTCCAGGGCCTCTAGTGGTGAGGATGTTACGCTGCAGGCTGGGACCAGGTCGCGGCCCCTGGAGTTTCCTAGCTCACGCCCCGTAGGATAAGGGGAAGCAGCAGCACACGATAGAGAGAACCGAATAACAAGCCGAAGGTCAGGGGCCACAAGCAGACAAGGATAACGAAGAACGAGCCGAAGGTCAAGGGTCACGAGCAGACAGGGATGGTCGGGGACAAGCCAATAACGTAACAGAGAGACAGACGTAGCACACGGCAGGCAGGAACCCAAACACACAATGCCTAACAAACACGTTGATCAGCAAAGCAGGCTTGCAGTGCACAGGTTAATATAGTGTTCAGTGATAGGGCCTGGGGTGGAGTCAGGCTGGGAGGAGATTATAAAGGAAGCCAGGTGAAGGAGGTCTGGTCTCTAGATGAACACATGAGGAGGAAGGTAAGATGGCAGACAGACATTAATGCATATCCATGACACTGAGGTCCTGTTCCTGGCGGCATGGATGGAGGAACGTGGGACGCTCCGATGGCCACAACATCGCTCCTCCTCCTCAGCCAATCCAATGAGAATGAAGATCTGAAGGCCAACTCTACAACCACGCCGGCCATTATGGTGAAAGACTCAGCTCTTCCATCTTCACCTACCTAGAAGAACGTCTGAAGGGTCCCAACACCTGGACAGGGGAGCTGAGGGTCGCTCGGCGGTTGGAGCTGAGGGCCGTACGGTGGGGGGAGCTGAGGGCCGCTCGGTGGAGGGAGCTGAGGGCCGCTCGGTGGAGGGAGCTGAGGGCCGTTTGGTGGGGGAACTGAGGGCCGCTCGGTGGGGGAACTGAGGGCCGCTCGGTGGGGGAACTGAGGGCCGCTCGGTGGGGGAACTGAGGGCCGCTCGGTGGAGGGAGCTGAGGGCCGCTCAGTGGGGGAGCGGAGGGCCGCTCGGTGGGGGAGCTGAGGGCTGCTCGGTGGAGGGAGCTGAGGGCCGCTCGGTGGGGGGAGCTGAGGGCCGCTCGGTGGGGGGAGCTGAGGGCTGCTCGGGGGGGGAGCTGAGGGCCGCTCAGTGGGGCCCAATACCACCACACAGCGTCAGACCAAGATGATGGAACCCGGCCGCCTTCAATACGAATCGAAGGTCTTGAATTTTCGGGTTCCCAGAAGAGGCCCCTCCCCTCCTCCTGCCTTGACTGATAACGGTTACAGTTGCTTGTGCTCTCAGCCAACCTGTAAAGCCCTTCAATGGCTGGTGTCATAGCTGATCACATGAGCAGCACCATGGCAACCGTAGAACATACAGAGGCCAAGACGGCGGCTTCCATGGCTGTACAAGGAGGAGGGTTTTCTTCCACTTCAAGGTCTTTAAAAAAGAACAAAAGTGGATCTAACCCCCTCCCCCTCCCCCCCCCCCTGGGCGGCCATGACATCACTGTCCCAAGGCATCATGGGAAGAGCACAGCAGGAACAGTTTGCTTTCCGACTCTTCGTCTGATTGGCCGTCTGTATGGAGGAGGAAGTCATTCAGCTGTGTGTGTAATCTGAACTCCAGCTCTGTGAATAGGATTATGCAGCACAGCAGCTAAGAATAGCCTGGTGACCGTTACTGAGGAATGAAGAGCTCCCCCCTATAATGTCATGTGACTCAAAAATAATAAACACCGCCCATTCCATACAAGACCCTCCCCCCAATGTACAACATTCCAGACAAGGTCAGAGATGAAGGTATTTTATTGCAGTTCCCCTCCCCCAGCGTCCATCTCACAAGCAGCGCATGTCATTAGCATAAATTAGCATTAAAGGCGTAGACTTTATTAGCATACAGTCCCATGAATCCCCGCCCCCTCTGAGGTCACATGAGCAGGCAGCGGCTCTTCGGGGGCGGGGACTCGGTGGCAGCGCTGGCTCCCGTGTTCAGGTCCCTGTAGCTCAGCAGCTGTACGAAGGACGACTCCTGGTGATACGGCTCCTCGTGCCGCACGATCGCCCGCAGATCCCGGGACGGGCGAACGTTCCCTCCCACCGCCTTCAGCTGCTTCTGGTCGCTGGAGTTCTGGGGGGGGAGGGGAAGAGAGGAGGGAGAGGTGACATCATACTTCCTAAAATCATGAGGTTACTCTTAGTTGAATTGAACTGTGTCCATGCCTCACTGTGCCCGTGTCTCACTGTGCCCATTCTTCACTGTGCCCGTGTCTCACTGTGCCCATGCCTCACTGTGCCCGTGTCTCACTGTGCCCGTGCCTCACTGTGCCCGTGCCTCACTGTGCCCGTGTCTCACTGTGCCCGTGCCTCACTGTGTTCATGCCTCACTGTGCCCGTGTCTCACTGTGCCCGTGTCTCACTGTGCCCGTGCTTCACTGTGCCCATGCCTCACTGTGCCCGTGCCTCACTGTGCCCGTGTCTCACTGTGCCCGTGCCTCACTGTGTTCATGCCTCACTGTGCCCGTGTCTCACTGTGCCCATGTCTCACTGTGCCCGTGCCTCACTGTGCCCATGCCTCACTGTGCCCATTCTTCACTGTGCTCGTGTCTCACTGTGCCCATGCCTCACTGTGCCCGTGTCTCACTGTGCCCATTCTTCACTGTGCCCGTGTCTCACTGTGCCCATGCTTCACTGTGCCCGTGTCTCACTGTGCCCATTCTTCACTGTGCCCGTGTCTCACTGTGCCCATGCCTCACTGTGCCCGTGTCTCACTGTGCCCATGCCTCACTGTGCCCATTCTTCACTGTGCCCATGTCTCACTGTGCCCATGCCTCACTGTGCCCGTGTCTCACTGTGCCCATTCTTCACTGTGCCCGTGTCTCACTGTGCCCATGCCTCACTGTGCCCGTGTCTCACTGTGCCCATTCTTCACTGTGCCCATGTCTCACTGTGCCCATGCCTCACTGTGCCCGTGTCTCACTGTGCCCATTCTTCACTGTGCCCGTGTCTCACTGTGCCCATGCCTCACTGTGCCCATGCCTCACTGTGCCCATGCCTCACTGTGCCCGTGTCTCACTGTGCCCATGCTTCACTGTGCCCATGCTTCAATCACTGTGCCCGTGTCTCAATCACTGTGCCCATACCTGATGCAGATTTTCATGGTATACAGATTTTACTGCTACACCAGTGGCCATTCCAGTATTCAAAAGCCGCGCCTCCTCCTCGTCTGTTATAGGCGGAACACTCAATTTCCCAGCATTCAGTGTTCCGCCTTTTATGGTCATCCTCATAACACAGACGAGGATGAGAGGATGTCTGTGATAGGCTGAACACTGCCTGCTGTGAAATTGAGTGTTCCGCCTATCACAGACGACAAGGACTCGGGAGGCGCGGCTTTTGAACACTGCAATGGCCTCCGTCTGTCTGCATGACACGCTGATCAGGTAGGCAGACGGCGACTGCGGCGAGTATATGTAATTGGGGTAACGCCGCCCAGTGCCACTCCAGATACGCCCCCTGCAGTCCTGCTACGGAAACTTTGAAGAAAAAAAAAAAAAATCTAAAAAAATCGATTTTCTTCAAATCTGAATCGATTTGAGCTCTAAACTCGATTCAAGATTAAAATCGATTTTTTTCCCAGCCCTAGGTGAGATACCATCTAGAGAGTATTTTTGTGGGAGTCTCTCTGGAAGAGACAGCTTTGTTACTCTTACGTAGATTATCTGACATGCCATTCATCCACTGTGAAGGTGCTACCTATGTCTGATTCCCAATGGAGCATTTGAACGGACTTGTCAGGTGAGTGAAAAGTATTGAGATGGTTGTATAGGCGGGATATGATGCCCTTATCTCTGGATGAAGATATACAAATCCGTTCAAAGATTGTTACAGTGGGAAGGGTGGAGAGAGAGTAATATTCTGCATAGAAAGCTTTGATTTGGTTGTAGTGTTGTAATTCGGATAGGGGAATGCCATATTTATCTTGCAAAGCGGTGAATGAGGAGAATTCCCATTTAGATTGTAAAGATTTGAGTGTAGTAAGATTGTTATTGATCCAATAGGTAAAAGATTGACAATTTCCATAGGCACGGGTAAATCTCGGGTCACCTAGGAAGGAAGCCGGGGGGGGGGGGGGGGGATGAGTGAAGATAATTGAAAGGTATGTTGGGCTTTGAGCCACAATTGGTAGTAGTGAGCTACAATTACATTGTATTTGGATAGTTTGCTGGATGAGGTTGTTCTGGACCAAAGGATTCCCTGTAGATACCAGGGGGAGATTGAGGAGGATTCAAACTTTTTCCAAGGGATACATTGAATGTGCGTGAACCATTGTGCTAACTGAGAAAGCTTGGCGGCAAGAAAATAATGCCACAGGTTCGGGAGACCCATCCCGCCCATAGTTTGAGGTCTGTGCATGTGTGCGTGGCTGCATCTAGGTTTCTTGTTTGACCATATGAATTTATTGATTTCTTTTTGGAGAGAAGCAAGTTTAGTTTTAGGGATGGTAATGGGGAGGGAACGGAAGTAATATAGCAGTTTGGAGAAGAATTGTCATTTTAATGGCACAAATTCTGCCTAGAAATGAGATATGAAGGGTTGACCAGGTCTTGAGGAGGGTAGATATATTATTGAGTAGAGGGATATAATTGGTTTTAAATAGTAGGCTGTGTGAGGAGGTGATAGAGACACCAAGATATTTAAACGAGTGAGGGCACCATATGAAAGGGAAATTTTTCGTCAGCATGGTCTTTGAGTGTTCCGACAGATTGATGGGTAGGGCAGAGCATTTATTCATGTTCATTTTTAAACCCGATATGCTATGAAATGATTTCAACTCTTTACAACTGGGCACTAAACCCCCTTCGTGCCCGGAACAATTTTCAGCTTTCAGCGCTGACGCACTTTGAATGACAATTGCGCGGTCATACAACGCTGTACCCAAATTATATTTTTATCGTTTTTACCCCACAAATAGAGCTTTCTTTTGGTGGTATTTGATCACCTCTGCGGTTTTTATTTTTTGCGCTATAAACAATTTTTTTACTTTTTGCTATAATAATATCCCAATTTGTTTTTAAAAAACGTATTTTTTTCTCAGTTTAGGCCGATACGTATTCTTCTATATTTTTTTGGTAAAAAAAATTGCAATTAGCGTATAGCGATTGGATTGCGAAAAAGTTATAGCGCCTACAAAATAGGGGATAGAATTATGACATTTTTATTATATATTTTTTTTTTTACTAGTAATGGCAGCGATCTGCGATTTTTGTCAGGCCTGCAATATTGCGGCGGACACATCGGACACTTTTGACACTATTTTGGGACCATTCACATTTATACAGCGAACGGTGCTATAAATATGCATTGATTACTGTATAAATGTGACTGGCAGGGAAGGAGTTAACACCAGGGGGCGAGGAAGGGGTTAACTATGTTCCCTATTTGTGATTCTTACTGTGTGGGGGGGAGGGGACTGACTGGGGGAGGTGACCGATCTGTGTCCCTATGTACAAGGGACACAGAGTCCGTCTCCTCTCTCCCTGACAGGACGTGGATCTCTGTGTTTACACACAGAGATCCACGTCCTGTCTCTGTCACAGCCGATCGCGGGTGCCTGGCGGACATCGCGGCCGCCAGGCACGCGCATCGGCATCACGTGTCCACGGCGGGTATAGCTGTTCCCCCGCTGCGCGCCCTCGGCGGCGCGCAGGGGGGAGAGAAACGGGAGGACGTCCATAGACATCCACTCAGCACTTGAGAGCCGCGCTGCAGACGTCTTTTGTCTATAGCGCGGGTCTCAAGTGGTTAATAAGGGAGGGAATAGATATGTGAGGTTTAGTAAGGAAGATTAATGAATGGTCCGCATAAAGGCTAATTTTGTACTCGTCTTCACCCTTGACAACTCCTTTTATATCAGGGCTGTTTCTAATTTTGTGGGCCAGGGGTTCCATTGCTAGTGCGAACAGGAGTGGGGATAGAGGGCATCCCTGTCTAGTTCCCCTACTAAGAGGAAAGAATTCTGAGTTATGTCTAGACTTGTGCACAACGGAAAAATTTGTTTAGTTTCGGTTCGTTTCTTTTCGGTCCTGTTGATTGGTAATCATTCGTAATTTTGCTAGATGGGATTTTTCGTGTTCGGACTAATTCGTATTTTCGCAAGCAACATTTTTCGTTGAATTTTTAGTTGATTTATAATTCGTACTTTCGGTAGAGTACGTTGTTTTTCGTTGATTCTGGACACAGCTCCTACTTTCCTAACTTTTTTTGGGTTTGTTGATTCGTAATTTTCCGTGTCTCTCTCACAACGACGCTGCCTATTATGCCTAATGTGCTTCGAATGGATTTGTACTTTTCTAAATACATTGCGCTTATTTGTAACGATTCGAAATCTCGTATTTTACTTTCGTTTTTTACATGCGGCTATAGGCTCCGCCCCTGTACACCATTGTGAGAGGGAGTTCAGCACGGTGAGGGAGGAGCAGAGAGCAGAGCAGAGTGTTATTGTGCTTCCAATGGATTTGTACTTTTCTAAATACATAGCGGTTATTTGTAACGATTCGAAATCTCGTATTTTACTTTCGTTTTTTACATGCGGCTATAGACTCCGCCCCCTTGTACACCATTGTGAGAGGAAGTTCAGCACGGTGAGGGAGAAGCAGAGAGCAGAGCAGAGTGTTATTGTGCTTCCAATGGATTCGTACATTCGGAACCTTTTTCATAACGAATTATGCCAAAGACATTCGCTATTTGCGATATAATTTATTTCGGATTCGGTTTTATTCGTAATTGCTTTGTTCGGAAATTTGAATGCTTCTGAATGTCTGAAAGTTGCTAAATTCGGACGAATTTCGATTCGTTACGAAACAAATTGCACAAGCCTAGTTATGTCCTGGGATCTTTATACGGGTCTGGGGGGGAGTGATATAGTGCATTAAAGCCATAGAGGAACTTATCCGGGATACCAAATTTGGGTAAGATATGATTAAGGTACGACCAGGATACGCTGTCGGAGGCCTTGTGGATATCCAGGCTGAGGAGGCAAAGCTCTTTGGAGTGTATGTTGGCATCTTGTCACCAACCTAATATTGTCCGTTATTTGGCGTCCAGGAATGAATCCCGTTTGATCTATGTGTACTAAGCTAGTGATTACTGCTGCCCACCTATCCGCAAAAAGTCTCCCGAAGATTTTTAAGTCATTGTTGAGAACTGAGATGGGGCGGAAATTTTGCGGGAGAGAACGGTCTTTAAGCGGCTTGGGTATTAAAGATAAGTTCGCCAAGAGCATTTCTTTGGGGAATTGATGTCCGTCTAGCACGTGATTGAAGAGTTTGGATAAGTTGGGGGCTAAAAGAGATGCAATTTTTTTATAATATGTGGAGGAGAAGCCACCTGGGCCTGGGGCTGTAGAAGTCTTAAGGGATTTAATTATATTTATTATTTCTAAGTCTGTACACAGTGCACTGAGAGAGATTCTATCTGTTGGGTATTGAAGGAGGGTAAAGGGATATCATATAACCAAATTTTGGAGGACTGATTAGGTTGGGATTGTGGACCTGAAAGGAGGTCTTTGTAAAAAGAGGAGAAGATATTCAGCACCTCTTGTGGGTGAGTAACGATGTTACCTGCGTTATCTCTAAGTTATTTATTTATTTTTAATGTTAGTGTGTTAATACTACTACTAATAATAAAAAATAAATAAATAAATATAAAATAAATAAAAATAATCAGAAATAAATTAATTCTATGTAATAATAAATAAAAAATTAACCCGTAACCCTTAAAAAAATAAATTAAAAATAATAATAAAACCCTAACAATATAAATTATTATTATTAATAATAATGTATTTTTTTGTTCGTTTTTTTTATTTTATATAATAATAATTTATTAAATATACTGTTTTAAGGTTAGGGGTTAAATTATTTATTTATTAATTATTACATATGAATTTATTTTATTTATGATGATTTTTTTTCTAGCATTGGCATTTAATTATTAGCCAATAGAAAAAAACGATTATCTGTCGCATCATTTGTTGCTCGTTTTCTCATCAGCTTTTATTTCTTTTTTTAATTAATATTATTTATTTATTATTTTTTTCTTGTTAGGGTAAGGGGTTTAGAGTTATTTATTATTTATTTTTGTTAGGGTGTTAATAATACTACTACTGCTACTAACAATAAATGTATTAATAATTGTAAAATAAATACACAAATAAATAAAAAAAATCATAAATAAATACAATAAGTAATATGTAATTATAAATAAATAATTAAACCCTAACCCTTAAAAAAATAAAATAAAGTAAAATAAGTATATTTTATTTTGTGATAGAATGTTTAGTTATTTATTATTAATAAAGTATTTTTTTGTTTGAGTTTGGATGTTTATTTTTTATTATTCTTCTTATTAATATTAATAATGTATTTTTTTCATTAAAGTTTGTGTAGTTATTTGTTTTATTATTATTATTAATATTATATAGGTTATTAAATATATTGTTATTAATTATTTCTGTATTATTACATATTATTCATTTTAGCGTCATGGTGTTTGGCGTTCAGCGTCATGCGTTTGGCGTCATGTGTTTGGCGTCATGCGTTTGGCGTTCAGCGTCATGCGTTTGGCATTCAGCGTCATGCGTTTGGCGGTCAGCGTCATGCGGTTGGCGTCATGCGTTCAGCATCATGCGTTTGGCTTCATGCATTTAGCGTCATGCGTTCAGCGTCATGCGTTTTGCGTCATGTGTTTAGCGTCATGCATTTGGCGTTCAGGCGTCATACGTTTTGCGTTCAGCGTCATGCGTTTGGCGTTCAGCGTCATGTGTTTGGCGTTCAGCGTCATGTGTTTGGCGTTCAGGCATCATGCGTTTGGCGTTCAGCGTCATGCGTTTAGCGTCAGGCGGCGTGTAGCGGAGATGTAAATCGTCTCTATTGAGAAGAATTGATCTTTTTTTTCTCCAGCGTTTTGGAGCTCGGAGGTGTAAATGGGTCCTGACACCCTCACTGACTATGCGCACGACTCAGGCGGAGGAGGGGAAGCAGTCGCACAATATAAATGTACACATGTACCTGGCTGCTGGGGGGGGGCAGGGCCAATGACAGGCGCTCTAAACAGCGACAGCCAATCAGATCTCACCTTTTATCAGCACAAGGCAGTGAGAAGAATGGATGAAGGTTGCCAATTGGCTGGTTTGGGGGCGCCCGTTCCGCTTACCTTAGGCAGGTTGTATTTCTCCCGGAAGTGTTCCCTCATCAGCGCCCTCTCTGTTTTCTGCTGGGCGTGCAGCGAGCTCCTCCGCGTCCTGCGCAACAAACAAAATGGCCGTCAAGCCACGCCCACTGACACAGCTGGGGCCACTTTTCTAGGCAACTTCCTTCTCAAGATTACCAACCAGGAGGACCCCCCACCCCTAAAACACTACATAAAAGGGGGGAGGGAGACACTACATAAACGGGGGGAGGGTCCTCACCTCTCGGGGCGCAGTGCTCTGTGGCGGGGTTGGTCGTCGTAGCTCCACCTTCGCGGGGCGTGGAGGTCCTGGCCGAAGTTCCCCGAGGTGCAGCATGATGTGCTCTTTGTTGGGCCCCCAAAAAGGAACTTGGCTATGAAAGCCATTCCTGGTAATGGGGATCACCGGCCAGAGGTCACCATGGCAGAAAGTTCCCGAATCACCGACATCAGATCCGGCCAATCAAAGGCCTGCAGAGGAGAATGTGACAGGGGCGAGGTCAGGCTCAGCTGGGGGTCCATGCATCCGATCTGAGTGGGTAGGTGACCAAGAGGGAAAGGTTGGTAGGAGTGCACTCCCCAACACCAGACATCGGTCCCACACCATACAACACTGACACTCCCCAATACCGTACATCTGTCCCCCCACCATACAACACTGGCACTCCCCAATACCGGACATCGGTCCCCCCACCATACAACACTGGCACTCCCCAATACCGGACATCGGTCCCCCCACCATACAACACTGGCACTCCCCAATACCGGACATCGGTCCCCCCACCATACAACACTGCCACTACCCAATACCGGACATCGGTCCCCCCACCATACAACACTGGCACTCCCCAATACCGGACATCGGTCCCCCCACCATACAACACTGGCACTCCCCAATACCAGACATCGGTCCCCCCCACCATACAACACTGGCACTCCCCAACACCGGACATCGGTCCCCCACCATACAACACTGGCACTCCCCAATACCGGACATCGGTCCCCCCACCATACAACACTGGCACTCCCCAATACCGGACATTGGCCCCCCCACCATACAACACTGGCACTCCCCAATACCGGACATCGGTCCCCCCACCATACAACACTGGCACTCCCCAATACCGGACATTGCCCCCCCCACCATACAACACTGGCACTCCCCAATACCAGATATCGGTCCCCCCACCATACAACACTGGCACTACCCAATATCGGACATCGGTCCCCCCACCATACAACACTGGCACTCCCCAATACCGGACATCGGTCCCCCACCATACAACACTGGCACTCCCCAATACCGGACATCGGTCCCCCCACCATACAACACTGGCACTCCCCAATACCGGACATTGGCCCCCCCACCATACAACACTGGCACTCCCCAATACCGGACATCGGTCCCCCCACCATACAACACTGGCACTCCCCAATACCGGACATTGGCCCCCCCACCATACAACACTGGCACTCCCTGATACCGGACATCGGTCCCCCCACCATACAACACTGGCACTACCCAATATCGGACATCGGTCCCCCCACCATACAACACTGGCACTCCCCAATACCGGACATCGGTCCCCCCACCATACAACACTGGCACTCCCCAATACCGGACATTGGCCCCCCCACCATACAACACTGGCACTCCCCAATACCGGACATCGGTCCCCCCACCATACAACACTGGCACTACCCAATATCAGACATCGGTCCCCCCACCATACAACACTGGCACTCCCCAATACCGGACATCGGTCCCCCCACCATACAACACTGGCACTCCCCAATACCGGACATTGGCCCCCCCACCATACAACACTGGCACTCCCCAACACCGGACATCGGTCCCCCACCATACAACACTGGCACTCCCCGATACCGGACATCTGTCCCCCCACCATACAACACTGGCACTCCCCAATACCGCACATCGGTCCCCCCACCATACAACACTGGCACTCCCCAACACCAGACATCGGTCCCCCCACCATACAACACTGGCACTCCCCAATACCGGACATCGGTCCCCCCACCATACAACACTGGCACTCCCCAATACCGGACATCGGTCCCCCCACCATACAACACTGGCACTCCCCAATACCAGACATCGGTCCCCCCACCATACAACACTGGCACTACCCAATACCGGACATCGGTCCCCCCACCATACAACACTGGCACTCCCCAATACCGGACATCGGTCCCCCCACCATACAACACTGGCACTACCCAATACCGGACATCGGTCCCCCCACCATACAACACTGGCACTCCCCAATACCGGACATCGGTCCCCCCACCATACAACACTGGCACTCCCCAATACCAGACATCGGTCCCCCCACCATACAGCACTGGCACTCCCCAATACCGGACATCGGTCCCCCCACCATACAACACTGGCACTCCCCAATACCAGACATCGGTCCCCCCACCATACAACACTGGCACTCCCCAATACCAGACATCGGTCCCCCCACCATACAGCACTGGCACTCCCCAATACCGGACATCGGTCCCCCCACCATACAACACTGGCACTCCCCAATACCAGACATCGGTCCCCCCACCATACAGCACTGGCACTCCCCAATACCGGACATCGGTCCCCCCACCATACAACACTGGCACTCCCCAATACCAGACATCGGTCCCCCCACCATACAACACTGGCACTCCCCAATACCAGACATCGGTCCCCCCACCATACAGCACTGGCACTCCCCAATACCGGACATCAGCCCCCCCACCATACAACACTGACACTCCCCAATACCGGACATCGGTCGCCCCACCATACAACACTGGCACTCCCCAATACCGGACATCGGTCCCCCCACCATACAACACTGGCACTCCCCAATACCGGACATCAAAGAAGACCGACATCTGCAAGATTGTATTTGTTTAACAGTCACCACATCCCAAAAATAAGTAAATAAAACAACAAACCCCCTTGGAGGTGGGACTTTGAGAGTGACTGAAAAACACACATCAGAGTATGTTGAAAATATATAGATTTTTAATAAATAGTTACAAAAGGACAAATTTGATATAAATCACATGGATTATGTACAATTACAAACTGGAAATTAACATAAATACAAAAAAGAAGAAATTTAAACATATATTATTTTATGTTTTGTCAAACCCGACAGCTGTTTCGGTTATACCCTTCTTCGGGGGAATTGTAGACAAAAGATTTTCAGATTTATAGATAAACACATTAGTAATTTGTCCAAAAGACGATCAACATTCAGTGCACCAAGGAACCACACGCACGGCAGAGAACACAAGGTGAGGCACAAAATCGCATCCCACCTATGTGGGGAGCTCCGAGATGAAAGGGATCCAATAGACCTCAAACGAGGGTCCCCAAGTGGAAACACGCAGGGAAATCAGGAAAAGCTCAAAGAAATCCCCCAGGGCAGCTCTCAGTATGGAGAGATATTCCAAATCAAAAAAGTATCAGGTAGGCAAAAGGAACTGCTTCAAACATAGAGGGTGTCCTCAACACCCCATTTGCATTGATTATACATTAATTGTGGCCGTGAAGCAAATCTATGTGTGGTTCCAATCCTCCAGTTTAAATTCTGTATGGACACTGAGAGCTGCTGAGATCACTGCGTATGATGCCTCATGTTTGAAGCAGTTCCTTTTGCCTACCTGATACTTTTTTGATTTGGAATATCTCTCCATACTGAGAGCTGCCCTGGGGGATTTCTTTGAGCTTTTCCTGATTTCCCTGCGTGTTTCCACTTGGGGACCCTCGTTTGAGGTCTATTGGATCCCTTTCATCTCGGAGCTCCCCACATAGGTGGGATGCGATTTTGTGCCTCACCTTGTGTTCTCTGCCGTGCGTGTGGTTCCTTGGTGCACTGAATGTTGATCCTCTTTTGGACAAATTACTAATGTGTTTATCTATAAATCTGAAAATCTTTTGTCTACAATTCCCCCGAAGAAGGGTATAACCGAAACAGCTGTCGGGTTTGACAAAACATAAAATAATATATGTTTAAATTTCTTCTTTTTTGTATTTATGTTAATTTCCAGTTTGTAATTGTACATAATCCATGTGATTTATATCAAATTTGTCCTTTTGTAACTATTTATTAAAAATCTATATATTTTCAACATACTCTGATGTGTGTTTTTCAGTCAATACCGGACATCGGTCCCCCCACCATACAACACTGGCACTCCCCAATACCAGAGATGGGTCCCTCCACCATACAACACTGACACTCCCCAATACCGGACATCGGTCCCCCCACCAAACAACACTGGCACTCCCCAATACCGGACATCGGTCCCCCCACCAAACAACACTGGCACTCCCCAATACCGGACATCGGTCCCCCCACCATACAACACTGGCACTCCCCAATACCGGACATCGGTCCCCCCACCATACAACACTGGCACTCCCCAATACCGGACATCGGTCCCCCCACCATACAACACTGGCACTCCCCAATACCGGACATCGGTCCCCCCACCATACAACACTGGCACTCCCCAATACCGGACATCGGTCCCCCCACCATACAACACTGGCACTCCCCAATACCGGACATCGGTCCCCCCACCATACAACACTGGCACTCCCCAATACCGGACGTCGGTCCCCCCACCATACAACACTGGCACTCCCCAATACCGGACATCGGTCCCCCCACCATACAACACTGGCACTCCCCAATACCGGACATCGGTCCCCCCACCAAACAACACTGGCACTCCCCAATACCGGACATCGGTCCCCCCACCAAACAACACTGGCACTCCCCAATACCGGACATCGGTCCCCCCACCATACAACACTGGCACTCCCCAATACCGGACATCGGTCCCCCCACCATACAACACTGGCACTCCCCAATACCGGACATCGGTCCCCCCACCATACAACACTGGCACTCCCCAATACCGGACATCGGTCCCCCCACCATACAACACTGGCACTCCCCAACACCAGAGATGGGTCCCTCCACCATACAACACTGACACTCCCCAATAAAAGACATTGGTCCCCCCACCATACAACACTGGCACTCCCCAATATTGGACATCGGTCCCCCCACCATACAACACTGGCACTCCCCAATACCGGACATCGGTCCCCCCACCATACAACACTGGCACTCCCCAATACCAGAGATGGGTCCCTCCACCATACAACACTGACACTCCCCAATACCGGACATCGGTCCCCCCACCAAACAACACTGGCACTCCCCAATACCGGACATCGGTCCCCCCACCAAACAACACTGGCACTCCCCAATACCGGACATCGGTCCCCCCACCATACAACACTGCCACTCCCCAATACCGGACATCGGTACCACCACCATACAACACTGGCACTCCCCAATACCGGACATCGGTCCCCCCACCAAACAACACTGGCACTCCCCAATACCGGACATCGGTCCCCCCACCAAACAACACTGGCACTCCCCAATACCGGACATCGGTCCCCCCCACCATACAACACTGGCACTCCCCAATACCGGACATCGGTCCCCCCACCATACAACACTGGCACTCCCCAATACCGGACATCGGTCCCCCCACCATACAACACTGGCACTCCCCAATACCGGACATCGGTCCCCCCACCATACAACACTGGCACTCCCCAATACCGGACATCGGTCCCCTCACCATACAACACTGGCACTCCCCAATACCGGACATCGGTCCCCCCACCATACAACACTGGCACTCCCCAATACCGGACATCGGTCCCCCCACCATACAACACTGGCACTCCCCAATACCGGACATCGGTCCCCCCACCATACAACACTGGCACTCCCCAATACCGGACATCGGTCCCCCCACCATACAACACTGGCACTCCCCAATACCAGACATCGGTCCCCCCACCATACAACACTGGCACTCCCCAATATCGGACATCGGTCCCCCCACCATACAACACTGGCACTCCCCAACACCGGACATCGGTCCCCCACCATACAACACTGGCACTCCCCAATACCGGACATCGGTCCCCCCACCATACAACACTGGCACTCCCCAATACCGGACATCGGTCCCCCCACCATACAACACTGGCACTCCCCAACACCAGAGATGGGTCCCTCCACCATACAACACTGACACTCCCCAATAAAAGACATTGGTCCCCCCACCATACAACACTGGCACTCCCCAATATCGGACATCGGTCCCCCCACCATACAACACTGGCACTCCCCAATACCGGACATCGGTCCCCCCACCATACAACACTGACACTCCCCAATACCGGACATCGGTCCCCCCACCATACAACACTGGCACTCCCCAATACCGGACATCGGTCCCCCCACCATACAACACTGGCACTCCCCAATACCGGACATCGGTCCCCCCACCATACAACACTGGCACTCCCCAATACCGGACATCGGTCCCCCCACCATACAACACTGGCACTCCCCAATACCAGACATCGGTCCCCCCACCATACAACACTGGCACTCCCCAATACCGGACATCGGCCCCCCCACCATACAACACTGGCACTCCCCAATACCGGACATCGGTCCCCCCACCATACAACACTGCCACTACCCAATACCAGACATCGGTCCCCCCACCATACAACACTGGCACTCCCCAATACCGGACATCGGCCCCCCACCATACAACACTGGCACTCCCCAATACCGGACATCGGTCCCCCACCATACAACACTGGCACTCCCCAATACTGGACATCGGTCCCCCCCACCATACAACACTGGCACTCCCCAATACCGGACATCGGTCCCCCACCATACAACACTGGCACTCCCCAATACCGGACATTGGCCCCCCCCACCATACAACACTGGCACTCCCCAACACCGGACATCGGTCCCCCACCATACAACACTGGCACTCCCCAATACCGGACATCGGTCCCCCCACCATACAACACTGGCACTCCCCAATACCGGACATCGGTCCCCCACCATACAACACTGGCACTCCCCAATACCGGACATCGGTCCCCCAAAATACAACACTGGCACTCCCCAATACCGGACATCGGTCCCCCCACCATACAACACTGGCACTCCCCAATACCAGACATCGGTCCCCCCACCATACAACACTGGCACTCCCCAATACCAGACATCGGTCCCCCCACCATACAACACTGACACTCCCCAATACCGGACATCGGCCCCCCCACCATACAACACTGGCACTACCCAATACCAGACATCGGTCCCCCCACCATGCAACACTGGCACTCCCCAATACCGGACATCGGTCCCCCCCACCATACAACACTGGCACTCCCCAATACCGGACATCGGTACCCCCACCATACAACACTGGCACTCCCCAATACCAGACATCGGTCCCCCCACCATACAACACTGACACTCCCCAATACCGGACATCGGCCCCCCCACCATACAACACTGGCACTACCCAATACTAGACATCGGTCCCCCCACCATGCAACACTGGCACTCCCCAATACCGGACATCGGCCCCCCCACCATACAACACTGGCACTCCCCAATACCGGACATCGGTCCCCCCACCATGCAACACTGGCACTCCCCAATACCGGACATCGGTCCCATACAACACTGGCACTCCCCAATACCGGACATCGGTCCCCCCCACCATACAACACTGGCACTCCCCAATACCGGACATCGGTCCCCCCACCATACAACACTGGCACTCCCCAATACCGGACATCGGCCCCCCCACCATACAACACTGGCACTCCCCAATACCGGACATCGGCCCACCACCATACAACACTGGCACTCCCCAATACCGGACATCGGTCCCCCCACCATACAACACTGCCACTCCCCAATACCGGACATCGGTCCCACCACCATACAACACTGGCACTCCCCAATACCGGACATCGGTCCCCCCACCATACAACACTGGCACTCCCCAATACCGGACATCGGTCCCCCCACCATACAACACTGGCACTCCCCAATATCGGACATCGGTCCCCCCACCATACAACACTGGCACTCCCCAATACCGGACATCGGTCCCCCCACCATACAACACTGGCACTCCCCAATACCGGACATCGGTCCCCCCACCATACAACACTGCCACTCCCCAACACCGGACATCGGTCCCCCCACCATACAACACTGACACTCCCTAATACTGGACATCGGTCCCCCCACTATACAACAATGGCACTCCCCAATACCGGACATCGGTGCCCCCACCATACAACACTGGCACTCCCCAATACCGGACATCGGTCCCCCCACCATACAACACTGGCACTCCCCAATACCGGACATCGGTCCCCCCACCATACAACACTGGCACTCCCCAATACCGGACATCGTCCCCCCACCATACAACACTGGCACTCCCCAATACCAGACATCGGCCCCCCACCATACAACACTGGCATTCCCCAATACCGGACATCGGTCCCCCCACCATACAACACTGACACTACCCAATACCGGACATCGGTCCCCCACCATACAACACTGGCACTCCCCAATACCGGACATCGGTCCCCCCACCATACAACACTGGCACTCCCCAATACCGGACATCGGTCCCCCCACCATACAACACTGGCACTCCCCAATACCAGACATCGGCCCCCCACCATACAACACTGGCACTCCCCGATACCGGACATCGGTCCCCCCACCATACAACACTGGCACTACCCAATACCGGACATCGGTCCCCCCACCATGCAACACTGGCACTCCCCAATACCGGACATCGGTCCCATACAACACTGGCACTCCCCAATACCGGACATCGGTCCCCCCCCACCATACAACACTGGCACTCCCCAATACCGGACATCGGTCCCCCCCACCATACAACACTGGCACTCCCCAATACCGGACATCGGCCCCCCCACCATACAACACTGGCACTCCCCAATACCGGACATCGGCCCACCACCATACAACACTGGCACTCCCCAATACCGGACATCGGTCCCCCCCACCATACAACACTGCCACTCCCCAATACCGGACATCGGTCCCACCACCATACAACACTGGCACTCCCCAATACCGGACATCGGTCCCCCCACCATACAACACTGGCACTCCCCAATACCGGACATCGGTCCCCCCCACCATACAACACTGGCACTCCCCAATATCGGACATCGGTCCCCCCACCATACAACACTGGCACTCCCCAATACCGGACATCGGTCCCCCCACCATACAACACTGGCACTCCCCAATACCGGACATCGGTCCCCCCACCATACAACACTGCCACTCCCCAACACCGGACATCGGTCCCCCCACCATACAACACTGACACTCCCTAATACTGGACATCGGTCCCCCACTATACAACAATGGCACTCCCCAATACCGGACATCGGTGCCCCCACCATACAACACTGGCACTCCCCAATACCGGACATCGGTCCCCCCACCATACAACACTGGCACTCCCCAATACCGGACATCGGTCCCCCCACCATACAACACTGGCACTCCCCAATACCGGACATCGGTCCCCCCACCATACAACACTGGCACTCCCCAATACCGGACATCGTCCCCCCACCATACAACACTGGCACTCCCCAATACCAGACATCGGCCCCCCACCATACAACACTGGCATTCCCCAATACCGGACATCGGTCCCCCCACCATACAACACTGACACTACCCAATACCGGACATCGGTCCCCCACCATACAACACTGGCACTCCCCAATACCGGACATCGGTCCCCCCACCATACAACACTGGCACTCCCCAATACCGGACATCGGTCCCCCCACCATACAACACTGGCACTCCCCAATACCAGACATCGGCCCCCCACCATACAACACTGGCACTCCCCGATACCGGACATCGGTCCCCCCACCATACAACACTGGCACTACCCAATACCGGACATCGGTCCTCCCCACCATACAACACTGGCACTCCCCAATACCGGACATCGGCCCCCCCCACCATACAACACTGGCACTCCCCAATACCGGACATCAGCCCCCCCCCACCATACAACACTGGCACTCCCCAATACCGGACATCGGTCCCCCCACCATACAACACTGGCACTCCCCAATACCAGACATCGGTCCTCCACCGTACAACACTGGCACTACCCAATACCAGACATCGGTCCCCCCACCATACAACACTGGCACTACCCAATACCGGACATCGGTCCCCCCACCATACAACACTGGCACTCCTCAACACCAGAGATGGGTCCTCCACCATACAACACTGGCACTCCCCAACACCAGAGATGGGTCCCCCATAATACACTACCAGGACTCACCTCATACACAGAAGCCGATACCAGAACAGCTCTGAGCACGCTCACCTGCGTTGCCGACTCCACCTGTCCAGCTACAGCTGCAATGATCACATAAGTTTCATATTAATCCTTTAAGTTGGGATCAGGCAGCGTCACAATCCTGATTTATATGTACCGGTGACAGCAGATAACAGGCCCGGGATTAGCCATCCACGCACCCGGCAATGTGACAACCACCGGAAATATCACAAGAACTTCAAGAAAAGGATTCTACGGTGAGAACCGAATTCCTCTTTTCTTCCTCGTCAATTGAGGGACATGGGAGGTCATTAAGTGTTCAGACGCCTAAAAGCAGGTGTGGGCAACACGGCAAACAAAACACCGATAGGCCCACCGGACTGCCTGAAGAGGACATCAGACGAGACTTGTACTTCCATCTATAGAACATGTGACCAGATAACAAGCCGGAAAGCCTTGAAAAGCCCAAGAAGTCCTCACAGATCTGGTAGAGTCCACCATAAAAAGGAGGGTACAACCCGATCCTTAGGACCAGTGGTCTTCAAACTGGGGCCCAGGGGCCAGATCCGGCCCTTGCGGCACTATTTCATCCACTTACACAAACAGTGAGGAATAATGGGGATAATATCGCTGGCATCAACGATGGGGCACGATTCCTCCCACTGACACCAACAATGGGACTCATCGTTCTGGTATGCTGTATGTCCTGTATTTTAAGCAACTGATTGTAATTACTGTTTATACTGTTACTCATTACCGTATTTGACTTTTATTGTATAGTGTGATCCCTTCCTGACAAAGGGACGTATTTTGTCCCGAAACGCGTCGGCTGTCTCGACTTCATATGGGAATTCATCACCATTGTTTTTATTGGCTTGATAATCTATAAATGTGTATATTTATTTTTGAATAAAAATTATATTGTATTTTATCTTTACTCCGTTGCCGTTGAAGTCCCATTCATTACGGGGGGCACCTCCTTTCTGATCAAGTCGTATCAGGGATGTTGGCAGCTTAACTAGGTGCAGTTGGATGTTCTTTTTTATGTCTAACAATGGGACACCATTCCTCCCACTGAGGCCAACGATGGGGCACTATTTCTCCCACTGATACCAAAAGGAGGGCATTGTTTATTCCCACTGGACACCAGGACATTTTCCACTCCCTCTGCCCCCCCCCCCCAAACTCTGAAGGACAGCAAACTGGCCCTTTGTTTAGAAACCCCAAGCTTAAAGGGGTTGTAAAGGTTTGTTTTTTGTTTTCTAAATAGGTTCCTTTAAGCTTGTGCATTGTTGGTTCACTTACCTTTTCCTTCCATTTCCCTTCTAAATGTTTTTTTTTTCCTTGGTTTTCTTTGTCTGAATTTCTCACTTCCTGTTCCTCCTCAGTAAGCTGTTCTGGCTGACTAACCACCAGCCAGAACATGGGGGGAAGCTTACTGCGGAGGAACAGGAAGTGAGAAATTCAAAGAAAAAAAACATTTAGAAGGGAAATCGAAGGAAAAGGTAAGTGAACCAACAATGCACGAGCTTAAAGGAACCTATTTAACATAAGGACAAGGTGCTACGGAGTCCCAGAACTTCCTTCCTAAAGTACAGCGAAACCTCGGATTGCGATTAATGCGGTTAACGAGCGTTTCGCTATACGAGCGCTGTATTTTAAAATATCCTAACTCGGTTTGCGAGTGTTGCCTCGCAACACAAGCAGGATTCAGGCCAAAGCGGTGTGCAGTACCGTGTTTGGCCTGAGGTAGGGGAGGGGGGGCGCCGTTCGGAAATGCACGGAAAGGACAGCTTGGCTGACCTCGGCAAACCTCGGAAAAGCTCAGGAACAGAGTCTATCCGAGCTTTGACGAGGTCAGCCAAACTGTCCTCGGGCCTTTCCGTCCGTTTCCGAGGCTCTCCGGCGCCCCCCCTCGCCATTGGCCGCATGCGGTGTTGCATGCCATTGAAGTCAATGCGGAACATATTTTTGTTTCCATTGACTTCAATGGGGAAACTCGCTTTGATATGCGAGTACTTTGGATTACAAGCATTCTCCTGGAACGGATTATACTCATAATCTGAGGTTCCACTGTAGCCTTTCACCCCAAACAGTACGTTCTGCCCGGCTCCAGTTGGTTTTCCTCCATTGTCTGGGTTTGAGCTGTGAGAGTTCTGGTGGCCCGTGTTTTTAAAGGGCTTGTAAAGGTTCATTTTTTATTTTCTAAACAGGTTCCTTTAAGCTCGTGCATTGTTGGCTCACTTACCTTTTCCTTCCATTTCCCTTCTAAATGTTTTTTCTTTGTCTGAATTTCTCACTTCCTGTTCCTCCGCAGTAAGCTTCCCCCCATGTTCTGGCTGGGGGTTAGTCAGCCAGAACAGCTTACTGAGGAGGAACAGGAAGTGAGAAATTCAGACAAAGAAAAAAAAACATTTAGAAGGGAAATGGAAGGAAAAGGTAAGTGAACCAACAATGCATGAGCTTAAAGGAACCTATTTAGAAAATAAAAAACGGGCCACCAGAACTCTCACAGCTCAAACTCAGACAATGGAGGAAAACCAAACGCCCCCCCCCCGTGACAGAACCTGGAACATCTCCAGATGTAGGGCGGCCCACCTCCTCAGATTCAGATGCTGCTGCCTGAGGAAGTCTGCCCAATTGTCCACATCTGAGACGAAAATGGTGGTCAAGGCTGCTGCTGCCTGAGGAGGTCTGCCTAATTGTCCACGTCTGAGATGAAAATGGTGGACAAGGCCGCTGCTGCCTGAGGAGTTCTGCCTAATTGTCCACGTCTGAGATGAAAATGGTGGACAAGGCCTCTGCTGCCTGAGGAAGTCTACCTAATTGTCCACGTCTGAGATGAAAATGGTGGACAGGGCTGGGATCTGCACTTCTGCCCAGGACAGGTTCTGCTCTTCCTCTTGCCACAAGACTTCCGATTCCTCCCTGAAGGCTGTCTGCCCAAATCCAGCTCAGATGACCCTACAGCTGAAGTTCTAGAAAATTACAGAATGTGGGTGTGACAGGAGTGACTTTGGGTCGGGGGTTGGTGCAGCTCAGCTTGCCCTGGAGAGTTCTGGAGGCTCCTTGTCCAGCTTCCCCGACCCTCTTATGTGTAGATCACATTGTGTCTCTAATAGGGGACATGAATGAGAACCCCACTATGATCTGTGCTAGTCGGTGTCTCTTTACAGACACACTGGAACCTTGTAAAACGTATATATTGTGTGTTGGCTGTTGGACTATTTGCTGTGATGGGGTGGGGGTGACTATTCTATTGTCTATTGTGTCTGCCTCCACTATTATGGGATGTGTAAGTGCCTTGCTGTGAGGAAAAAGGGAGGGGGGATTCCTCCAGCAAACCCCCCGATAAGACTGTTTACTGATGAGAAGTTTGAACACACCTGACCTGTGTGTCCATTGTCATTGGACAGATTAACCCACAGTTTTCCAAGGGTGGGAGGGAAGTGTTTTGACGTGAGATATCCGTGTGTCCATGTGTGATAATAAAATCAGTTTGTTGTTTGCCCCTCTACACTGAGGTGTTGACTGGGGGGGGCTGGAAAGTCTTGGAGGGTGCTGGTTCTGGACAGAGGAAGCATTGACGGCGGATCTCGTTCTGTTTGAGGACAGAGGGTTCGTCACAGTGGGAGATAAGATTACTCTGATGTCCATGTTCCCTGAACCAACAGGGTGCCCAGGACTCCTCCCCGGCCCAACAGATGACATAAATCATGATTGAAAAAGACAGTAGGACTTTGCCAGCTCCAGACGGATTCCTGAGCTACCAAGCCAGGGACAGCGTAGTCTGGCCTATACCACGAAACTGGGCAAATGTGACTCCATCAAAAGAGGCTACCTTCATCCCGAGGACGACAGACGCCAGAGTAAGGAGTCCGGGAACAGAGAATTTGAAAAATTCTTCTGGGGAATTAAAAATCTGACGTGCTCTAGGACTAAGGCCATGCGAGGAGTCTATCCCAACACGGTAAGGTTAGTCTGAAGCCATGTAGGGGCTAAGAGGGCACCTACTAGTTGGCAGCCTTCGGAAACCACCGACCTACATCTGAGGTGCCCAATATCTGCAAAGACCAACAGAAGTGCCACCAGTTTCGGGAGGGGGCACCTTCATGCTGAAGGGTTTGATAGACTTAGGAGTTCCTGGATATACAGAAGGCTGGGGGGCTCAGTATGGAGTTTAGTTAAGAGTTTGAGGGGGGAGAATTTACAAAACACTTTTCTTGACCACCAGTGAGGGACGACTTGTCCAGGACTGAGCCTCAAGGCTTAGGCTCTTATTGACCAAGAAAGACAGGTGCTCTTGCCACAATTGGCATCACCGTAGCCAAAGCATCCTCTGGATGTGGACCAGTCAGAAGACTCATGGGGGCGCTGCGCAGCACTCGATCCTTCCAGCATGGCAGCGTCCACCCTTCCTGCGAGGCACACCCACCTTCCCCCTTCCTGCAAGGCACACCCACTTTTCTGAAAGGCACACCCACCTTTCCTTCCACCCTTCCTGCGAGGCACACCCACCTTTCTCTTCACCCTTCCTGCGAGGCACACCCACCTTTCTGCGAGGCACCCCCACCCACCTTTCCTGCAAGGCACACCCACCTTCCCCTTCCTGCAAGGCACACCCACTTTTCTGAAAGGCACACCCACCTTTCCTTCCTGCGAGGCACACCCCTTTCTCTTCACCCTTCCTGCGAGGCACACCCACCTTTCTGCGAGGCACCCCCACCCACCTTTCCTGCAAGGCACACCCACCTTCCCCTTCCTGCAAGGCACACCCACCAACCTTTCCGTCCACCCTTCCTGCAAAGCACACCCACCTTTCCATTCACCTTTCCTGCAAGGCACACCCACCTTCCCCTTCCTGCAAGGCACCCCCACCAACCTTTTCGTCCACCCTTCCTGCAAGGCACACCCACCTTTCCATCCACCCTTCCTGCGAGTCACACCCACTCATCTTTCCTTCCACCAAGGCACACCTACCTTTTCCTTCACCCTTCCTGCAAGGCACATCAAACCTTTCCTTCCACCCTTCCTGTAAGGCACACCCACCTTCCCCTTCCTGCAAGGCACCCCCACCAACCTTTCCGTCCACCCTTCCTGCAAGGCACACCCACCTTTCCATTCACCCTTCCTGCAAGGCACACCCACCTTCCCCTTCCTGCGAGGCACCCCCACCCACCTTTCCTTCCACCCTTCCTGCGAGGCACACCCACCTTTTCTGCGATGCACTCTCATCTTTCCTGCAAGGCACACCCACCTTCCCCTTCCTGCAAGGCATCCCCACCAACCTTTCCGTCCACCCTTCCTGCAAGGCACGCCCACCTTTCCATTCACCCTTCCTGCAAGGCACTCCCACCCACCTTTCCTGCAAGGCACACCCACCTTTCCATTCACCCTTCCTGCAAGGCACTCCCACCCACCTTTCCTGCAAGGCACACCCACCTTCCCCTTCCTGCGAGGCACCCCCACCCACCCTTCCTGCGAGGCACCCCCACCTTTCCTTCCACCCTTCCTGCGAGGCACACCCACCTTTCCATCCACCCTTCCTGCGAGTCACACCCACCTTTCCATCCACCCTTCCTGCGAGTCACACCCACCTTTCCTGCGATGCACACTCACTCATCTTTCCTTCCACCAAGGCACACCCACCTTTTCCTTCACCCTTCCTGCGAGGCACACCCACCTTTCCTTCCACAGAGGCACCCCCACCTTTCCTTCCAGGCACACCCATCTTTCTGTCCACCCTTCATGCAAGGCACACCCACCTTTCCTTCCACCCTTCCTGCGCAGGAAACCCCAGGACGTCTGCCAACCTATAAGGAGCCGGGATTTTCCCGGACTTCCTCCATAGGTACATGCACGGCGCAGGATAAGGATTCGGCCTTCACATTCAGATGACAACACGGTTTTCGTACAAACATAAGGTGTTTATTTCTCACAAATACTGTACAAAACTTTATATAAAAACAATGCGAGCTGCATGGCGCCACGCTACCCCCCACCCTAACACTGACTTTATAAATTATAGGACAACAATGTACATGTGCAGTGCAGGTCACCCACCACCGGGCGGAGCAGTGCCGGCACACAAGCAGGACTCTATATGTACATGGCGGCTCCGGACTGTACAGATTATATATATATATATATATAGAATATTTATTCACATATGGACAGTTTAATACGTTCAGTTCATGAAGCATCAGGATGACCCCTCATTGGCTGGTCTCCAGTGTAGTCACCGGCTGATGTCTCGCCCTGTGTCCCAGTGTTTCAAGCTGTGATCGCTCTTCAGAGGGGAGAAGAAAGGATGTTTCAGAGCCTCAGAGAGCGACAATCGTTTGGACGGTTCGTATTCCAACATTCCTTCGATGAGATCGAAGAGCTGGCGATGTTCTTCGCTCGTGTCGTTCAACATGTACCGCTGCAAGAGGGAGGAGTCAGAGTCATGTGATCTCATCCTATGGGGGGGGGGGGGGCGCATGCTATACCGTCCTATAATACTAGGAGTATGGGGGCTGGGCTCACGCTATGCCATCCTATAATAGTATCAGTATGGGGGCGAGGCTCACGCTATGCCATCCTATAATAGTATCAGTATGGGGGGCAGAGCTAACACTATACCGTCCTATAGTACCATCAGTATGGGGAGGGGCTCACGCTATGCCATCCTATAATACCATCAATAAGGGGGCGGGGCTCACGCTATGCCATCCTTTAATACTATTGGTGGTAAGGGGGGGGGGGGGGGTGGGAATGACACGTGATCCCATCCTATACTTCTGGGTATGGGGGAGCCCTCATATCTACACCAATGACCCCTCCCCCCGATGATAGAGGTATAGGTAGTTCCTGGTGGAGGTCGCCCTTCTTACCCTCAGAGGTTTGCAGTTGTCTCGTACGTAGCGCCCCGCAGAGGAGCCGTCCTCCCAGTCCAGCCGACCGCGGTAGAAATACTTCTGCTTCCTGTAGGTGGAGTGACAGGTTAGACGAGCTCCCCCAAGACACAGATCAGATGAGCCCCCCACAATTCCTTACCGTGTTTTTCGGACCATCCTGGAGGGGATGGGGCCCAGAATCCTCTCCATCATAGCCAGGTGCTCCTTGTTGTCATGTGTCTGCAGAGAAGAGTGCCACCATGAGGACAGGTCAGGATTGGGGGGGGGGCAGCGGTCTCATATTAGGGGTACACACTCACCTGGAAGAGGGTGAAGCCCACATAATACTCGAAGACAATACATCCGATACTCCACACATCACATGGCTGGTTCCACCCGAGCTCTGTGGAGGGGGGGGGGGGGGGGGAGGGGCACATTGAGGTCATACAAGACTACAGAAAACAACGACTCCTAGAACACACAGAGGACTCGGCACTCACCAAGAATGACCTCCGGCGCTCGGTAGTGACGGGTGGACACGATGGTGCTGTGGTGTTCGACGTCAAACGTGGCGCTGCCGAAATCTACGACTCGGACGTCCGTTTTCTTCACAAATCGCTCATCCCTCTTCTAAAGAGAAACACCGGGGACATCGTTACCAAATGTTCCCCCCGAGGGGTCACCCACTCCAATAATCCCCTCCCCAATGACATCATCCCTCCAATAACCCCCTCTGGATGACATCAGGTGAGGGGTACCTACCTTCTCCACGTTGTAAGTCAGGTCGTAGTCGGAATCCACAAACAGGATGTTCTCGGGTTTCAGGTCGGTGTGAGTCAGTTTGTTGTCATGTAGAACTGCGAATCAGAGGACAGAATTAGGACGGGGACGTCACATGGCACTCAGACAAGTCACATGACACACCCAGTACTTACATTTCACCGCCAGGCACACCTGCTGAGCCATGTGCCGCACCTGGTGGATGGGGTACGGCAGGTAGTTGTTCTCTTTTAGGAAATCGAAGGTGCTGAGCCCCAAAAGCTCGAAAGAGATGCACATGTGCCCGTGATAATCAAAATAATCGAACATCCGTACACAGAGACTGCGGGGGAAAAACACGTCATTTATACCGACTGTCCATGCAAAGGCAGCACCCGGGGGATGGGGAAGAGGCCAGCGCCAGGAGATGCAGGCTGGCATAGGGAAGCGCCAGAGATGGACGGGCACAGGCCATTCATTCCTTCTCCCAGTAATCTGCACGCGACATCCCATAAGGACACAGAATGGTAGAAATGTCAGGAATTATGAACTCTTACATGTCTTCAGTACTTTGTCTTTATGGTGATGAGGCCACAAGCTCTGTACACCAGAGAGGGAGGGGAGAGGGAGACACGTGGTAGAAACATCTCAGCAACCATCAGGAGAAAAACAGAGGGCACCGGACTGAAATTGTTACAAAGTCTGAATACTTCTGCCGATGTGAGTTGTTTTTCCTTTTCATAAACAAATTCCAACATTCCTACCATTCTGGTGTCACTTTGTCAGATTCATGAGAGAAGAAAAAATGAATGGAAACAGCTGTAGTATCAGACTTCCAACATAACATTGAAGACTGTGAGGGAGGTCCGAGTACTTTACGAATGCCCCATATAGGGTAGAGAATGGTGGGGCACAGTGGGTATAGGGGAAAGGAGCGCCGGGGCACAGCGGGTATAGGGGGAAGGAAAGGTAACAAACAAACATACTATTTGTTGTCTGGGTCCTTCTCGTTGAGCTTCTCCAGCACGTTGATCTCCAGCCGTGCCGCCTCTTTGTATTTCTCCACATTTTTAATGATTTTTAGGGCCACTCGGGCGCCTGACCTGCAGCACAACATAGAAGAGGAAAGTTATCCATGTGTCCCTGGAGGGGGTAATGTTATCACGCATCGCCTCAGAGCTCTATAATTACAGGTTGTGTAAATGAGAGGGCGGCACACTTCCTGCACACGGATCACACCACATCCCACTATGCGGCCAACACCAGCTCTGCGCATGGAAGAATCCTCAGTCTGCCCCAGAATTATTTTTTTATCTACTGGCTGACCAATCACATACCTGGTACGTCATCGGCCTTCAAGTGGTTATACCGGGATCAGGCCTCACCCGGTACCTTTTTTTACCCATTCTTCTTTGTAAAATATTTTAAGCTCTGTCAGATTGGATGGAGAGCGTCTGTGATCAGCAATTTAAGTCTTGCCACAGATTCTCAATGGGATTTAGGTCTGGACTGACATTCTAACACATGAATATGCTTTGATCTAAACCATTCCATTGTAGCTCTGGCTGTACTTTAGGGTCGTTGTCCTGCTGGAAGGTGAACCCCCCCCCCCCCCCGTCTCAAGTCTTTTGCATACTCTAACAGGTTTTCTTCTAAGATTGTCCTGTATTTGTCTCCATCCATCTTCCCATCAACTCTGACCAGCTTCCCTGTCCCCGCTGAAGAAAACCATCCCCACCACATGATGCTGCCACCACCATGTTTCACAGTGGGGATGGTGTTCAGGGTGATGTGCAGTGTTAGTTTTCCCCAAACATAGCGTTTTGCTTTTAGGCCACAAAGTTCAGTTTTGGTCTCATGTGACCAGAGCACCTTCTTCCACATGATTGCTGTGTCCCCCACATGGCTTCTCACAAACTGCAAACAGGACTTCTTATGACTTTCTTTCACCAATGTCTTTCTTCCATAAAGGGCAGATTTGTGGAGAAGCACGACTAATAGTTGTCCTGTGGACAGATTCTCCCCCCTGAGCTGTGGATCTCTGCAGCTCCTCCAGAGTTACCATGGGCCTCTTGGCTGCTTCTCTGATGAATGCTCTCCTTGCCCGGCGTGGTCAGTTTAGGTGGACTGCCATGTCTTGGTAGGTTTGCACTTGTGCCATACTCTTTCCATTTTCCGATGATGGATTGAACAGAGCTCCGCGAGATGATCAAAGCTTGGGAGATATTATAACCTGACCCTGCTTTATACTTCTCCACAACTTTATCCCTGACCTGTCTGGTGTGTTCCTTGGCCTTCATGATGCTGTTTGTTCACTAAGGTTCTCCAACAAACCTCTGAGGGCTTCACAGAACAGCTGTATTTATACTGAGATTACATGACACACAGGTGGACTCTGTTTACTAATTAGGTGACTTCTGAAGGCAATTGGCTCCTCTAGATTTTGGTTAGGGGTATCAGAGTAAAGGGGCTGAATACAAACGTCCCCCACACTTTTCATAGTTATTTGTATCATTTTCCTTCCACAATTATGTGACACTTTGTGTTGGTCCATCACATAAAATCCCAATAAAATACATTTACGTTTTTAGTTGTAACTAGACATGCGCACTGTCAAAAAAACTAAAAAAAAAAAATTGTTTCATTTGTTTTTATTTAAATTTCTGTTTTTCGGATCATTTGTTACGATTGATATTCGTTATTTTGAATACATTCGCAACGTCAGATATTTGAATTCGTTACGTTCCATTTGTTTAGATGCAGTATTCGTTATTTCGATAATTTGAAAAAACGAAAATCCGAAAGAAAACACAATTTATAATTAAAATATTAAAGTTTATTTATAAAAATAACCACTTAAAAGGATTTGCCCCCTTAATGGCCAGGCCATTTTTTGTGATACGGCACTGCGTCGCTTTAACTGACAATTGCGGTCGTGGGATGCTGTACCCAAACAAAAGCGACATATTTTTTTCCCCCCCACAAATGGGTATTTGATCACCTCTGTGGATTTTATCCATTGCGCTATAAGGCTGGGTTCACACTGCTGCGAGTTTGAGACGTTGCGATTGCTCAAATTCGTGGTGCGAATCTAAGCTGCAGGAAAACAGGTAGGGCCAAAACAACTAATCGATTGTGAAAATAGTAATCGATTAATTTCACAATCGATCGGCCAGTAACATAATGGGGTTAAAAAAAAAAAAAAAAAAAAAAAAAAAAAAAACTAAAATGAGCCCTTTACAGTACAAAGAGCAAATCTCTACTGTAAATATTACTTTCACTGTCCCACAGTAAAAAATGAACCCCTTACAGCGATTATTTGCTCTTTTTGTACTCTTTTTTTTTTTTTAACACCATTATGTTACTAAACATCTTAGGCCTGGGTCACACCTCCGTGTTTTTTTTGTGCTTTTTGCAGAAACACACTACAGGTCATTTACATGGTTTCCTATGGGAAACATTCACATCCAGGATTTTTTCAGCTGCTGCGTATTTGGAAAGGGCGAGAACTTTTAACGCAAAACGGTGCTTTTTTGGTTCAATATACTTAAATAGAGAAGCTGCAGAAAACCATGTAATAATGCGTTTTGCAGCAATTTGTGTTTTTTAGTCTGCCCAACAACAAATTGGCCAAAAAAAAAAAAAAAACGATCGAAACAATAATCGGCCAAATAATCGATTATGAAAATAATCGTTAGTTGCAGCCCTAAAAACAGGGTCCTGTGTGAGTGATCTGAATTCGCATCGCACACGGATCTATAGACTGGCTTTCCCTGAAATCGTGGCAAAAATCACGGCCGCGAAATCACGCAATTTTGAAGTCGCAGTAGTGTGAACCCAGCCTAAAACAAGAGTGACCATTTTGAAAAATATCCAAAAAAAAAAAAAAAAAAGTAACAATTTCAGGCCAATATGCATTCTAAATTTTTTTTAATCAAAAATATTGCAATAAGTGTATATTGATTGGTTTGCACAAAAGTTATAGTGTCTATAAAAAAAAAAAAAACAGGGCAAGAGATTTATGGCAATTCTTTTTTTCTACTAGTAATGGCGGCAATCAGCGATTTTTAGTGGGACTGCGACATTGCGGTGAACAGATTGGACACCTTTGACTATTTTGAGACCATTGACATTTATACAGTGATTGGTGCTATAATAATCCACCAATTACGGTATAAATGTCACTGGAAGGGGTTAACACTAAGGGGCAAAAAAAAAAAGTGGTTAACTGATCTCTGGGAGGCGTTTAGAATTTTATTTGAGGGGGGGGGGGGAACAACGACTGACTGGAGGAGAGAGATCGCCGTTCCTGATCACTAGGAACAGCAGATCTCCCTCTCCTGGTAAATGAAGTGAGAGATGATACCGCTCCAAAAAACTACAAATCCCTTGGCTTGGCTTCCGTCCCACCAAATCACAAGGTGCTGGCTATACACAGGTGCGTTGCATAGAAGAAAATCCTGGACTGCCGCACGATGTCAAACATGTCAGCTATTTTTTTTTCCTGTTCACTTTATTTTGACTGTATTGTTTTGGTTGTTTTTGGATTTTACCTCCCCAATAAAGACGTTGTTTTATGGAGTGCGGCAGTCCAGGATTTTCTTCTATCCAAAGATCTGGCTTCTCCTCCTGTCAGAACAGGGATCTGTCCGTTTACATTGATAGATCCCTGTTCTGGCTCTCTGGAGCGATCCCAGGTGGCCATCGCAGCCACATCGGCTCTACCTGCACCCAATCGCTCTTAAAAGCGGCCGACGTAAACCCTATGGCGATTCACCCAGGAGAGCCAGCCGGCCGCAGTATAATGACGGTGGCTGGTTCTTAAGTGGTTAAATTATAGGTAGTGGAATTTCCTTTCAAATTTGGCTGTAACAAATATACAAATCACCGTATTTATCGGCGTATAACACGCACCCTAACTTTAAGAGGGAAGTTTCAGGAAAAAAAAAAATGTCCACAGTCCCCTGTGTATAACACGCAGGCACAGTTTATCCTCCATTTTCAGGGTAAAAAAAGTGAGTGTTATACACCAATAAATACAGTATCCGAAACAACGAGCCCCGGATAAATTCGTATTCGTTATGTTCACCAAAAGCCAAGGAAAGGAATTTCCAACACCCAAGTTAATTATAACTATCATAGTTTTTTTTTATTATTATTACAGACACTCCTCGTTTAACAACTTACCTGTTTAACGATCGCTCGGACTTGGGACCCGCTCTCCCCACCTGAACGACGCGCTGTACATCATTGTATTGTACAGTGCAGTACAGAATTTTCATTTGTGTTCTGTACTTATGCAAATTAAAACAACGTTATTGATCGGGAGGAGTTTTGGGGTTTAGACCTTTATCACATACAGTAGTTTGAAAGAATGCTTAAAATATTGATTACTTATAATTCCTCGTTTAACGACCTGCTCGTTAAAAGAGGAAGTAAAGGAAAAAAAATTTTTATAGATAAAATAAAAATAAAAAAAACCCTGCAAAAGAAAGGCATAATGAGCTAGTATGCATAGCATACTAGTTCATTATGAGTGACTTACCTGCGATCGAAGCCCCGCAGCGGTCCTCAGTCACCTCTCCCCCATCTTGCCTCGATATCCCGTCACTGTATCGCCGCAGCGGTGATGACATCACACGCATGTGCGCTCGGGCCGGCAAGAACCCATTCAGAAAACCGGCAATGATGCCGGCCGGCTACTGCGCATGACGTCATCAGTGCTGTGATTTACAGCAAATATCTCCTTAACCCTGTAGGTCTCGGAGAGATTTATTGCACACACAGGTAAGCCTTAGTCTAGGATCACCTGTAGGTGCAAGTTGTCGCAGTGGGTTTACAACCTCTAGAAGTGAGGAGTATCTGTAGAATAAAAATGCTTAATATAAAAACTAATATTTTAATAGAAATCTGAAATTTTTTGTTCTTTCGGATTTTTGTTCTTAAAAAAAAAATTGTTTTAGAAAAATTTGTTAAATGATCTTCTGTTAATTTGGATGTCTTCCCTGAGCCACCCCCCATCAAATCATTCTCCGCAGCGATTACCTTTTGTACCCCCTCCCTTTAGAATGTAAGCTTTACGAGCCGGGCACTCCTGTACCGTCTCCCATCTACATTGTAAATTGCTGCGTAAACTGTTGGCATGCTATATAAATCGTATATTATAATAATAAATTTGACCTTCGTCCCCTTTCACACAGGTGGACCATTCAGGTCCGCCTGTCTCTATGGAGCCACGGATGTCAGCGGTGATATCCGACCCGCTAAAGTATGACGGATAGAAACCCTATTTTTCCATCCGTCTGGCGGATCGGATGAAAAAACGGACCCTACAGTCTTCATCCGATCCCCCATAGAGGAGCGCGGCGCTCTGACTGGTCAGTCCCTGCAGTTTGCAGAGACAGACCTGTCATTTGCCTGCACAGTGGGGATCGATGGAGCGATCCCCGCTATTTAAAGCTGAGCCTGGACACTTCCGTGAGAAAAGGGCTCTTAAAAGACGAACTCAGAATGAAACGAATTGCACATGGCTAGTTATAACGTGACAAAATATGGAAAATTTCAAGGGGTGTGAATACTTTTTCCAGGCACTGTAGATTATGGGGGGTACAATATAAAAAGGGGGGGGCGGGTTTCTAAGTAAACACACAATTGCTACATGTACAGGTGGGGGGGGGGTATCACTCACCGTCTGTGGTCTACACACTGCACAACTCGGCCAAAGGTACCCTCGCCCAGGGTGCTGACAATCTCATCTGTGAGAAGAAGCAGAGAGAAGGCAGGGTCAGGGAGGAGGGGCCTGGGAAAGGGGGGGCGGTGACATCAGGCGGCTGGGCGTGAGCCACAATCAGTTACACTAACGTCTTCCTGCCCTCCGTCTAGCATATATATATTATATATACAGAGTATGGTAAATAATATAGAGGAGGAGGAGGAAGAGGAGGAGGAAGGGGGGGGGGGGCTTTTCTCTGCATTAATCAAACACAAAAATAAAGACAGACAGGTGTGCAGCGTCTCTGGGGGGGAGGGGGGGATCTTAGAACTAGAGAGCTAAATTATGTTACGATTTGGCTGTACATCTTTCTTGTAGCCAGTCGCCGTTGCGATAGATCAGGTGACCCTCCACGTCGTCTTCCACACTCTTGGCCTGCCTGCTGCTGCTCTGGCGACTCCTCTGTTCGGGGGACCCCGTCATTCCCGGCATAACACCACCATTCCATTCACCAGCCAATCAGATTTTCAAACCAGCGGCACAAAGGTTGGTTGGTTTGGAAATTCATTCACAGTGTAGTTTGAGGTAGGAGGAGGGTGTGTAGTAGATTCCCAGCCAATTCATACGGCACATAGGAATATATAACGATAGGGATATTGCAAGGGAACAGGTCAAGATACAAATACACTAACCAGAAAATCAAAAAAATAAAAAATATAAAAGAAAATCAAATAAAAAAATAAATAAAAAACAAACAATTCTGCTTTATGTTTTCTTTTCATCTTTTGCAAAAGCAGGAAAATCAGGAGCTAAAAGAGAAGATGCTGGAGGCTGCCCGGAGTACCCCTTTAACCCCCCCCCCCACCTGGGGGACATAGGGACCTATATACTCTACTGGGGGGGGGGGGTGGGACCAGCTAACTATATAACCCAGGTACCTCTATATATATACACACACACACACACACACACACACACTCTACTGAGGGGGGTCACCTAACTATATACCCCCCCTTAGCCCTGTAAGGAGGGAGCCACATACACTGGGGGAGGGGTTGTATAGAGTAGAATGAGCCGGCATTGGACACACACATAAGGCGTATTCTGTACACAGGCCAGGCTACAAGAGACTACAGGCGTCTAGAGACTACGGGGGAGGGGGGACATACAGGGATATCTAGCATGCGATCAGTGAGGACTAGCCCCGCCCACCTCTCTATCCCCCAACAATACAAAAAGGAAGCATTATGGGGGTGCACTTACCGAGACTTGCCCTAAGAGAAAAGGAAAAGGGGGAGCAGAATGAGCTCAGCTCCGGGGAATACTCACCGAGGACGAGCGGCTATAAGACCTTGTTCTACGCTTCCTGCGCTTCTGCTTCCGCCGGCTGCTCTTCCCACTCCGGTAACTGTCCTCCCGGGAACGCCGGTAATCGTAGGAATGGCGGTACTCCGCGTCATAGTACAAGTCTCTGTCCCGGCTGCAATTGTTCCTCCGGTACGTGTCTACATATCTGCGATCGTACGCTCGTCTGTCTGATGATCGCGCGTCATAACTGAGGAGACAATGGAAAGACTTAATGTCACTGGGAGAGCCAGATGCCCCCCGAAAAAAACCTCCTTCCCAACCCCCCCCATACTACTTCCCGAACTCGGACACCCTTTAATACCCCCCTTCCCACCCACCGGTCATCCTGGAGGGGTTTATCACAATTACACGGCTGAAGATGTTCCCAGCACTACACTTATCTCTTCAGGAAAAAAACGAGGTGTGTAGGCGAGGAGAACGCAGTCTAGAAACAAGGTCCAGAAAAAGGTAAACAACCAACATGGCAACCGACACCCCCCCCCCAAAACACCTACCTCCGCGACCTTTCATGGCAACTGTCGCCCCGCCTGTGACGCCGGTCACGGCCTCGGCTGCTGCTGCTTCGCGACCTGCTTCTCCTCCGGTGCTTCCGGCTTCTGTAACGCTCGCGGTAACTCCCTCGGCTCCGCCTCTCCGATGACCGGTACCGTCTGGAGTGCGGCATCTAAAATACAACCAACCAATCAATATACAGCCTGATTGCTTGTCCTACCCAAAAAAGCCTGAAGAGGGCGCTCTTCCTGGAGCACAGGCTTCCCCCATCATGTGCCAATTATACCCCAATACTCCAAAAACACCCCCTCTGCTTGGAGCGTGAGGGGACGCATCTTACCCTAAAATGATGGACCTTCCACCACCCTACAGAAGGATGGACCCTCCACCCCGAGATCTCCCACCACCCTACAGAAGGATGGACCCTCCAGCCCGAGATCTCCCTTCACCCTGCAGAAGAAGAAGGATGGACCCTCCAGCCCGAGATCTCCCATCACCCTACAGAAGAAGGATGGACCTTCCACCCCGAGATCTCCCACCACCCTACAGAAGGATGGACCTTCCACCCCGAGATCTCCCACCACCCTACAGAAGGATGGACCTTCCACCCCGAGATCTCCCACCACCCTACAGAAGAAGGATGGAGCCCTTCCACCCCGAGATCTCCCACCACCCTACAGAAGAAGGATGGAGCCCTTCCACCCCGAGATCTCCCACCACCTTACAGAAGAAGGATGGAGCCCTTCCACCCCGAGATCTCCCACCACCTTACAGAAGGATGGACCTTCCACCCCGAGATCTCCCACCACCTTACAGAAGGATGGACCTTCCACCCCGAGATCTCCCACCACCTTACAGAAGGATGGACCTTCCACCCCGAGATCTCCCACCACCCTACAGAAGGATGGACCTTCCACCCCGAGATCTCCCACCACCCTACAGAAGGATGGACCTTCCACCCCGAGATCTCCCATCACCCTACAGAAGAAGGATGGACCTTCCATACAGGAAGAAATATACAGATTGGTATGAAGGCAGTGAGGGTACATAGAGATGGGTATGAGATTTGGTGGGGGGAAGCCCTTACACATAGATGGTATAACATTGGGGGAGATAGTACACAGGAATCAGTATGTTGGGGGGGGGGGGTTATATATAGATTTAGATCAGGAGTGTCCAATCTTCTGACATTCCTGGGACACATTGGAAGAAGAGGACCTGTCTTTGGCCACATAAAATACACAAATAAGGAGAGCCGATGATCAGATGACGGGGCATGGCCTGGACTGGCACGTGAGAGGACACATCTCAACTCCTGTGACCGATCCTCCCCCAGCCCAGATACCAACGTTTCCCTGCTATATGCAGCTTGCCACTGATGCCGGGATCTCTGTGGAACCCCCGTCGGCCCTCTGTATCAGAGAAATGACCTGAAAAAGGACAGTTTGAAGTAATGGGTCCCGAAATCCAAGATGGGGCCGTGATCACACCGAAGAGGACTGACAGAATGAAGGACCTGGGACCCAAAGTACAAAAGCCACCGAAGACACAGGGTAAGGAGGTCCCCAGAGATATGGTCTATGGGCTCACCGGGTCTGACAAAGCTGGACATACCACACACAGAGCCTGCCCTATCCAGGATACAAGCACAGGCGGCCATCTTGGATGCACACAGTGGGGATGAGGAGACAGATCAGGCTGATTCTATCGCATCGCCCCAAAATGACCCAGCTCAGCCCACTTTGGCAGACATCCTCAGGGCAGTGATTATCTGTAATGCCGCTGTAAATTCTATGAAGGAGCAATTTGGGGGCATGCGGGAAAAAATGTCGCAAAAGGACTCACAAAAAAATCCAGGAACAAATCGCGGGCGTGGAAAGCAGAGCAAGTGAAATGGAGGATCTATTACCCCCCAAAAGCAAAGGATACCAACTCCGCATACCAAAATGGCGAAGGGGGCCAATGATAGGGCAGAAGATTTGGAGGATCGTCTTAGACGCAATAACATTCACATAGGAGGTCTCCCTGAAAGGGTGGAAGGCAGAGAGAGACACCCACAGCATTTGTGGATTGTCGGTTCCTTGATCTATTTGGCAAGAATGTTTTCTCTCCCCTTTCTGTGGTGGGACGTCGTCATAGAGTGACGATCATACGACAAAGTTACCGATCACCGATACAAATAATGGATCAGAGGAATAAAACTTCATTTATAAAGGAAGGTGAATGTAAAACGAGAGTGATATCTGACACATCAATATCTGATTGGATGGAGGAGAGATTGAATGAATTCTCAAGGTGCTCAGCAGATATTTGGGTAATTTTGTACCCGGTGTTCTTCATGCTCACAGATTTTGGGGCCGCCGGACATGGAGGACATGAAGGTGGCGGGATTGTGACCAGTGAGAGAAGAGAAAACGAGTCCAGTAAAGAGGTCCGGTGTAACCACTTGCTGTCCCGTCACAGTAATTATACAATGGTTGGGGGAGAGGAGGGTCACAATCATGTACGTCACTGTACCTGCTCCAGGTTAGGAGCATCCCCCCCCTTCTATGTACCATGGATCACTGGGACCGGTAACTGTATCATGTGATCACGGTGATTGGTCTCGGTGATCACAAAATGTAAACAACCTGTCAGGAACGGGTTCATCCATTGTGATCTATAATTGGCCCAAAGTAATCACATGGTACCTCCCTTCCTGATCCATCATACATATTCTACAGGATGTATTATTACAAAGCGGAGGCCCACACAAAAAAAATGGAACCTCCGCTGATTCCTCTCCCCCCCCCCCCCCGATGTCACATTTGGCACCTTTCAGGGGGGGGGGGGGGGGACACCTGTGTAATACAGGTATTTGCACCCATTTCCGGGCATAGATACCCGAGCCACCTGCAGATACCTACACCACGTCCGCTGCCTCCTTCGCCCCCTCCCCCCGCCACACTGTCTTCTGAGAGACACGCGGGTCCCACAAGACAGCAGGGACCAGTGCGAGTCGCACGTGCTCAGTAGGGAACCAGGAAGTGAAGCCACAAGGCACTTCCTGATTCCCCTTACCGGAGATGATGGCGGCAGCCCCCGCGGAACAGATCGGCAGGTAAGTGTCCCGAGACGACGTGATTTTTCACGAAACGCGTAGGGCAGGATACGAGCTTTGTGCTGACGTCACCCTCCATTGCTCGACTTCCACGGACGTGTGTGTGCCAGCGCCAATTGACCGGTCGGCGCTGCGATACTTTTAAGCTGTCTTTTTAACTGCTCTTGTGAGTATGTTTTCATTATTTTAATAAATGTTCACCAAGGATTTTACACTATCTAGTGTCCCCCCCCCTTTTTTTCATGGTCCACGTTGAATACCTGTATGATGTTATATGAGCTGTCGGGCTATTAAAACAACTGAGGTTTACCACTGGCTACACTCTGGAGGCTTAACTGAGTACTACTTAAGGCTATGAGTAAACACTTTAATAGTGTGAAACGCGTTAGCCAGACGTGATCAGTTTGCTGTGTTGTGCAGTGTGTTTTTGGTTTCCTGAACCTTTTTTTTTGGAATAAAGGCTTTTTAACCGGAGTGCTGCGTCCAGAAGACCTTTCTTTCTTTCTTCAATTACTACTTAAGGCTGTTTGAGGTCCTCCGTCATAGGGGACCATCGCTGTTCGGTAAGCAGTAACTTCTACTGGTGGTGGTGAAAGTCACGAATTTAAGTCTAAGAAGATCTGAATCCTTTCCTTCTTCATTTCTTTATTAATTTTGGATATCGCCTCACGGGTGTTTTTCTCATTATGGATTTTTGAATATGAACTTTGAGGGGTTCTTCCGCTCTACAGTATTTTTGGACAATAATCAATTTTTTATTCACAGTTAATTTTCTGTTTATATATTGCTTTTTATATGTTATCACTGTTGATATTTGGATTTTTTCAGTTACCCAGTGATGGGCTTATGTTCAAATTCATAAGTTAGCGCGACTATATTTTTTTTTCTTATTTGTACCCACTGATGATTGTTTTCAGACTAGTTGCTGCTTCTCCTAAAATATTTTCTTTTTTCAGGCAATTCATAAGCTTGATTCATACACTTTAAGCCCAGTTTCTTCTATATTTTTTTTCCCAAGTGTCCATGTGTATTAAAAGTCAGCAACTGCAGTATTTGTAGCTGAGGACATATTTTTTTTTTGGGGGGGGGGGGGGGTGGAACTTCAATGTGATCAGAGGGACCCCATAATAACAATCCTCCCTGTAAGTGGAGTTATGGGCCCGGGGGGAGAGATATACACGTGTGATGATGTCATCAGCGAACTGAACGGACGCCCTGCCCCCCGATTCTTCATCACCGGTGTCTCCGGTACTCGTGTGTGGGAGTGATGTCATCACAGCTCCGGCCAATCACAACGCTGGAGACTGAACCTGGAAATGCCTCCGGGAGACGTGATTGGTCAGAGCGGTGTGCAGGGGAAGAGCCATCGGATGTATTACATGATGGAGAATATGAGGCTCTCCACACATCAGGACTTGGGGTCACACAAGAAGGTTTGCAGGCAATATAAATGCTAAAAATGGCGCCTGCAAAGAGCCGCCGCCGTCTCTCCAGTGTGAAGCCCCCCGAGGGCCCCCACACTGGGGTGGAGCGCCGGCAGGACCCTAAAAAAAAGTCCTGCTAGCCGAATCTTTGGAGCGGCGCGTTTACCCCTCCTCCACATTGAAATCAATGGGACACCGCGGCCATACCGCCGCAGAGGTGGGTTTAACCCTTTCTCAACCGCTAGCGAGGGGGGGAAAGCACCCCGATATTTGACAAATAGCGCCACAAAATTGACAGTAAAGCGCCGCTAAAAACAGCCCCGCTTCACCGCCAACACCCCTCCCCCAGTGTGATGAGGGGCCCCTCCATACAAAAAAACATTCTCTACACCTCGGGGGGGGGGGGGGAGGGGCACCGAACTACAAAAAGAGAGAATTATCACATACGTGACCGAATCCGCGCGTCACATGGCCACAATCTCCATCTATGGGGGGGGGGGGGATAATAGAAGTCAGTTGATGGTTTTTCTGTTGGTCCAAATCCCCCCCCCCCCCAATATATAGAGGTCGGTGTGAGGAGATAATGGTCGGTGTGAGGAGATAATGGTCGGTATCGTACATAGAGGTCGGTGTGAGGTGGGGGAGGGGAGATAATGATCGGTGAGGCGATATTTTGGTGAATAGAGACACGGCGGCCATTTTGTGGTGAGGTGTCCGCCATGTTACGGTGACAGCGGAGTGTCGGTAATCTCCCCTCCTCCTCGGTATATATACATTACATCTCTCCCCCCCCCCCCCCCCGGTGTACACTTCCCCTTCCCCCTCTCACCGTCCTCGCGGCCAGTCCGGTTCTCTTGTCCCACAAGAAGTCCGTGATTGCGGTGCGCTCTCTCCTCACACCGTCCTTCCTCTCTCTCCAGACTCCGCCCACTCTACGCGTCCTCGACCGCCGCACCGTCACTCCCGCACGCGACGCCCATTGGATGGAGGACGGAGGGGCGGGGCCAGGGGCATAATTCTCCGCCTAGATTACCTTCTGCGCGACCTGAGGGGAGGAGTCACGTCACCCCCCGCCGCCATATTGTGTCCCCGCCCCCTCCCCCCAATGTACTGACAGGAAGATAAACAATACAGATATATTATATATACCCTCCCCTCCCCCCTATAATATACTAATATATTCCATATACCCCTCCCCTATATATTAATATATATCTGTATACCACTATATACTAATATATATCTATATACCCTCCTAAATACTATTATATATCTATATACCCTCCCCATATATTAACATATATCTATATACCTCCTATATACTAATATATATACCTATATACCCTCTTATATACTAATATATACCTATATACCCTCCTGCATACTAATAGTTATCTATATACCCTCCTATATACTAATATATACCTATATACCCTCTATATACTAATATATACCTATATACCCTCCTATATACCCTCTATATACTAATATATACCTATATACCCTCCTATATACTAATATATACCTATATACCCTCCTATAGACCCTCTATATACTAATATATACCTATATACCCTCTATATACTAATATATACCTATATACCCTCTATATACTAATATATACCTATATACCCTCTATATACTAATATATACCTATATACCCTCTATATACTAATATATACCTATATACCCTCCTGTATACTAATATATACCTATATACCCTCCTGTATACTAATAGTTATCTATATACCCTCCTACATACTAATATATACCTATATACCCTCTATATACTAATATATACCTATATACCCTCCTATATACCCTCTATATACTAATATATACCTATATACCCTCCTATATACTAATATATACCTATATACCCTCCTATAGACACTCTATATACTAATATATACCTATATACCCTCTATATACTAATATATACCTATATACCCTCTATATACTAATATATACCTATATACCCTCCTGTATACTAATATATACCTATATACCCTCCTGTATACTAATACTTATCTATATACCCTCCTATATACTAATATATACCTATATACCCTCTATATACTAATATATACCTATATACCCTCTATATACTAATATATACCTATATACCCTCCTATATACTAATATATACCTATATACCCTCCTATAGACCCTCTATATAACTAATATATACCTATATACCCTCTATATACTAATATATACCTATATACCCTCTATATACCCTCTATATACTAATATATACCCTCTATATACTAATATATATCTATATACCCTCCTGTATACTAATAGTTATCTATATACCCTCCTATATACTAATATATACCTATATACCCTCCTATATACCCTCTATATACTAATATATACCTATATACTAATATAAATCTATATACCCTCCTGTATACTAATATATACCTATATACCCTCTATATACTAATATATATCTATATACCCTCCTATATACTAATATATACCTATATACCCTCTATATACTAATATATATCTATATACCCTCCTATATACTAATATTTATCTATATACCCTCTTATATACTAATATATACCTATATACTCTCCTATATACCCCCTATATACTAATATATATCTATATACCCTCCTGTATACTAATAGTTATCTATATACCCTCCTGTATACTAATATATACCTATATACCCTCTATATACTAATATATATCTATATACCCTCCTGTATACTAATATATACCTATATACCCTCTATATACTAATATATATCTATATACCCTCCTATATACTAATATTTATCTATATACCCTCTTATATACTAATATATACCTATTGTGACAGCAGGAAGGTAAAGTCACCTGGTTGCATCCAGGGGGGTAGATATATTTCGCCCAGATTCAGGCTTTACGCCGATTTATACAGCTAGGTGGAGAGTTGTATAAGCCCAGCTGAGACTAGTGGGCTCATTGATGACTCATACCTCTAGGGAGAGGGCTGGGCGTCGTGCAGGCAGGGAGTTGATGAGGCCAGCTGAAGCCTGTCAGTTCGTTTAAGGCCTCTATAAAAACTCCCAGATTCATTAGATGTTAGCTCATGCCTGGAAGCAGACCTGTGTGGACTGTCTAGGGAGAGTGAACCCCTGTGCGGTGAGAGAAAGCCTGTGTGGCTATATTTTGCTTGGACATTTAAAACCAGGGACTAGGACAGCACTAGGCTGATCCCAGTCGTTAGTTAGGAAACCTGTAAGTTTAGTCAGAGGTCAAGTTGACCAGGATTTATTTTGTTTATGTTTTTTTTGCCTTGCTGTGTTTTTGTCACTGTAAATAGAAAATAAACCGCACCCTTTTGATTTTGAAAACCCCAACCTCCGTCTGCTGGGCCTGTTTTTGGGTGGGGAGCCCATCCCGGGGGTCACACATACCCGCTGCCGAGCTAACCCCCTCACAGTTGGTGGAGAACCAGTGGCAGTTTTTTTTTAAGCCAGCATGGAGGAGATACTGAAACAGCTGGCTCTAGCAAATGCCAATCAACAGCAGACAAATGCAGGTTTGCAAAGGAGCCTTGCAGCCCAGCAGCAAGCTCATCAACAGAGCCTTGCAACTTTACAACAGAGTCTGGAGGCTCAGCAACAAGCCCAACAGCAATCTGAGGCCCGCTTCATAGACCTGTTGCAGAAGCAAGAGCAGAGACTACAACAACAGATGGAAGCAGTAATGCAGCAACGTCCGCAGACCAGTGAGGAAAGCCGTCCCACTAATACCGCGTCCTTTGGGGTGAGTCGTTTATTGACAAAAATGACTGGAGAGGATGATCCAGAGGTATTTTTGACCACATTTGAAAGGACCGCTGAAAGAGAAAAGTGGCCTGAGGAGCAGTGGGCTGGACTAGTGGCTCCTCTGTTAACTGGTGAATCGCAGAAAGCTTACTATGACCTAGAGCCTAACCAAGCAAAAGACTATGTGATGCTAAAAGCTGAAATATTGGCAAGGCTGGGTGTCACCCTGGCTGTCCGGGCTCAGCGTGTGCATAACTGGACTTTCCAGCTTGGAAAACCCCCCAGGTCTCAAATGTATGATCTCATTCACCTGAGCAGAAAGTGGCTACAGCCAGAGACTTTGTCCGCACCAAAGATTGTGGAACGTGTTGTAATGGATCGGTTTTTGAGAGCTCTTCCTACTGCCATCCAAAAGTGGGTAAGCCATGGAGACCCAGAGACGGCCGATGGTCTTGTGGATCGTGTGGAGAAATACTTGGCTACAGAGAACCTGACGGCCTCTTCCAGAGACACTCGGACTTTCCACCCTAAGACCAGACCATCCCCAGGGGCGGATAAGAGGATTCCAAGGGGTGAGGGTGGAGAGAGTGAGAGGGTGGGAGCTCTACCCCAAGTTTGGCGAGAACAGCCTGGGAAATCAGCGGCTCAAGAGGCCGCAAGAAGGATCGTTTGCTACCGCTGCCGGCAAGCGGGACATATTGCAGCAAATTGCCCGGTTGTGGAGGAACCCATGCAGTGTGACTTTCTGACGGGCAGACGTCAGTCGCTGTGTGCGACAGTCGCATGCACTGCCATTCGGGGAACTGAGAAACATTTATGCAAAATGTGTATTAATGGTAGAAATGTTGTGGTATTGCTGGATTCAGGTAGCCTTGTGACCCTGATAAAGGCTGAGTTAGTTAAAACAGAGGTCTCTGGGAATAGCAAGGTAGCCGTTATTTGTGTGCATGGGAAGTTGGTGTTGGAGTTGGCCCATGGGCACATTCTTGGAGGTCATCTGGGGACAGAGAAAACCCGAGAGAGGGTATTACAGAGATTCTATTGGCCTGGGGTGATGAAGGACATAGAAAATTATTGTTCCTCCTGCCCTGTGTGTCAGAGGTCGGCCCCGATGCCACATTTCCGTAGCCCGCTGGTCCCTCTACCCATCATTGAGGTCCCGTTTGAGAGAATCGCAATGGATTTGGTAGGTCCTATAATCAAGTCCGCTAGGGGGCACCAGTACATATTGGTTATAATGGACTATGCCACCCGTTATCCAGAAGCGATCCCTCTCAGAAATACCTCGGCCAAAACCATAGCCAAAGAGCTATCTCTTGTTTTTAGCCGGGTGGGTATTTGTAAAGAACTGCTTACGGACCAAGGTACACCCTTTATGTCCCGGGTTATGAAAGAGCTGTGTAAATTGTTCAAAGTGACGCAATTGCGTACATCTGTGTATCACCCCCAAACCGATGGGCTGGTTGAAAGATTCAACAAAACCCTAAAACAAATGTTGAAGAAAGTGGTGGATAGAGATGGAAGGGATTGGGACTGTCTACTTCCTTATTTGATGTTTGCTATTAGGGAGGTGCCCCAATCCTCTACGGGATTCTCCCCCTTTGAGTTACTGTATGGGAGACACCCAAGAGGGCTGTTGGATATTGCCAAGGAAACTTGGGAAAGTGAGAGTTCTCCCCACAGGAGTGTGATTGAGCATGTCGCCCTGATGCAAGATCGAATTGCACAGGTAATGCCCATCGTGAAGGAACATTTGGCCCAAGCGCAGTTGGCACAGCAGAGAGTGTACAACCGTGGAGCCAAGACCCGTACCTTTTCCCCGGGGGATAGGATATTGGTACTTGTCCCTACGGTTGAAAGTAAATTCCTTGCCAAATGGCAAGGCCCCTACGAGATAATGGAAAAAGTGAGCGAAGTGAATTACAAGGTCAGACAACCAGGAAGGCGAAAGCCCGAACAGATCTATCACGTTAATCTGTTGAAAGCCTGGAGGGATAGAGAGTCCCTAGTCGCAGACACTTGGTCACCAGCTCAAACTGGTTGCGTGATTCCTGAGGTTGGAATCGCAGCCACCTTGTCACAACCCCAACAACAGGAGGTTAAGGAGTTTGTGCTTCGCAACAAGGAGGTATTCTCTGAGCTGCCGGGACAAACATCTGGGGTAGAGCATGACATTATTACCCCGCCCGGTGAAAGGGTGAAGTTAAAACCCTATCGGATCCCAGAGGCCCGACGGGAGGCAATACGGGAGGAAGTACAGAAAATGCTGAACTTAGGGGTGATAGAGGAGTCCCAAAGTGATTGGTCTAGTCCCATCGTGTTGGTGCCTAAACCGGATGGGAGCTGGCGATTTTGTAACGATTTTCGTCAGTTGAACAAAGTTACAAAATTTGACACCTACCCCATGCCACGTATAGATGAGTTGATCGACCGGCTGGGAACAGCCCGATACATGACGACTCTTGACCTCACAAAAGGGTATTGGCAAATCCCCCTGGCCAAGTCGGCCAAAGAGAAAACCGCATTTGTAACCCCAGACGGGGCGTTCCAATATAAAAGAATGCCGTTCGGGTTACAGAATGCGCCGGCCACATTCCAGCGGAAAATGGACCAGATGCTGAGGCCCCATCGGAAGTATGCTGCGGCTTACCTGGATGACATAATTGTCCATAGCACAGATTGGGCCTCACATCTGCCAAAAGTGCAAGCAGTCCTGGACTCTGTTCGGGAAGCAGGGTTTACGGCTAACCCCAAGAAGTGTACCATTGGGCAGGAGGAGGCCAAATATCTTGGGTACACCATTGGGAGGGGAGTAATAAAACCCCAACTCAACAAAGTCGAGGCCATCCAGAGTTGGCCACGTCCCAACAGCAAGAAGCAGGTACGAGCCTTTCTGGGAATCGCTGGGTATTATCGGCGATTCATTCCCCACTTTGCTTCTAAGGCTGTGCCCCTAACCAACCTGACGAAGGGGAAAGGGTCGGTCATGATTAAATGGACCCCCGAGGCTGAGGCAGCATTCCAATTCTTGAAACAAGCCTTATGTAGCCAGCCAGTGTTGTACTCACCCGACTTCTCTAGAGACTTTGTCGTACAAAGTGATGCGTCAGATGTGGGGTTAGGAGCAGTATTGTCCCAGGTCTGGAACGGGGAAGAGCACCCAGTCATTTACCTCAGCAGGAAGTTGAAGTCCCATGAGGTAAATTACGCCACCGTTGAAAAGGAGTGTTTAGCGGTGAAGTGGGCTCTAGATTCCCTTCGGTACTACCTGCTAGGTAGGCACTTTGACATGGTTACGGATCACGCTCCGTTAAAGTGGATGGCTCAAAACAAGGAAACAAATAGAAGAGTGAATAGGTGGTTCCTGGCCCTCCAGGAATTCAACTTCACAGTAAAGCATCGCCCTGGCGTTCAAATGGGGAATGTGGATGCTTTGTCTCGAGTACATGAATGCCTGATTGCTGGTGTTCCAACCCCGAGGTTAAAACAAGAGGGGGGGGTATGTGACAGCAGGAAGGTAAAGTCACCTGGTTGCATCCAGGGGGGTAGATATATTTCGCCCAGATTCAGGCTTTACGCCGATTTATACAGCTAGGTGGAGAGTTGTATAAGCCCAGCTGAGACTAGTGGGCTCATTGATGACTCATACCTCTAGGGAGAGGGCTGGGCGTCGTGCAGGCAGGGAGTTGATGAGGCCAGCTGAAGCCTGTCAGTTCGTTTAAGGCCTCTATAAAAACTCCCAGATTCATTAGATGTTAGCTCATGCCTGGAAGCAGACCTGTGTGGACTGTCTAGGGAGAGTGAACCCCTGTGCGGTGAGAGAAAGCCTGTGTGGCTATATTTTGCTTGGACATTTAAAACCAGGGACTAGGACAGCACTAGGCTGATCCCAGTCGTTAGTTAGGAAACCTGTAAGTTTAGTCAGAGGTCAAGTTGACCAGGATTTATTTTGTTTATGTTTTTTTTGCCTTGCTGTGTTTTTGTCACTGTAAATAGAAAATAAACCGCACCCTTTTGATTTTGAAAACCCCAACCTCCGTCTGCTGGGCCTGTTTTTGGGTGGGGAGCCCATCCCGGGGGTCACACATACCCGCTGCCGAGCTAACCCCCTCACACTATATACTCTCCTATATACCCTCTATATACTAATATATACCCTCCTATATTCTAATATTTATCTATATACCCCCTATATACTAATATATACCTATATACCCTCCTATATACTAATATATATCTATATACCCTCCTATACACCCACTATATACTAATATATACCTATATACCCTCCTATATACAATTATATATCTATATACCCTCCCCATATATTAACATATATCTATATACCCTCCTATACACTAATATATACCTATATACCCTCCTATATACCCTCTATATACTAATATATACCTATATACCCTCCTATATACTAATATATACTGTGACAGCAGGAAGGTAAAGTCACCTGGTTGCATCCAGGGGGGTAGATATATTTCGCCCAGATTCAGGCTTTACGCCGATTTATACAACTAGGTAGAGAGTTAATGAAGCCCAGCTGAGACTAGTGGGCTCATTGATGACTCATACCTCTAGGGAGAGGGCTGGGCGTCGTGCAGACAGGGAGTTGATGAGGCCAGCTGAAGCTTGTCAGCTCATTTAGGCCTCTATAAAAACTCCCAGATTCATTAGATGTTAGCTCATGCCTGGAAGCAGACCTGTGTGGACTGTCTAGGGAGAGTGAACCCCTGTGCGGTGAGAGAAAGCCTGTGTGGCTACATTTTGCTTGGACATTTAAAACCAGGGACTAGGACAGCACTAGGCTGATCCCAGTCGTTAGTTAGGAAACCTGTAAGTTTAGTCAGAGGTCAAGTTGACCAGGATTTATTTTGTTTATGTTTTTTTTTGCCTTGCTGTGTTTTTGTCACTGTAAATAGAAAATAAACCGCACCTTTTTGATTTTGAAAACCACAACCTCCGTCTGCTGGGCCTGTTTTTGGGTGGGGAGCCCATCCCGGGGGTCACACATACCCGCTGCCGAGCTAACCCCCTCACAGTTGGTGGAGAATGCGGGCAGTTTTTTTTAAGCCAGCATGGAGGAGATACTGAAACAGCTGGCTCTAGCAAATGCCAATCAACAGCAGACAAATGCAGGTTTGCAAAGGAGCCTTGCAGCCCAGCAGCAAGCTCATCAACAGAGCCTTGCAACTTTACAACAGAGTCTGGAGGCTCAGCAACAAGCCCAACAGCAATCTGAGGCCCGCTTCATAGACCTGTTGCAGAAGCAAGAGCAGAGACTACAACAACAGATGGAAGCAGTAATGCAGCAACGTCCGCAGACCAGTGAGGAAAGCCGTCCCACTAATACCGCGTCCTTTGGGGTGAGTCGTTTATTGACAAAAATGACTGGAGAGGATGATCCAGAGGTATTTTTGACCACATTTGAAAGGACCGCTGAAAGAGAAGAGTGGCCTGAGGAGCAGTGGGCTGGACTAGTGGCTCCTCTGTTAACTGGTGAATCGCAGAAAGCTTACTATGACCTAGAGCCTAACCAAGCAAAAGACTATGTGATGCTAAAAGCTGAAATATTGGCAAGGCTGGGTGTCACCCTGGCTGTCCGGGCTCAGCGTGTGCATAACTGGACTTTCCAGCTTGGAAAACCCCCCAGGTCTCAAATGTATGATCTCATTCACCTGAGCAGAAAGTGGCTACAGCCAGAGACTTTGTCCGCACCAAAGATTGTGGAACGTGTTGTAATGGATCGGTTTTTGAGAGCTCTTCCTACTGCCATCCAAAAGTGGGTAAGCCATGGAGACCCAGAGACGGCCGATGGTCTTGTGGATCGTGTGGAGAAATACTTGGCTACAGAGAACCTGACGGCCTCTTCCAGAGACACTCGGACTTTCCACCCTAAGACCAGACCATCCCCAGGGGCGGATAAGATGATTCCAAGGGGTAAGGGTGGAGAGAGTGAGAGGGTGGGAGCTCTACCCCAAGTTTGGCGAGAACAGCCTGGGAAATCAGCAGCTCAAGAGGCGGCAAGAAGGATCGTTTGCTACCGCTGCCGGCAAGCGGGACATATTGCAGCAAATTGCCCGGTTGTGGAGGAACCCATGCAGTGTGACTTTCTGACGGGCAGACGTCAGTCGCTGTGTGCGACAGTCGCATGCACTGCCATTCGAGGAACTGAGAAACATTTATGCAAAATGTGTATTAATGGTAGAAATGTTGTGGTATTGCTGGATTCAGGTAGCCTTGTGACCCTGATAAAGGCTGAGTTAGTTAAAACAGAGGTCTCTGGGAATAGCAAGGTAGCCGTTATCTGTGTGCATGGGGACACCCGAGAGTATCCAGTGACTACAGTGTGTTTCGAGACCCCCAAAGGTACCCTCTCTCATCCAGTGGGCTTAGTATCTCAGTTACCGCATGACGCCATTGTGGGAAGGGATTTTCCGAAGTTCTGGGAACTGTGGGATGATCCTGAGCCCCCCACTGGTGCCCCTATGTACCAGGAATGTGATAGCCAGAACTCCCCTGAGAGTGGTGAGGACTCTCCGGAATTTCCCTTGTCAGTATTGGCAGGGGAGACTCAAGAAACTGGAGAGGAGCCCACCTCCTCAGACGAAAACCTACCGTCTGTGGAGTTTTCTGATCTTGAGGTTCACAGGGAAAACTTTGCCACAGAACAGTTGAAAGACCCCGCCCTAATAAAGGCACGGGAAAACGTAGTGAAAATAGATGGCGAGTTAGTGAACCCAGATAATACCGGCACTTACCCATACTTCAGCGTAGAGAAGGACCTACTGTATCGGGTGGCAAAAAGGGCAGAAGAAACCGTTGAGCAGCTTGTGGTGCCCAAACCTTACAGGAAGTTGGTGTTGGAGTTGGCCCATGGGCACATTCTTGGAGGTCATCTGGGGACAGAGAAAACCCGAGAGAGGGTATTACAGAGATTCTATTGGCCTGGGGTGATGAAGGACATAGAAAATTATTGTTCCTCCTGCCCTGTGTGTCAGAGGTCGGCCCCGATGCCACATTTCCGTAGCCCGCTGGTCCCTCTACCCATCATTGAGGTCCCGTTTGAGAGAATCGCAATGGATTTGGTAGGTCCTATAATCAAGTCCGCTAGGGGGCACCAGTACATATTGGTTATAATGGACTATGCCACCCGTTATCCAGAAGCGATCCCTCTCAGAAATACCTCGGCCAAAACCATAGCCAAAGAGCTATCTCTTGTTTTTAGCCGGGTGGGTATTTGTAAAGAACTGCTTACGGACCAAGGTACACCCTTTATGTCCCGGGTTATGAAAGAGCTGTGTAAATTGTTCAAAGTGACGCAATTGCGTACATCTGTGTATCACCCCCAAACCGATGGGCTGGTTGAAAGATTCAACAAAACCCTAAAACAAATGTTGAAGAAAGTGGTGGATAGAGATGGAAGGGATTGGGACTGTCTACTTCCTTATTTGATGTTTGCTATTAGGGAGGTGCCCCAATCCTCTACGGGATTCTCCCCCTTTGAGTTACTGTATGGGAGACACCCAAGAGGGCTGTTGGATATTGCCAAGGAAACTTGGGAAAGTGAGAGTTCTCCCCACAGGAGTGTGATTGAGCATGTCGCCCTGATGCAAGATCGAATTGCACAGGTAATGCCCATCGTGAAGGAACATTTGGCCCAAGCGCAGTTGGCACAGCAGAGAGTGTACAACCGTGGAGCCAAGACCCGTACCTTTTCCCCGGGGGATAGGATATTGGTACTTGTCCCTACGGTTGAAAGTAAATTCCTTGCCAAATGGCAAGGCCCCTACGAGATAATGGAAAAAGTGAGCGAAGTGAATTACAAGGTCAGACAACCAGGAAGGCGAAAGCCCGAACAGATCTATCACGTTAATCTGTTGAAAGCCTGGAGGGATAGAGAGTCCCTAGTCGCAGACACTTGGTCACCAGCTCAAACTGGTTGCGTGATTCCTGAGGTTGGAATCGCAGCCACCTTGTCACAACCCCAACAACAGGAGGTTAAGGAGTTTGTGCTTCGCAACAAGGAGGTATTCTCTGAGCTGCCGGGACAAACATCTGGGGTAGAGCATGACATTATTACCCCGCCCGGTGAAAGGGTGAAGTTAAAACCCTATCGGATCCCAGAGGCCCGACGGGAGGCAATACGGGAGGAAGTACAGAAAATGCTGAACTTAGGGGTGATAGAGGAGTCCCAAAGTGATTGGTCTAGTCCCATTGTGTTGGTGCCTAAACCGGATGGGAGCTGGCGATTTTGTAACGATTTTCGTCAGTTGAACAAAGTTACAAAATTTGACACCTACCCCATGCCACGTATAGATGAGTTGATCGACCGGCTGGGAACAGCCCGATACATGACGACTCTTGACCTCACAAAAGGGTATTGGCAAATTCCCCTGGCCAAGTCGGCCAAAGAGAAAACCGCATTTGTAACCCCAGACGGGGCGTTCCAATATAAGAGAATGCCGTTCGGGTTACAGAATGCGCCGGCCACATTCCAGCGGAAAATGGACCAGATACTGAGGCCCCATCGGAAGTATGCTGCGGCTTACCTGGATGACGTAATTGTCCATAGCACAGATTGGGCCTCACATCTGCCAAAAGTGCAAGCAGTCCTAGACTCTATCCGGGAAGCGGGGTTTACGGCTAACCCCAAGAAGTGTACCATTGGGCAGGAGGAGGCCAAATATCTTGGGTACACCATTGGCAGGGGAGTGATAAAACCCCAACTCAACAAAGTCGAGGCCATCCAGAGTTGGCCACGTCCCAACAGCAAGAAGCAGGTACGGGCCTTTCTGGGAATCGCGGGTTATTATCGGCGCTTCATTCCCCACTTTGCTTCTAAGGCTGTGCCCCTAACCAACCTGACGAAAGGGAAAGGGTCGGTCATGATTAAATGGACCCCCGAGGCTGAGGCAGCATTCCAGTTCTTGAAACAAGCCTTATGTAGCCAGCCAGTGTTGTACTCACCCGACTTCTCTAGAGACTTTGTCGTACAAAGTGATGCGTCAGATGTGGGGTTAGGAGCAGTATTGTCCCAGGTCTGGAACGGGGAAGAGCACCCAGTCATTTACCTCAGCAGGAAGTTGAAGTCCCATGAGGTAAATTACGCCACCGTTGAAAAGGAGTGTTTAGCGGTGAAGTGGGCTCTAGATTCCCTTCGGTACTACCTGCTAGGTAGGCACTTTGACATGGTTACGGATCACGCTCCGTTAAAGTGGATGGCTCAAAACAAGGAAACAAATAGAAGAGTGAATAGGTGGTTCCTGGCCCTCCAGGAATTCAACTTCACAGTAAAGCATCGCCCTGGCGTTCAAATGGGGAATGTGGATGCTTTGTCTCGAGTACATGAATGCCTGATTGCTGGTGTTCCAACCCCGAGGTTAAAACAAGAGGGGGGGGTATGTGACAGCAGGAAGGTAAAGTCACCTGGTTGCATCCAGGGGGGTAGATATATTTCGCCCAGATTCAGGCTTTACGCCGATTTATACAACTAGGTAGAGAGTTAATGAAGCCCAGCTGAGACTAGTGGGCTCATTGATGACTCATACCTCTAGGGAGAGGGCTGGGCGTCGTGCAGACAGGGAGTTGATGAGGCCAGCTGAAGCTTGTCAGCTCATTTAGGCCTCTATAAAAACTCCCAGATTCATTAGATGTTAGCTCATGCCTGGAAGCAGACCTGTGTGGACTGTCTAGGGAGAGTGAACCCCTGTGCGGTGAGAGAAAGCCTGTGTGGCTACATTTTGCTTGGACATTTAAAACCAGGGACTAGGACAGCACTAGGCTGATCCCAGTCGTTAGTTAGGAAACCTGTAAGTTTAGTCAGAGGTCAAGTTGACCAGGATTTATTTTGTTTATGTTTTTTTTTTGCCTTGCTGTGTTTTTGTCACTGTAAATAGAAAATAAACCGCACCTTTTTGATTTTGAAAACCACAACCTCCGTCTGCTGGGCCTGTTTTTGGGTGGGGAGCCCATCCCGGGGGTCACACATACCCGCTGCCGAGCTAACCCCCTCACAATACCTATATACCCTCTATATACTAATATTTATCTATATACCCTCCTGTATACTAATATATACCTATATACTATAGGTATAGTGGAGGACACTGAATGGAGGTCAGTGGAGGGATTGGTAGAGAGGGGTGGAGGACACTGAATGGAGGTCAGTGGAGGGATTGGTAGAGAGGGGTGGAGGACACTGATTGAAGGTCAGTGGAGGGATTGGTAGAGAGGGGTGGAGGACACTGATTGAAGGTCAGTGGAAGGATTGGTAGAGAGGGGTGGAGGACACTGAATGGAGGTCAGTGGAGGGATTGGTAGAGAGGGGTGGAGGACACTGAATGGAGGTCAGTGGAGGGATTGGTAGAGAGGGGTGGAGGACACTGAATGGAGGTCAGTGGAAAGATTGGTAGAGAGGGGTGGAGGACACTGAATGGAGACCAGTGGAGGGATTGGTAGAGAGGGGTGGAGGACACGGAATGGAGACCAGTGAAGGGATTGGTAGAGAGGGGTGGAGGACACTGAATGGAGACCAGTGAAGGGATTGGTAGAGAGGGGTGGAGGACACTGAATGGAGGTCAGTGGAGGGATTGGTAGAGAGGGGTGGAGGACACTGATTGGAGGTCAGTGGAGGGATTGGTAGAGAGGGGTGGAGGACACTGAATGGAGACCAGTGAAGGGATTGGAGGAGAGGGGTGGAGGACACTGAATGGAGGCCAGTGGAGGGATTGGTAGAGAGGGGTGGAGGACACTGAATGGAGGTCAGTGGAGGGATTGGTAGAGAGGGGTGGAGGACACTGAATGGAGGTCAGTGGAGGGATTGGTAGAGAGGTGTTGAGGACACTGAATGGAGGTCAATGTAGGGATTGGTAGAGAGGGGTGGGGACACTGAATGGAGGCCAGTGGAGGGATTGGTAGAGAGGGGGGGAGGACACTGAATGGAGGTCAATGGAGGGATTGGTAGAGAGGGGTGGAGGGCACTGAATGGAGGACAGTGGAGGGATTGGTAGAGAGGGGTGGAGGACACTGAATGGAGGTCAGTGGAGGGATTGGTAGAGAGGGGGGGGAGGGCACTGAATGGAGGCCAGTGGAGGGATTGGTAGAGAGGGGTGGAGGACACTGAATGGAGGTCAGTGGAGGGATTGGAGGAGAGGGGTGGAGGACACTGAATGGAGACCAGTGAAGGGATTGGTAGAGAGGGGTGGAGGGATTGGCAGAGAAGTGTGGAGGACACTGAATGGAGACCAGTGGAGGGTTTGGTAGAGAGGGGTGGAGGACACTGAATTGGAGGCCAGTGGAGGGATTGGTAGAGAGGGGTGGAGGACACTGAATGGAGGTCAGTGGAGGGATTGGAGGAGAGGGGTGGAGGACACTGAATGGAGACCAGTGGAGGGATTGGAGGAGAGGGGTGGAGGACACTGAATGGAGGTCAGTGGAGAGATTGGAGGAGAGGGGTGGAGGACACTGAATGGAGGTCAGTGGAGGGATTGGAGGACACTGAATGGAGACCAGTGGAGGGATTGGAGGAGAGGGGTGGAGGACACTGAATGGAGGTCAGTGGAGGGATTGGAGGAGAGGGGTGGAGGACACTGAATGGAGGTCAGTGGAGGGATTGGTAGAGAGGGGTGGAGGACACTGAATGGAGGTCAGTGGAGGGATTGGTAGAGAGGGGTGGAGGACACTGAATGGAGACCAGTGGAGGGATTGGTAGAGAGGGGTGGAGAACACTGAATGGAGACCAGTGGAGGGATTGGTAGAGAGGGGTGGAGGACACTGAATGGAGACCAGTGGAGGGATTGGTAGAGAGGGGTGGAGGACACTGAATGAAGACCAGTGGAGGGATTGGAGGACACTGAATGGAGGTCAGTGGAGGGATTGGTAGAGAGGGGTGGAGGACACTGAATGGAGGTCAGTGGAGGGATTGGAGGAGAGGGGTGGAGGACACTGAATGGAGGTCAGTGGAGGGATTGGAGGAGAGGGGTGGAGGACACTGTATGGAGGTCAGTGGAGGGATTGGAGGACACTGAATGGAGGTCAGTGGAGGGATTGGTAGAGAGGGGTGGAGGACACTGAATGGAGACCAGTGGAGGGATTGGTAGAGAGGGATGGAGGACACTGAATGGAGGCCAGTGGAGGGATTGGTAGAGAGGGGTGGAGGACACTGAATGGAGACCAGTGGAGGCCAGTGGAGGGATTGGTAGAGAGGGATGGAGGACACTGAATGGAGGTCAGTGGAGGGATTGGTAGAGAGGGGTGGAGGACACTGAATGGAGGCAAGTGGAGGGATTGGTAGAGAGGGGTGGAGGACACTGAATGGAGGCAAGTGGAGGGATTGGTAGAGAGGGATGGAGGACACTGAATGAAGACCAGTGGAGGGATTGGTAGAGAGGGGTGGAGTACACTGGAGACCAGTGGAGGGATCGGTAGAGAGGGGTGGAGGACACTGAATGGAGGTCAGTGGAAGGATTGGTAGAGAGGGGTGGAGGACACTGAATGGAGGTCAGTGGAGGGTTTGGTAGAGAGGGGTGGAGGACACTGAATTGGAGGTCAGTGTAGGGATTGGTAGAGATGGGTGGAGGACACTGAATGGAGACCAGTGGAGGGATTGGAGGAGAGGGGTGGAGGACAGTGAATGGAGGTCAGTGAAGGGATTGGTAGAGAGGGGTGGAGGACAGTGAATGGAGGTCAGTGAATGGATTGGTAGAGAGGAGTGGAGGAGACTGAATGGAGGTCAGTGGAGAGATTGGAGGAGAGGGGTGGAGGACACTGAATGGAGGTCAGTGGAGGGATTGGAGGAGAGGGGTGGAGGACACTGAATGGAGGTCAGTGGAGGGATTGGAGGACACTGAATGGAGACCAGTGGAGGGATTGGAGGAGAGGGGTGGAGGACACTGAATGGAGGTCAGTGGAGGGATTGGTAGAGAGGGTGGAGGACACTGAATGGAGGTCAGTGGAGGGATTGGTAGAGAGGGGTGGAGGACACTGAATGGAGGTCAGTGGAGGGATTGGTAGAGAGGGGTGGAGGACACTGAATGGAGGTCAGTGGAGGGGTTGGTAGAGAGGGGTGGAGGACACTGAATGAAGACCAGTGGAGGGATTGGTAGAGAGGGGTGGAGGACACTGAATGAAGACCAGTGGAGGGATTGGTAGAGAGGGGTGAAGGACACTGAATGGAGGTCAGTGGAGGGTTTGGTAGAGAGGGGTGGAGGACACGGAATGGAGGTCAATGGAGGGATTGGTAGAGAGGGGTGGAGGACACTGAATTGGAGGTCAGTGGAGGGATTGGTAGAGAGGGGTGGAGGACACTGAATGGAGGTCAGTGGAGGGATTGGTAGAGAGGGGTGGAGGACACTGAATGGAGGTCAGTGGAGGGATTGGAGGAGAGGGGTGGAGGACACTGAATGGAGACCAGTGGAGAGATTGGTAGAGAGGGGTGGAGGACACGGAATGGAGACCAGTGAAGGGATTGGTAGAGAGGAGTGGAGGACACTGAATGGAGGTCAGTGGAGGGATTGGTAGAGAGGGGTGGAGGACACTGAATGGAGGTCAGTGGAGGGATTGGAGGACAGTGAATGGAGACCAGTGGAGGGATTGGAGGACACTGAATGGAGGTCAGTGGAGGGATTGGTAGAGAGGGGTGGAGTACACTGAATGGACGTCAGTGGAGGGATTGGTAGAGAGGGGTGGAGGACACTGAATGGAGGTCAGTGGAGGGATTGGTAGAGAGGGGTGGAGTACACTGAATGGAGGTCAGTGGAGGGATTGGTAGAGAGGGGTGGAGGACACTGAATGGAGGTCAGTGGAGGGATTGGTAGAGAGGGGTGGAGGACACTGAATGGAGGTCAGTGGAGGGATTGGAGGAGAGGGGTGGAGGACACTGAATGGAGAACAGTGGAGAGATTGGTAGAGAGGGGTGGAGGACACGGAATGGAGACCAGTGAAGGGATTGGTAGAGAGGGGTGGAGGACACTGAATGGAGGTCAGTGGAGGGATTGGTAGAGAGGGGTGGAGGACACTGAATTGGAGGTCAGTGGAGGGATTGGTAGAGAGGGGTGGAGGACACGGAATGGAGGCCAGTGGAGGGATTGGAGGAGAGGGGTGGAGGACACTGAATGGAGACCAGTGGAGGGATTGGTAGAGAGGGGTGGAGGACACTGAATGGAGGTCAGTGGAGGGATTGGAGGAGAGGGGTGGAGGACACTGAATGGAGGTCAGTGGAGAGATTGGAGGAGAGGGGTGGAGGACACTGAATGGAGGTCAGTGGAGGGATTGGAGGAGAGGGGTGGAGGACACTGAATGGAGGTCAGTGGAGGGATTGGAGGACACTGAATGGAGACCAGTGGAGGGATTGGAGGACACTGAATGGAGGTCAGTGGAGGGATTGGTAGAGAGGGGTGGAGGACACTGAATGGAGGTCAGTGGAGGGATTGGTAGAGAGGGGTGGAGTACACTGAATGGAGGTCAGTGGAGGGATTGGTAGAGAGGGGTGGAGGACACTGAATGGAGGTCAGTGGAGGGATTGGTAGAGAGGGGTGGAGGACACGGAATGGAGGCCAGTGGAGGGATTGGAGGAGAGGGGTGGAGGACACTGAATGGAGACCAGTGGAGGGATTGGTAGAGAGGGGTGGAGGACACTGAATGGAGGTCAGTGGAGGGATTGGAGGAGAGGGGTGGAGGACACTGAATGGAGGTCAGTGGAGAGATTGGAGGAGAGGGGTGGAGGACACTGAATGGAGGTCAGTGGAGGGATTGGAGGAGAGGGGTGGAGGACACTGAATGGAGGTCAGTGGAGGGATTGGAGGACACTGAATGGAGACCAGTGGAGGGATTGGAGGACACTGAATGGAGGTCAGTGGAGGGATTGGTAGAGAGGGGTGGAGGACACTGAATGGAGGTCAGTGGAGGGATTGGTAGAGAGGGGTGGAGTACACTGAATGGAGGTCAGTGGAGGGATTGGTAGAGAGGGGTGGAGGACACTGAATGGAGGTCAGTGGAGGGATTGGTAGAGAGGGGGGGGACACGGAATGGAGGTCAGTGGAGGGATTGGTAGAGAGGGGTGGAGGACACTGAATGGAGGTCAGTGGAGGGATTGGTAGAGAGGGGTGGAGGACACTGAATGGAGGTCAGTGGAGGGATTGGTAGAGAGGGGGGGGGACACTGAATGGAGGTCAGTGGAGGGATTGGTAGAGAGGGGTGGAGTACACTGAATGGAGGTCAGTGGAGGGATTGGTAGAGAGGGGTGGAGGACACTGAATGGAGGTCAGTGGAGGGATTGGTAGAGAGGGGGGGGGACACGGAATGGAGGTCAGTGGAGGGATTGGTAGAGAGGGGGGGGACACGGAATGGAGGTCAGTGGAGGGATTGGTAGAGAGGGGTGGAGGACACTGAATGGAGGTCAGTGGAGGGATTGGTAGAGAGGGGTGGAGGACACTGAATGGAGGTCAATGGAGGGATTGGTAGAGAGGGGTGGAGGACACTGAATGGAGGTCAGTGGAGGGATTGGTAGAGAGGGGGGGACACGGAATGGAGGTCAGTGGAGGGATTGGTAGAGAGGGGTGGAGGACACTGAATGGAGGTCAGTGGAGGGATTGGTAGAGAGGGGTGGAGGACACTGAATGGAGGTCAGTGGAGGGATTGGTAGAGAGGGGTGGAGGACACTGAATTGGAGGTCAGTGGAGGGATTGGTAGAGAGGGGTGGAGGACACGGAATGGAGGCCAGTGGAGGGATTGGAGGAGAGGGGTGGAGGACACTGAATGGAGACCAGTGGAGGGATTGGTAGAGAGGGGTGGAGGACACTGAATGGAGGCCAGTGGAGGGATTGGTAGAGAGGGGTGGAGGACACTGAATGGAGGTCAGTGGAGGGATTGGAGGAGAGGGGTGGAGGACACTGAATGGAGGTCAGTGGAGAGATTGGAGGAGAGGGGTGGAGGACACTGAATGGAGGTCAGTGGAGGGATTGGAGGAGAGGGGTGGAGGACACTGAATGGAGGTCAGTGGAGGGATTGGAGGACACTGAATGGAGACCAGTGGAGGGATTGGAGGACACTGAATGGAGGTCAGTGGAGGGATTGGTAGAGAGGGGTGGAGGACACTGAATGGAGGTCAGTGGAGGGATTGGTAGAGAGGGGTGGAGTACACTGAATGGAGGTCAGTGGAGGGATTGGTAGAGAGGGGTGGAGGACACTGAATGGAGGTCAGTGGAGGGATTGGTAGAGAGGGGTGGAGGACACTGAATGGAGACCAGTGGAGGGATTGGTAGAGAGGGGTGGAGGACACTGAATTGGAGGCCAGTGGAGGGATTGGTAGAGAGGGGTGGAGGACACGGAATGGAGGCCAGTGGAGGGATTGGAGGAGAGGGGTGGAGGACACTGAATGGAGACCAGTGGAGGGATTGGTAGAGAGGGGTGGAGGACACTGAATGGAGGCCAGTGGAGGGATTGGTAGAGAGGGGTGGAGGACACTGAATGGAGGTCAGTGGAGGGCTTGGAGGAGAGGGGTGGAGGACACTGAATGGAGGTCAGTGGAGAGATTGGAGGAGAGGGGTGGAGGACACTGAATGGAGGTCAGTGGAGGGATTGGAGGAGAGGAGTGGAGGACACTGAATGGAGGTCAGTGGAGGGATTGGAGGACACTGAATGGAGACCAGTGGAGGGATTGGAGGACACTGAATGGAGGTCAGTGGAGGGATTGGTAGAGAGGGGTGGAGGACACTGAATGGAGGTCAGTGGAGGGATTGGTAGAGAGGGGTGGAGTACACTGAATGGAGGTCAGTGGAGGGATTGGTAGAGAGGGGTGGAGGACACTGAATGGAGGTCAGTGGAGGGATTGGTAGAGAGGGGTGGAGGACACTGAATGGAGACCAGTGGAGGGATTGGTAGAGAAGGGTGGAGGACACTAAATGGAGGTCAGTGGAGGGATTGGTAGAGAGGGGTGGAGGACACTGAATGGAGGTCAGTGGAGGGATTGGTAGAGAGGGGTGGAGTACACTGAATGGAGGTCAGTGGAGGGATTGGTAGAGAGGGGTGGAGGACACTGAATGGAGGTCAGTGGAGGGATTGGTAGAGAGGGGTGGAGGACACTGAATGGAGGTCAGTGGAGGGATTGGTAGAGAGGGGTGGAGGACACTGAATGGAGGTCAGTGGAGGGATTGGTAGAGAGGGGTGGAGGACACTGAATGGAGGTCAGTGGAGGGATTGGTAGAGAGGGGTGGAGGACACTGAATGGAGGTCAGTGGAGGGATTGGTAGAGAGGGGGGGGGGACACGGAATGGAGGTCAGTGGAGGGATTGGTAGAGAGGGGTGGAGGACTTTCTTGTGAAAAAAAAAAGAGAGGGGTGGAGGACACTGAATGGAGGTCAGTGGAGGGATTGGTAGAGAGGGGTGGAGGACACTGAATGGAGGTCAGTGGAGGGATTGGTAGAGAGGGGTGGAGGACACTGAATGGAGGTCAGTGGAGGGATTGGTAGAGAGGGGGGGGACACTGAATGGAGGTCAGTGGAGGGATTGGTAGAGAGGGGTGGAGTACACTGAATGGAGGTCAGTGGAGGGATTGGTAGAGAGGGGTGGAGGACACTGAATGGAGGTCAGTGGAGGGATTGGTAGAGAGGGGTGGAGGACACTGAATGGAGGTCAGTGGAGGGATTGGTAGAGGGGGGGGGACACGGAATGGAGGTCAGTGGAGAGATTGGTAGAGAGGGATGTAGGACACTGAATGGAGGTCAGTGGAGGGATGTAGGACACTGAATGGAGACCAGTGGAGGGATTGGAGGAGAGGGGTGGAGGACACTGAATGGAGGTCAATGGAGGGATTGGTAGAGAGGGGGGGGGACACGGAATGGAGGTCAGTGGAGAGATTGGTAGAGAGGGATGTAGGACACTGAATGGAGGTCAGTGGAGGGATGTAGGACACTGAATGGAGACCAGTGGAGAGATTGGTAGAGGAGCAGCAGACACAGAGCGATAGAGTATGTAGAGGTAAGCCAATGAGGAGGGAGTTGCAGTAGTCCAGACGAGAGATGAAGAGGGAGTGAATGAAGAGCTTTGTGATGTCATTGGTTAGAAAGGGGCGTATTTTGGAGATGTTGCGGAGGTTGAGGCAGCAGGATTTGGACAGTGATTGGATGTGGGGCTGAAAGGAGAGTTCAGAATCCAGGACTACTCCTAAGTAGGGATGAGCTTCGAGTTCGACTCGAACATATCCTGTTCTCCCGTTCGCTGAATAGCGAACAATTTGGCGTGTTCGCGGCAAATTCAAAAAGCCGAGGAACACCCTGTAAAAGTCTATGGGAGAAATCTAAAGTGCTAATTATAATGGCTTATATGCAAGTTATTGTCCTAAAAAGTGTTTGGGGACCCGGGTCCTGCCCCAGGGGAGTGTTTGGGGACCCGGGTCCTGCCCCAGGGGAGTGTTTGGGGACCCGGGTCTTGCCCCAGGGGAGTGTTTGGGGACCCGGGTCCTGCCCCAGGAGAATGTTTGGGGACCCGGGTCTTGCCCCAGGGGAGTGTTTGGGGACCCGGGTCCTGCCCCAGGGGAGTGTTTGGGGACCCGGGTCCTGCCCCAGGGGAGTGTTTGGGGACCCGGGTCCTGCCCCAGGGGAGTGTTTGGGGACCCGGGTCCTGCCCCAGGAGAGTGTTTGGGGACCCGGGTCCTGCCCTAGGAGAGTGTTTGGGGACCCGTGTCTTGCCCCAGGGGAGTGTTTGGGGACCCGGGTCCTGCCCCAGGGGAGTGTTTGGGGACCCAGGTCCTGCCCCAGGGGAGTGTTTGGGTACCCGGGTCCTGCCCCAGGGGAGTGTTTGGGGACCCGGGTCCTGCCCTAGGGGAGTGTTTGGGGACCCGGGTCCTGCCCTAGGAGAGTGTTTGGGGACCCGGGTCCTGCCCCAGGGGAGTGTTTGGGGACCCGGGTCTTGCCCCAGGGGAGTGTTTGGGGACCCGGGTCTTGCCCCAGGGGAGTGTTTGGGGACCCGTGTCCTGCCCCAGGGGAGTGTTTGGGGACCCGGGTCCTGCCCCAGGGGAGTGTTTGGGGACCCGGGTCCTGCCCTAGGAGAGTGTTTGGGGACCCGGGTCCTGCCCTAGGAGAGTGTTTGGGGACCCGGGTCCTGCCCCAGGGGAGTGTTTGGGGACCCGGGTCCTGCCCCAGGGGAGTGTTTGGGGACCCGGGTCCTGCCCTAGGAGAATGTTTGCGGACCCGGGTCCCGCCCCAGGGGAGTGTTTGGGGACCCGGGTCTTGCCCCAGGGGAGTGTTTGGGGACCCGGGTCCTGCCCCAGGGGAGTGTTTGGGGACCCGGGTCCTGCCCCAGGGGAGTGTTTGGGGACCCGGGTCCTGCCCCAGGGGAGTGTTTGGGGACCCGGGTCCTGCCCCAGGGGAGTGTTTGGGGACCCGGGTCCTGCCCTAGGAGAGTGTTTGGGGACCCGGGTCCTGCCCTAGGAGAGTGTTTGGGGACCCGGGTCCTGCCCCAGGGGAGTGTTTGGGGACCCGGGTCCTGCCCCAGGGGAGTGTTTGGGGACCCGGGTCCTGCCCCAGGGGAGTGTTTGGGGACCCGGGTCCTGCCCTAGGAGAATGTTTGGGGACCCGGGTCCTGCCCCAGGGGAGTGTTTGGGGACCCGGGTCCTGCCCCAGGGGAGTGTTTGGGGACCCGGGTTCTGCCCCAGGGGAGTGTTTGGGGACCCGGGTCCTGCCCTAGGGGAGTGTTTGGGGACCCGGGTCCTGCCCTAGGAGAATGTTTGGGGACCCGGGTCCTGCCCCAGGGGAGTGTTTGGGGACCCGGGTCCTGCCCCAGGGGAGTGTTTGGGGACCCGGGTTCTGCCCCAGGGGAGTGTTTGGGGACCCGGGTCCTGCCCCAGGGGAGTGTTTGGGGACCCGGGTCCTGCCCACAGGAGAATGTTTGGGGACCCGGGTCCTGCCCCAGGGGAGTGTTTGGGGACCCGGGTCCTGCCCCAGGGGAGTGTTTGGGGACCCGGGTCCTGCCCTAGGGGAGTGTTTGGGGACCCAGGTCCTGCCCTAGGGGAGTGTTTGGGGACCCGGGTCCTGCCCTAGGAGAGTGTTTGGGGACCCGGGTCCTGCCCCAGGGGAGTGTTTGGGGACCCGGGTCCTGCCCCAGGGGAGTGTTTGGGGACCCGGGTCCTGCCCCAGGGGAGTGTTTGGGGACCCGGGTCCTGCCCCAGGGGAGTGTTTGGGGACCCGGGTCCTGCCCCAGGGGAGTGTTTGGGGACCCGGGTTCTGCCCCAGGGGAGTGTTTGGGGACCCGGGTCCTGCCCTAGGAGAATGTTTGGGGACCCGGGTCCTGCCCAGGGGAGTGTTTGGGGACCCGGGTCCTGCCCTAGGAGAATGTTTGGGGACCCGGGTCCTGCCCCAGGGGAGTGTTTGGGGACCCGGGTCCTGCCCCAGGGGAGTGTTTGGGGACCCGGGTTCTGCCCCAGGGGAGTGTTTGGGGACCCGGGTCCTGCCCTAGGGGAGTGTTTGGGGACCCGGGTCCTGCCCTAGGGGAGTGTTTGGGGACCCGGGTCCTGCCCTAGGAGAGTGTTTGGGGACCCGGGTCCTGCCCCAGGGGAGTGTTTGGGGACCCGGGTCCTGCCCCAGGGGAGTGTTTGGGGACCCGGGTCCTGCCCCAGGGGAGTGTTTGGGGACCCGGGTTCTGCCCCAGGGGAGTGTTTGGGGACCCAGGTCCTGCCCTAGGGGAGTGTTTGGGGACCCGGGTCCTGCCCTAGGAGAATGTTTGGGGACCCGGGTCCTGCCCCAGGGGAGTGTTTGGGGACCCGGGTCCTGCCCCAGGGGAGTGTTTGGGGACCCGGGTCCTGCCCCAGGGGACATGTATCAATGCAAGAAAAAGTTTTAAAAACGGCTGTTTTTTCAGGAGCAGTGATTTTAATAATGCTCAATAGGAGTGGGACTTCCTGTCCCACTTCCTCCTTCCGCCCTGGAGCCGCCTAGGCGATACGTCATATCGCCTTGTGGCGGCTCCTCCCTGTAGGCGATCACCTGGGACGTGACAGGTCCCAGGCGATCGCCTGTCCACTCACAGAGCGCTGCGCCGTTCGCGCATGCGCAGTGAGTGCCCGGCCGTGAAGCCGAAAGCTGTCACGGCTAGGTGCCCATACTGTGAATGGACACGCCGGCGGAGGAGGGGGGAGAGGAGCGGAGCTCCAGACGGCGCGTCGCTGGACAGTGGAGCAGGTAAGTGTATGTTTATTAAAAGCCAGAAGATACACTTTTTGTAGCTGCTGACTTTTAATAAATATAAAAAAAGGGTGGAACTCCGCTTTAAAGTGAAACAATAAAAGTGAAATATTCCTTGAAATTTCGTACCTGGGGGGTGTGTATGATATGCCTGTGAAGTGGCGCATGTTTCCCGTGCTTAGAACTGTCCCTGCACAAAGTGTCATTTCTGAAGGAAAAAAAGTCATTTAAAATTCACTCGCGGCTATTAATGAATTGTTGGCTCCCGGCAATACATAGAAAAGTCATTGATAAAAAAAGCGTGGGGGTCCCCCCAAGTTCAATTACCAGGCCCTTCAGGTCTGGTATGGATTTTAAGGGGAACTCCACCCCAAATTTTAAAAAAAAATGGCGTGGAGTCCCCCCAAAAATCCATACCAGACCCCTTATCCGAGCACGCAACCTGGCAGGCCGCAGGTAAAGAGGGGGGATGAGAGAGCGCCCCCCCTCCTGAACCGTACCAGGCCACATGCCCTCAACACGGGGAGGATGTCCCCATGTTGATGGGGATAAGGGCCTCATCCCCACAACCCTTGCCCGGTGGTTGTGGGGGTCTGCGGGGCGGGGAGGCTTATCGGGATCTGGAAGACCCCTTTAACAAAGGCAACCCCCAGATCCCGCCCCCCCCTATGTGAATTGGTAATGGGGTACCATTTCACGAAGAAAGTGTAAAAAAAACACACAGACACCTTGGAAAAGTCCTTTTATTAAAAATAAAAAACACATTCCAGCGATGTAACCCAATGTCCCGCGGCGATCCGATGTCCAGCGCTGCAGTCTCCACTCAAAACGTCATTGGCTGAGCGGATCCACACTGCGGAGGAAGTTCCCCATCAGGTCCGCTCAGCCAATGACGTAGGCAGGGTCTGAGATACGAGGGCGCCCCCGCCCCCGTTGGTTAGTTTTAGGAGAGTGTCCTCTGTGGAGTGTTGAGGAAGAAATCCAGACTGAGGCGGAGCTAACACTGGAGAACGCAGCGGCTCACAGCGGGGGGGGGGGGGTCCCCGGTGCGTCTCCGGTGCGTCTCCACTCACCGTGTCAGGCCCGTTTTTAGCGCCGAATGTTGGGCTGAATTTGAACCTGAAAGGGACCAAGAGATGCAAAGGACTAGAGCTGCACGATTTTGGCTAAAAGGAGAAATCACAATTTTTTTGCTTAGAAGATAGATCACGATTCTCGCGGCGTAACATCATCTTTCACATTAAAACCAAAAATATTGGGTTCTAACTTAAAGCGGAGCTCCGCCGGGAAACAAAATATTAAAAGCCAGCAGCTACAGCTACAGCAGCTGCTGGCTTTTAATATTTGGACACTTACCTGTCCTGGAGTCCAGCGACGTCCACAGCAGAGGACGAGCGATCGCTCGTCGCTCTGCTGCTCCCTCTGCCATCCTCGCTGAGGGAACCAGGAAGTGAAGCCCTGCGGCTTCATGCCCGGTTCCCTACGGCGCATGTGCGAGTCGCGCTGCGCCGTTCTGATTGGTGCTCCTGTGTTCTGGGAGCTGAGTGTCTCCCAGAACACTACGGGAAGTCTGGGGGAAGTGACGTCACTCCCACAGATTCCCGGAGAGAGAACTCCCGGATGTGGGTGAAAATACCTGTCTTAGACAGGTATCTTCACCCCCCTACCCCCTGAAAGGTGTCAATTGTGACACCGGAGGGGGAGAGGAACCCGATCAGCACAAGTCAAAATTTAGGGTGGAGCTTCACTCTAACCATTTCGTTTTTTTATTTTTTTATGCATTGAAGTGTATTTTTCCCCAAAAATGCATTTGAAAGAGCGCTGGGCAAATACAGGGTGACATAAAATATTGCAGCAATTGCTATTTTATTCCCTGGGGTCTCTGCTAAATATATATATATAATGTTTGGGGGTTCCAAGTAATTTTCTAGCAAAAAATATTGATTTTTAACCTAAAGCGGTTGTATAATTTTTTTGGTCTACCTGCAAGGCAAAAGGCATAATGAGCTAGTATGCACCGCATTGCATACTAGCTCATTATGAAATACTTACCTTGGAACGAGGCGCCGGTATCTCAGCTGGTCCACGCCGAGGGAGCCGACATGTTGCCTCGGCGTGTCTTCCGGGTATCGCGGCTCCAGCGCTGTGAATGGCCGGAGCCGCGATGTCGTCACTCCCACGGGGGGAGACTTCTTTCCGGCAAGGTCCAGCGTCTGCCGGGCCTTCAGCCGAGGATACCGGATGCGCATGCGCCGCTGAAGTCAGCGGCGCATTCCAAGGGGAAAAGTTTCCTGAACCTTACAGGTTCAGGAGATATTCTTTTTACCTACAGGTAAGCCTTATTATTATTATAGGCCTTTTTATAGGCTGACCTGTAGGTAAAAGTAAAAAATTTGACTATACAAGCGCTTTAAAGTGGTTGTATAGTCTTTTTTTTTACTTTTACCTACAGGTAAGCCTATACTAAGGCTTACCTGTAGGTAAAAGAAATATCTCCTAAACCTACACGGTTTAGGAGATATTTGCAAAAAAAGACATGCACCGATGTCTACGGCGCATGCGCGCCGTAGACAACGGTGCATTCACAGGGTTAATCCCATTCAGAATTCCGGCGCTGCCGGAATAGAAAGCTCCAGCGCGCATGCGTGGAGTGACGTCTTCGCTGCTCCGGCCAATCACAGCGCCGGAGCGGCGCTGTAATTGGCTGGAGCGGCGATACCCGGAAGTAACGTTCCGGGTATCTAAGGAGCGATGGCTGCGGTCGGAGCGGGGGACAAGGATGGCTTCGGGGGTCCCGATCTAAGGTAAGTGATTCATAATGAGCTAGTATGCTAGTCATACTAGCTCATTATGGCTTTTTCTTGCAGGTGATTTGAAAAAAAAAAATTTTCGTCTGGGTTTACAACCGCTTTAAGGAACAAGTGTCAGAAAAAGATTTGGACTTTAAAGGGGAAGTTCCACCTTTTTTTATGTTTAATAAAAGTCAGCAGCTAGAAAAAGTGTATCTTCTGGCTTTTAATAAACAGACACTTACCTGCTCCACTGTCCAGCGACGCGACGCTCCTCTCCCCCCCTTATCCGCCGGCGCCTCCATTCATAGTGTGGACACCCGGCCGTGACAGCTTTCGGCTTCACGGCCGGGCACTCACTGCGCATGCGCGAACGGCGCAGCGCTCTCTGAATAGACAGGCGATCGCCTGGGACCTGTCACGTGTCCCAGGTGATCGCCTATAGGGAGGGGCCGCCACAAGGCGATATGACGTATCGCCTAGGCGGCCCCTGGGCGGAAGGAGGAAGTGGGACAGGAAGTCCCACTCCTACTGAAGCCCCCACTCCCCCCCCCCCACAAAAAATGACATGCCAAATGTGGCATGTAAGGGGGCGAGGAGTGGATAAAGCGGAAGTTCCAAATTTGGGTGGAACTCCACTTTAAGACCCCATTCACACAGGGGCAACACGACTTCCAGCGCGACTTTGGGAGGCAACTTGGATACGACTTGAGTTTGAATCACAGCGCGACTTACAACACGACAGGACAGGAGGCTTTCCAGTGGCCAATCAAACAAGAATCAGCTCTGGGGGAGGGAGGGGTTTGCCTGAGAAATGTATCTTCTCTTCCGGGAAAGTTGCTTCTGTCAAAGAGGAAGTACACCCTCCACACATTTTTTTTGGTAAACATACCCCTGCAAGAGAAAGGCATAATGAGCTAGTATGCATAGCATACTAGCTCATTATGTGGCACTCACCTGAAATCGAAGCCCCCGCAGCGGTCCTCGTTCCCCTCCGCCACCATCTTCCCTCGATGTCCCGTCAGTGTATCGCCGCTCCGGCGCTGCGATTGGCCGGAGCGGCGATGACGTCACACTAGTGCGCATGACGTCATCGGCGCTGGTTTTATAGTAAATATCTCCTTAAAGGGGTTGTAAAGGTTCATTTTTTATTTTCTAAATAGGTTCCTTTAGGCTCGTGCATTGTTGGTTCACTTACCTTTTCCTTAGATTTCCCTTCTAAATGTTTTTTTTTCTTTGTCTGAATTTCTCACTTCCTGTTTCTCCTCACTAAACTTCACACCATCATCCGAGTGGTGTGGAGTCAGCCAGTACAGCTTACTGAGGAGGAACAGGAAGTGAGAAATTCAGACAAAGAAAAATAAACATTTAGAAGGGAAATGGAAGGAAAAGGTAAGTGAACCAACAATGCACGAGCTTAAAGGAACCCATTTAGAAAATAAAAAACAAACCTTTCCTGACAGACTCCATGGCAGACTACGTGTGGGTTAACCCCGCCTCCTCTCCACAGCTATAGGACCCCTTACCCATAAATTTGAGCTCACCTCCACAGACAGGTGTTCCTTTTTTATCCTCCTCACATGGACCTTCATCATGCAATTCTGTGCGATGTCCAGGATGTGGATTGCTCGGATGGATCGGTACTGCTTGCGGTGCACCCAGGGCCCAGCTATGAGCAGGCGAGTGGTTTCAGGGCTGGAAAATACCCCTATGGTGGAAGGGATGTGGCCCCAGAGTACCGGATCGGATATCGCAGGATTCCTCGGCTGGCAAGGTCTGAAGATTTTGTTTTTCATATCTTCTTCATGGCAGACAAGTTTATGTTTGTTGTCCTGTTTTCCCTGTCTTTTCCTCCTGTGTTGCGGCATGTGGAACGCTTTTTGCGTCCCAGGACGCCATTACTTCCTGGTTCCCGGTCCGCCGCTCTTCTGCGCATGCGCGAACTGCGGTGAAACCGAGGCTTGGTTTCCGCGCATGCGGCGGAGGGGTCAGGGGCCGTGCAGGCGCAGTGGGTCTGGTTTCTTCGGCGCATGCGCGCAGCGGGACCGGCCGTGACGTCATTTCGGCGGTTTATTTAAACCGCTGAAGAGCCCTATACAGGTGGGATAACCTGTGGGCATAGAGCGACAGCCTCCCGGAGCCTCATTACTGCTAGGACGGGGTAAGCACTTCATTATGCAATGTATGCTTGTTATGCTTAGTTTCCTGACAGACTCCATGGCAGCCTACGTGTGGGTTAATCCCGCCCCTCATACCTCATAGGACCCTTCTCCCATAAATCTTTGCTCTGGGCCAGAGGCCGTGTTCCTTTTTTTGTCCTCCTCCTAGGACCAAGATATAGTCTTACCTTTTCATGAAGTTTTTCTGTAATCCAGGCCTGGCGGTGTGCACGGCGATACGTTGGTGGTTAGCGGTGATCCTCTCTGCAGTCCAGCAATCCTAGCTATTAGCAGGTGGACATGGGCGATATGATGTGATACCATGAAGAGCTTACTAACCTGGCCATTGGCAGGCAAGCGGCAATATGGCCAAACGTCCCAGCTATTAGCGGGAGGCTTTGTAAACGCCCGATCGTGCGGTGGGTCGAGCGAACAGCTTCCCAGTCCCAGGTTCTGGTCCGGATCGTGCCGTGGTTGTGGTAATGTACAAAGATATTCCTTTTATATGGCAGCCGTATCTCTGTGTTTTGTGTGTCTCCTTATTTTCTATCAAGCTCCAGTGAGTGGCCACGGCGGCTGGAGCGCAGCTGCGTTCCAGCTCGCCGTTTCAGGAAGTCGCTGCGCATCCGCAAGCCGCGAACGAAGATTCTGTGCTTGGTTCGTGCAGGCGCAGTTTTGCCAAAATGGCGGCGGCGGTCGCGAATGCGATTGGCTGCCACCGGATGGCAACCGCTATGGGGCGGTGACATCGTTAACGGTGGCAGATTTAAATAGCTGTCAAAGCAGCTATTACTTGGGATGACTTGCAGGCTTATGCGGTATTTACCCAGGCACTGGGCTCTGGTTTACAAGGTAAATTGTTTGCTGCAGACTCCCTGGGTGCTGGCTATGTTTTGTTATGTGCTCTCTCATGCCTGTTGTCACTCCTGTTTCTCATAAGGCTTTAATGATTCATTTCACTTTCAAACTGCCTTGCCATGGATCTGTCACCGCCCTCTTGTGGCCAACCCTTGCGCTGCCGGTAGGATTTATTTATTTTCTACCTGTGATGCTTGGGTTCACTCATTCAGGAGCTCTTAACTCTTTCTTTTTCACTCAGCTCTTCTAGGTCTGAACACCAAAGCACGGCAAAGACCGTCCTAGGTCTCAACGTTGTCACTCCTCTTCAAGGTCCAGACGTCAGATCTTCCTTTAGATCTAGGTACCACAGATAGGAGTCTAAAACCACCTCTGGGCGTCACTCTCACCGCCACTACAGCCGCTTTGTGAGGAAAGCCTGCTGGGTATGCGGGGCCCAGGTTCCTGAAGGCAAATCGCTCTGCAAGCTATGCTTTTCTAAAGTCGCATAAGAAAGAGAGGGTGGAGACCAACAAGTGGAAGCACTGGTCAGAAAGGTGGTCCATGAGTCCCTGAGTAAAGGGGATTCTGGTCATACCCACAACCCTGCTGGCGACACTATGTCAGTCCCTATTAGGGATGATCTCAAGGCTCCAGGCCCTTCACAGCCGAGCCATTCCTCAATTGAAGCCTCAGACAGTGAGGTGGAGGTAGATGACCCTGGTGCAGGTTTTGAATTTGCCCTAGTACCACAGCTGGTCAAAAGCTGTCAAAGAAGCTTTGAGATGGAAGAGCCAGTGGAGGCACCCTCCAAACAGAGGAAATATTTTGAACACCTCAAAAAAGAACCCCCTAATTTCTCCTTTTTGGGTGAACTCAGCGCAATAATTACCGACAAATGGGGTGGTGTTGAAAGGAAGAATTGCCTGTTAATGAAGGTATCAAAAATGTACCCATTTAAAAGCAAGGATGTAAAACACCTGGAGTCGGCTCCTCTCATTGACTCAGCCCTAATGAGGATGGTGAGGCATGTCACACTCCCATTGGAGGATACTGTTTCCTTTAGGGATTGCCTGGAGTGGAAAATGTATACCGACCTCAAGCAGATCTACATTACAGCGGGTATGACCTGCAAACCAGCTCTAGCTCTCGCAGCCCTTTCTAAAGCGATGGAAGTCTGGGCAGACGACGTAGATGCTTCTCTGAGGAGCATCTCGGAAGAACTGGCCAGGAGCTCACCTATTCATGGGCTAAGGTTGACGTTGGCTTTTCTCGTGGGGCTTCCCTAGACATAATTCGCCTGGTGGCTCGGATCATGCTGACATCTGTCACGGCTAAGCGTGCCTTGTGGCTGCGCCCATGGGTAGCTGACCCTGCCTCCAAGCAGGCATGGTGCAGGATTCTATTTGGGGGTTCGTCCCTCTTTGGGAACATATCGGACAGTGCCATCACCCGTGCCACAGGGGGCAAGTCGGGGTTCCTTCCCCAGGATCGCCGTCTGCTAAACCAGAAGAGAACACAGCCCAGGCAAAGTTCAGATCGAGCAAGGAATGCTCGCTACTATAGGCCTGGCCGTGAGTTCAAGAAGACCTGGAAGAAAAAACAGCCTTCAGGCCAGAAGTTTTCAAAAGGGGCATCTTCCGGTGGACAAGAATCCCCTAAGTCTTTATGATATTGCACCTGCCTAAAACAGAGCGAGTCGGCATCCTTGCCTCTCTCGGAAGAGAAAAAGCGAATTCTCCTGTCTCTCTTGTGGCTCAGGGCGCTGCAATTCCAGTTCCAGATGACAAAAGGTTTTAAGGGGTCTACTCGCCCCTCTTCATGGTGTTGAAGAAAAACGTCTCCTGGAGGCCAGTTATAGACCTAACCCACTTGAATTCTTTTATCTAGAAGGAGAAGTTCAAGATGGAGACTCTACTCATGATCAGTCAAGCAATCCAACCAGGCGATTGGCTTGTCTCTATAGACCTGAAGGACGCCTACTTCCATGTTCCGATAGCGTCAGAATTCCAGAAATACCCTCGCTTTGCTGTCGATCAAATCCGTCTGCAGTTCACCTGTCTCCCCTTCGGGCTAACAACATCGCCTCGTGTGTTTTTAAAACTTGTTGGCTGTCGTGGCTCTGATCAGGACCAGAGGTATCCGTCTGTATCACTATCTAGACGACCTGCTGTTGTCTCAGGACAAGGAGCAGTTGCTAATCCACAGATCCCAGGTCATCTCCACTCTACTCGAGTTTGGTTGGCTTCTGAATCTGGAAAAGAGCCATCTGGATCCTACGCAGTCCCTGGTATTCCTCGGGGCACACTTCAACGCTATCAAGAGCACCATCTTGTTACCCCTGGAAAAATCCCAGTGATCCGGGACAGAGTTTGGCTTGCAATGTCGTCCTCATCTCCAAGCCTCTCAATGCCTAAAGATCATTGGCACCATGGTGGCAACAACACCCATGGTAAAGTGGGCTCAGTGGAAAATGCGGCCCTTCCAGAAGGGTTTCCTCCAGCAGTATAATCCAGGGCTTCGGGATCACTTTATCCAAATAACCTCATCCATGCGGGAGAGCTTTCCTTGGTGGCTACAACAGAGGAACCTCCTCAATTGTCACTCCATCGCACCTGTGTCTTGGGTCACCATCACTACAGATGCCAGCAACAATGGCTGACAGAAGTAGCCCAAGGCATATGGAATTTTCCCTCTCACAGGATAGTCTCCAATGTTCTGGAACTCCGGGCAGCGTTCTGCGCTCTGCAGGCCTTTCACCACTTAACAGCAGGAGACTCAGTCCTCCTAAGACTGGACAACACAACGGCAGTCGCATACATCAAGAGACAGGGGGGTACTCACAGACTCTCCCTGTCAAAGGAAATAGAGCCCATCATGATCTGGGCCCAGAAAAACCTGGCCAACCTGACAGCTGTCTATCTCCCTGGAGTCCCGAACGTTCAGGCAGATTTTCTGTTGAAAGTTTCTCCTGGACAACGAGTGGACTTCCCCCCCGAAGTCTTCAGGTGGGTCCTGTCCCTGGGAGTCATTCCGGAAGTAGACTTGTTTGCCTCCCCATGCAACTTCAGACTAGAGAGATAATACACGAGGTCTTGGTATCCCCAGGCTTTTGGGTAGATGCTCTGACAGACCATTGGCGGTTCCACAGGGCCTATGCCTTTCCCCCGGTTGCTGTCATTCTCCGTTTTTTGTCGAGGCTCAGGATGGAAGAAGCAGAGATAGTGGCAATAGTCCCGTACTGGCCAAACAAGCCATGGTTTCTACTGCTGATGCAACTCAGCTTTCGGGACCCAGTTCCTCTACCCTCCAGACCAGATCTATCACAAGGGGCATTTCTACATCCATGCCCGGCCCATCTACATCTGATGATCTGGTTCTTGAGAGGGGAAGGTTGGAGGCCCTAGGCTGTCCAAGTAGGGCCATCTCCACAATATTAAATGCCAGAAGAACAGGCACCAACAGGGTCTACCAGAGGATTTGGAAAAAGTTTTCAGACTACACCTCTTCCACTGCAGGTTCTTGCAATAACCCAAAGATACATGATATCCTGGGCTTCTTACAATCAGGATGGGATCTCTCATTGTCAGTCAGCTCGCTGCGAGTCCAAATCGCTGTAATCTCTGCCTTTTATGGGTGTTTCCTGGGCTAGACACCCTCTTACTCAGTAGTTTTTCAGAGGAGCAATAAGGCTCAGACCTCAGAGCCAAGTTTTTCTAATTGGGATCTTCCCCTTGTCCTGGATTTTTTCTTAGGTAGAGAGTTGGAACATGAAGATCAATCTTCTGTCAAATGACTCTCTCTAATAGTTGTCTTCTTGGTGGCTATAACATCGGCCAAGAGGGTCTCTGAAATCAGCTCTCAGGGATGCAAGGAGCCATTTCTAAACCTTTTAATTCCTATGTTGGGTTCAAACCCCAAAGTGGCATCTGTGTTTCATGACAATCAGGAGATTGCTCTTCCAACGTTCAGATCTACCGAGGATTCCAGTGTTTATCCCTTGGATGTTGGAAAAGCTCTGAGTCAGTATCTTGAAGCTACAGCTTCTTTCCGTCAGACCGACCACCTGCTCGTTCTTTTCACAGGAAGTATAAGGGAATGCGTGCCTCTTCCAGATCTATCGGAGCATGGATTGTTCAGGCCATTCAGTGGGCCTATAAAGCCAAGGGCTTGGCGCCTCCAGAAGCGGTGACTGCTCACTCAACTAGAAGTGTCTTCATCATGGGCGGCATCACGTCACGTGCCTCCAGAAGTTATTTGCAAGGTGGCCTTGTGGTCTTCAATTAACACGTTCATGGCACACTACTGCGTAGTGGTTTACGTATCTTGTCTGTTGATGGTGCCAATTAAACCTTTTTTCTTTTGTCCAGCACTCTGCCCACCCGGGTGTGTATGGCTAGTTATTTCCCACACGTAGGCTGCCATGGAGTCTGTCAGGAAAACGGAAAATTTATATCAAATACTTACCGTAATTTTCCTTTCCTGATGGACTCCATGGCAGCAGGAGTTCCCTCCCAATGGCTGGAGTAGGCTCAATTATGGAACACGGCCTCTGGCCCAGAGCAAAGATTTATGGGAGAAGGGTCCTATGAGGTATGAGGGGCGGGATTAACCCACACGTAGGCTGCCATGGAGTCCATCAGGAAAGGAAAATTACAGTAAGTATTTGATATAAATTTTCCGTTGTCTCTTAAAGGGACAGTTTTAAAAAAAAAAAAAAAATTTTTTTCTTTTCTTATGCTTCTTTGCATTGATTTGCTTATCCTTAGTCTAGGCAGTGTAGTACGGATTCCTGTCTCCCTCATCATGGACTCATCCTCACCGCCATGTGGCCAGCCCTCCCGCACAAGGTATGTGCGGAGTGGGTAGGGGGTTGGTGTCTTTTGTGCCTATCTGGTGGTTGCTAATGGTTACATCCTGCCCACCTTCCCCCCTCCCTCTGTCTGTATTATCTCTTACAGCCCAGCAACTTCAGTTCATCGGTCACAAGAAAGGGACCTTGCCAGGCCGCATCATCACTCATCATCTAGGTCTAGACGCGACACTACGTCTAGGACCCATCATCATAGGGGACGTTCACATACCCCCTCTAGACATAGGAGATGTTCCCATTCCTCCTCTAGTCACCGCCACCACCACCGCGATGATCACTCTGACCACAGAGCCTGTTGGGGATGCAAGACCAGAATCCCGGAGGGCAAATCGCTATGCGACCCATGTTATGCCCGAGCGGTTGGTGAGAAAGAGACGGAAAATCAAAACCTTGAGTCTCTTGTGAAACGTGTGGTACAGCAATCTATGAAAGAAATAGTTGCCCCCCACACAAGGAGACAGTCCACCACCTTGTCTGGCTCCTTGGCTGACGAGGCCCAGGAGGATCCCGGCCAATTCCAGCCCCATGATTCCTCCCATTATTCCTCGCAAGACGAGATGGAGGGAGATGATTCTGTGATTCCTCCCATGATTCCTCGCAAGACGAGATGGAGGGAGATGATTCTGTAGTGGGATTCGACTACGCTTTAGTCTCTCCACTGATCAAGGCAGTGATGGAAACCTTAAAGTTGGAAGATACCACTGCCCCCCCCCCCCCCCCCCCCCCAGAGAAACAAAGGAACTGTTTAAGAAACTGGGGAAAGATTGTTCCAATCTCACACCGAGCTGAAAGGAGTGTTCAAGGAAGAATGGAGCAAGGGGGATAAGAAGGTTTGGAAAATGCTCCCCTCGTGGATGCAGCAGTAATGCGCCTAGCGAAGCATGTCACCCTCCTGCTAGATGACACTGTATCTTTTAAAGATGGTCTGGATTGAAAGATTGACCAAGACATTAAGAGAATATATAACTTGAACGGTATGGCTTGCAAACCAGCCCTAGCCCTTGCAGTCACCTCCAAAGCAATGGAGGCCTGGGTGGAAAATGTTGACTCCGTTCTGAAAGGTGTCTCGGAGGAATTGGCACAAAGTTCAGCAGTGCAAGAACTTAAACTGGCTATCGCCTTTTTGGGAGAAGCTTCAATTGATCTCTTCCGTTTGATGGCTAGATCCTTGCTATCTTCGGTCACAGCCAAACGAGCACTATGGTTGCGCCCCTGGCTTGTTGATCATGCCTCAAAGCAGGCATGGTGCAAAATTCCTTCTGAAGGAACTTCCTTGTTTGAAAACAAACTGTATAATGCCATTTCAAAGGCTACAGGCAGAAAGTCAGGATTCCTCCCTCAGGACAAACGTCTGTTTAACCAAAGAAAACCTCAGCAGAGACGCAGTACAGAGCGTTCAAGAGAGGCATGCTCCTATAGGCCCGGACAGGATTTTAGGAGGAGAAGCTGGAACTGGAATAGGCAGATATCTTTCCAAAAAATCTGGCAAGAAACAGACGCCCGGTGGGCGCGAGCCAACCAAGTCCTTTTGAGATTGGGCCTGCCCAAGCGGTCGGGTAGGGGCTCGCCTACGTCTCTGCCGGCACGGCTGGGTGACCTTGATCTCAGATTATTGGACCATCAAAACGGTCTCAACAGGTCACGCATGGTCCTTCACCAAAGTCCCTCCATGCAGACCAATGCAATCTTCACTGCCTCAATCAGAAGAAAAACAACAAGTTCTTCTTTCATATGTGAATGCCCTGAAAGATCAAGGAGCAGTGGTGCCCGTCCCAAAGGACGAGGAATTCCAGGGGGTATACTTCCCCCTCTTCCTAGTACAAAAGAAGAACGGCTCTTGGCGTCCAGTTATAGATCTCACTTTCCTGAACAGGTACATAAAGCACGAGAAATTCAAGATGGAATCACTCTCATCCATCCAAAAAGACGTTCAACCAGGCGACTGGTTGATCTCAATAGATGTTAAGGACGCGTATTTTCATGTTCCCGTGGCAGAAGAATTCCACAAATACCTTCGATTTCAGGTCGAACAAGAGCACTTACAATTTATTTGTCTTCCATTCGGACTAACGACCTCTCCAAGGGTCTTTTCCAAGGTACTGTTGGTAATTGTGTCTCTTATCAGAATACAGGGTGTGCGTCTGTATCATTACCTGAACGTTCTGCTACTACTGTCCCAAGACAAGCAGCAGCTGCTGATCCACAAAGATCAAGTGATCTCTACATTGATAGAGTTTGGATGGCTCTTAAACCGACAGAAAAGTCAGCCAGAACCGACCCAACGCCTAACCTACCTAGGAGCTCAATTCGACACAGTAGAGAATACCATCTCTCTTCCGGAAGAAAAAATCCCGGTCATTCAGGTAAGAATATCTTTAGCCCTAGACTACTCTAACCTAAGGGCGTCACAGTGCCTGAAGATAATCGGCACGATGGTGGCCACGTTCCCCATGGTCAAATGGGCAATGTGGAGGCTTCGGCCTTTTCAATCAGGATTCCTTCAGCAATGGAAGACAGACGATCGCAATCAGCTGATCAGGACTACTCAGTCAATGAGGAACAGTCTTCTCTGGTGGCTTCAACACAAAAACTTGTTAACATGCCACTCCCTTGCTCCCATCCAATGGATGATTGTTTCATCCGATGCCAGCAATGCGGGCTGGGGAGCACATTGTGGGGCAGAACTGGCTCAGGGCAAATGGGATGCCCATCTCCACATTCCAGGGTCAAACGTTCTGGAATTGCGTGCGGCATGGTGCGCCCTTCAAGCCTTCTCCCACCTTCTGAAAGGGAAGTCGGTCCTACTCAAAATGGACAATACCACCGCCGTGGCATATGTGAAGAGACAAGGGGGCACTCGGAGCCCCACCCTTCTCCAAGAGGTCGAACCTATCATGACCTGGGCTCAGAGGAATCTACAAACTTAACAGCAGTCTTCATTCCAGGGGAACAGAACATTCAAGCGGACTTCCTGTCACGCAGCAACCTAGACAACAACGAATGGTCACTGCATACACAGACATTCAAGTGGATCCTATCGTTGGGAATCGATCCAGAAGTGGATCTGTTTGCATCCCCCTGCAATCACAAAGTAGACAGATACTACACTCGAGGTCGGTGCAGTCAAGCCTTCGGAGTAGATGCATTAACAAGCCAATGGAAATTCAACAAGGCATATGCCTTCCCTCCACCTCCTATCATGCAAAAATTCCTCAGCGGCTCCAGTTGGAGAAAGGCGAAGTGATAATAATAGCACCATACTGGCCGAACAGGCCATGGTTTCCTCTCCTGAATCTGATGAGCTTCAGGGACCCGCTAGTCTCTTGGGTGTGCTTTAGGGGTAATCTCTACCCTTATGAGCTCCAGAAAGCCTAACATGAACAAAACCTACAACAGAATCTGGACCAGGTTTGTCAGCTTCATGACTTCTGCTGGAAAATCTTTCAGAAATCCTGGAGTTCAAGACGTTTTGAGTTTTCTACAATCAGGCTTGGATCTTCCTTTGTACTCTGAGGGAACTGATTGACAAGTTTCAGCCTTAATCGGCATTTTCAGGAACATCATGGGCAACTCATCCCCTGGTTCAACAATCCTTTCAGGGGGCTTTGAGAATCAGGCCTCAGAGGAAACCTAGATTCCCCAAATGGGATCTTCTGCTCGTCCTTGATGCTCTTTCAGCACTCAACAACAAGGATCTTTCTATTAAGGACTTATCAATCAAACTGGCCTTTCTAGTGGCCATTACTTCAGCCAAAAGGGTTTCAGAAATAAGCTTCCTGGGTTGTCAAGAACCCTTTTTGACTTTCTTCCCGGACCGAGTGGTCCTTATTCCCATGCTTGGGTCTAAACCAAAAGTCAAGTCAGTTTTTCATGAGAATCAGGAAATAGTCCTTCCTACTTTCAATTCTCCAGAATCAGCAGATGTTCATCCCTTGGATGTAGGTGAGACTCTGAAAGAATATTTGCGAGTCACTTCATCTTTAAGAAGCTTGAACTACCTGTTCTTGTTACACACTGGTAGCAACAAAGGAAAGAGGGCTTCCTCCAGAACAATAGCAGCCTGGATCGTCCAATCTATTCAACAGGCTTACAGGGCAAAGGGCTTAGCTCCTCCAGAGGCGTGACGGCTCATTCCACCAGAGGCATGGCAGCCTCATGGGCAGCAGCTCGACACGTGGCTCCTGAAGTGATATGCAGGGCAGCCTCGTGGTCTTCTATTCATACATTTATGTCTCATTATTGTATTGAGCCTGCTTCCCTTTCCTCTGTTAATTTTGGTCGAAAAATCCTGTCAGTTGACGGGAAAGATTAAAATATTTTTTTTGAGCAAGCATACCCTCCCGTGTGGATTGGCTAGTTATTTCCCACACGTAGTCTGCCATGGAGTCTGTCAGGAAAACTGAAAATTTATTACCAAATACTTACCGTAATTTTCCTTTCCTGATAGACTCCATGGCAGACGGAGTTCCCACCCATGAATTAAAAATATGAGAGTTGAAATTTGAGTCGGCTAGTTACGGAACACCTGTCTGTGGAGGTGAGCTCAAATTTATGGGTAAGGGGTCCTATAGCTGTGGAGAGGAGGTGGGGTTAACCCACACGTAGTCTGCCATGGAGTCTATCAGGAAAGGAAAATTACGGTAAGTATTTGGTAATAAATTTTCCGTTTTACAACCCCTTTAACGGTGTAGGTCTCGGAGATATTTAATGCACCTACAGGTAAGCCTTGATCTAGGATCACCTGTAGGTGCAAGTTATCACAGTGGCTTTACAACCTCTATAAGACAGGGGATCCGACTTCTGAGGCGACTTCCATTGAAATCTATGGGTACAAGTTGCCTTACAAGTCGCCTAGAAGTAGTACAGAGGAACCTTTTTTGAAGTCGGAGCGGCTGCAGTCGTGTGCATTAAGACAGCTCTTATTCACCTCCATTGATTTTCTCATGCAGCGCGACTTGAAGTCAGATCCGAAGTCGTCCCGGTGTGAATGGACTCGAAGTGGTTAAAACACAGAAGTTTGATCTAATTCCGCGTACACACGACCGTTTTTAATGACGAGAAAAAAAAAAAAATTTAAATGGTCATTAAAAACGATGGTGTGTGGGCTTCAGAGCATTTTTCACGTGAAAAACGGCCATGAAAAAATTGGAACCTGCTCTAATTTTTCTCGTCGTGAAAAACGGCCGTGTGTAGGCTTTAACGACATGAAATAAAAAAAACGCGCATGCTCAGAATCAAGTATGAGACGGGAACGCTCGTTCTGGTAAAACTAGCGTTCGTAATGGAGATCGCACATTCGTCATGCTGTAACGGACTGAAAAGCGCGAATCGTCTCTCACCAAACTTTACTAGCATGAAGGGTGGCGCCACCTGAATGGAACTTCCCCTTTATAGTGCCGTCGTATGTGTTGTACGTCATCGCGCTTTACTCAAACGGTTTTTTCCACGATAGTGTGTAGGCAAGGCAGGCTTGAGAGGAAACACGTCGAGAAAAATGCCATTTTTTTCAATGACATTAAAAACGGTCGTGTGTACGCGGCATCAGAAGGAAGTTAGTTACAATGTTTCATGTTGTTACAAACTTGGCAGACTGCAGGGATTTTTTTCTTTACACACAGAAGTTTATGCCTTTGATCTAAGGAAGTGTTAGTTACAATGTGAGACAGGGAAAGACACATACTGGAGAGATACGGATGCTGCACACCCCGAAAATGGACAAATATTAGGAAAGCTCCCCCCAAGGGGCTTTGTAACAGCAGTATGATGAATAAATCATTGAATGAAGTAATAATGTAAAGAAAGGAAGGGTTCTTTATTGATAATTACAATCTTAAGAAAGATGTACTGGCTATATATTACAACATATATTCAAAAGTGCAGTGTACAAACACAGATATTCACAGCGTTACATTAAAAAATGTTATGACCGTGAAAAAAAAAGACGCGTTTCGACCTAAACAATATTGGTCTTCTTCTGGGGGAAGGTTTGCACTAAAGAATGGAGTGGAGGTTCTCATAGCCAGAAATATTCTAAAACCAGGCAAATGATCCGGAGGGCTCCGTGGTGGTCTCCAAAGTCCCCGGAGATGAGGAACCCAGCAAATGGAGGGCTTTCAAGAAGCCACACACTGTATGCCCCCGGAGGGAAGGGGGGGGGGGGATGGACGGCAACATGGAGCCGTATGTGTATACTGACTATCCATCCTGGCCTGCATGGGATCACCTTCATTCATTCAATGATTTATTCATCATACTGCTGTTACAAAGCCCCTTGGGGGAACTTTCCTACATTATTGCACTAGTTACAATGTTTCCTGTTAAAAAAATAAAATAAAAATTGGCGGACCTCTGCTTTAAGTCAGCAGCTACAAATACTGGAGCTGCTGACTTTTAAAATAAGGACACTTACCTGTCCTAGGCTTCACTTCCTGCTTCCCTACTGCACATTCGCGAGTCGCACTGCACAACGCCACTGGTCCCTGTTGTCTTCTGGGACCCGTGTGTCTCCCAGAAGACAGCAGGGGGGGGGCACCGGACATGGCATAGACTGCGGCAGATATGCAGGGGGGGGGTCTATGCCCAGAAGTGGGTGCAAATACTATCTGCTCCCCCCTGAAAGGTGCCAAATGTGACACCAGAGGGGGGGGGGAAATCCGGAGAGCGAAGGTTACATTTTTGTGTGGACCTCAGCTTTAATAACTTGGCAGATTGCCCGGATATTTTCTTTTGAAAGCTGAGAGAGCAGATAAAGTCTCTCCACTTGTTATATGAAAGAAACTCTGCATTGTAGATCATCAGGGGGGGGGGGGGTTTGAATCGAGATCACGATTTTTTAACGATTAATTGTGCAGCTCTACACAGGACTCCTGCGCAATTCGCACCAAAGCCATTGCGGAGATGTGTGAGCCGGTGTTCTGACGATATGGTTCCTCTATCGGATAGGGTCCGGCCTCGACTGCGCAGGCTACGGAAATCTCTGAGGCCGTACAGCTGGTCGTCAGGAACACTGCGTTCGCTCCCCACCCAATGCTTGGGGCTGGTTATACACGCCCCCTCCATGTGTAGTTTATTGATAAAGCCATGCCCCCCCCCAAAAAAAACACTGCTCAATATGACATTCGCCCCTTTGAGAAAAGCACTGCCCATCATAAAGCAGTGAACATCATGCAGCCTCTTGTACACATATCCGCCCCCTAGGGAAAAGTATCTGCGCCTTGCTGTATAGAGCGAGCGGAGGGGGCGTGTATAACCAGCGAGCGGAGGGGGCGTGTATAACCAGCGAGCGGAGGGGGCGTGTATAACCACTGCCCCTTGCTGTATAGAGCGAGCGGAGGGGGTGTGTATAACCAGCGAGCAGGGGGGGGGGGGATTACCACTGCCCCTTGCTGTATAGAGCGAGCGGAGGGGGCGTGTATAACCAGCGAGCAGGGGGGATTACCACTGCCCCTTGCTGTATAGAGCGAGCGGAGGGGGCGTGTATAACCAGCGAGCAGGGGGATTACCACTGCCCCTTGCTGTATATAGCGAGCGGAGGGGGGGTGTATAACCAGCGAGCAGGGGCGATTACCACTGCCCCTTGCTGTATAGAGCCAGTGGAGGGGGAGGGATTACCACTGCCCCTTGCTGTATAGAGCGAGCGGAGGGGGCGTGTATAACCAGCGAGCAGGGGGGGGGGGGATTACCACTGCCCCTTGCTGTATAGAGCGAGCAGAGGGGGGGTGTATAACCAGCGAGCAGGGGGGATTACCACTGCCCCTTGCTGTATAGAGCGAGCGGAGGGGGCGTGTATAACCAGCGAGCGGAGGGGGGTGGGTATAACCACTGCCCCTTGCTGTATAGAGCGAGCGGAGGGGGCGTGTATAACCAGCGAGCGGAGGGGGGGGCAGGTATAACCATTGCCCCTTGCTGTATAGAGTGAGTGGAGGGGGCGGGTATAACCAGCGAGCTGAGGGTGGGGGCAGGTATAACCACTGCCCCTTGCTGTATAGAGCGAGCGGAGGGGGTGGGTATAACCAGCGAGCGGAGGGTGCAGGTATAACCACTGCCCCTTGCTGTATAGAGCGAGCGGAGGGGGCGTGTATAACCAGCGAGCGGAGGGGGGAGCGGGTATAACCATTGCCCCTTGCTGTATAGAGCGAGCGGGTATAACCACAACCCCTTGCTGTATAGAGCGAGCGGAGGGGCGTGTATAACCAGCGAGCAGGGGGGGGAGGGATTACCACTGCCCCTTGCTGTATAGAGCGAGCGGAGGGGGTGTGTATAACCAGCGAGCAGGGGGGGTGCATATAGCCACTGCCCCTTGCTGTATAGAGCGAGCGGAGGGGGTGTGTATAACCAGCGAGCAGGGGGAGGGGGCGGGTATAACCACTGCCCCTTGCTGTATAGAGCGAGCGGAGGGGGTGTGTATAACCTGCGAGCAGGGGGGGGATTACCACTGCCCCTTGCTGTATAGAGCGAGCAGAGGGGGCGTGTATAACTAGCCCCAAGCATGGGATGAGGAGCGAGCACAGTGTTCATTGCACATGCTCCGTTTACAGCTGACGACCAGCTGTACGGCCTCGGAGATTTTCGTAGCCTCCGACTGCGCAGGCCGGACCCTATCCGATGGGTGAACCATCTCGACAAAACACCGGCTCCTCCTGCTATGCGGTGAGGAAATCTCATCCAATCCACAATATTGTGAAGCCGGCCCGAGGGGGATGAAGAAGGCGATTCTCAGCAAGGTGGTCGCTCAGTCGGTAGAGTTCGGATAAAAAGGGGGGAGCAAGGAGATGGGGCGCAGGTTGTGTCCAGGGAGGGCTTTTTAAGTATGGGGGCGACAGAGTAAAGGGGGCTGAATACAAATGTCCCTCCCCCACACTTTTCACTGATTTATTTGTATCATTTTCCTTCCACTTCACAATTATGTGACACTTTGTGTTGGTCCATCACATAAAATCCCAATAAAATACATTTACGTTATTGGTTGGAACATTACAATGGGTATGAATACTTTTTCAAGGCATTGTACTCCCCATAAATCCCGGCACAGCTCCACCCCCCCCCTAACGAAACAAACTCCACGTACACCAAGATACAGACAAGTCCTTAGTAACAAATAAATATTTCTTGTGTCAGTTCTTCATTCTGTGATTGGTTGCCACCTGGAGGGCGGGGCCAAGCCAGCGGCATCTGGAGGGCGGGTCCACACCAACGGTATCTCCATACGTCTAGCTCTGCCGCCTCAGGTAAGTCATTGGGAGGATGCGGAGGTCAGCGGGTGTTGGGCTCGGTGTCGGGCCAAAGCCTCGATCTTGTCCATCCAGGTGCACTACCATGGAGAAGACACAAAGTATTAAGTCCCTGGATACCATCACCCCCTCCCCCGTCACTCTGCCCCCCCTCACTCTGCCCCCCCCCAATCTTACCAGCACTTTGTTGACGTTCAACACGGAGGTCTGGTATTGGGTGACGCCCTGAATATTGCGGCTCAACCGCTCCAGCTCAGAGTTCAGCTCCGTCACCGCCTCTTCAAACTCTACACCGAGGAGAGACATTCCGCGTCACATGACTTGTGTACCCCTCACCCCCCCGATCACATGACCCCTCACCCCCTATAACCTCAATCACACGACCCCTCACCCCCCTATAACCTCAATCACACGACCCCTCACCCCCCTATAACCTCAATCACACGACCCCTCACCCCCCGATCACACGACCCCTCACCCCCCCCCCGATCACACGACCCCTCACCCCCCCGATCACACGACCCCTCACCCCCCCGATCACACGACCCCTCACCCCCCCGATCACACGACCCCTCACCCCCCTATAACCTCGATCACACGACCCCTCACCCCCTATAACCTCGATCACACAACCCCTCACCCCCTATAACCTCGATCACACGACCCCTCACCCCCCTATAACCCCGATCACACGACCCCTCACCCCCCTATAACCCCGATCACACGACCCCCTCACCCCCCCATAACCCCGATCACACGACCCCTCACCCCCCCATAACCTCGATCACACGACCCCTCACCCCCCAGATCACACGACCCCTCACCCCCCAGATCACACGACCCCTCACCCCCCAGATCACACGACCCCTCACCCCCCAGATCACACGACCCCTCACCCCCCAGATCACACGACCCCTCACCCCCCCGATCACACGACCCCTCACCCCCCCCCGATCACACGACCCCTCACCCCCTATAACCCAGATCACACGACCCCCCTATAACCCAGATCACACGACCCCTCACCCCCCCCCCCCGATCACACGACCCCTCCCCCCCATAACCCCAATCACACAACCCCTCACCCCCCTATAAACCCGATCACACGACCCCTCCCCCTATAACCCCGATCACACGACCCCTCACCCCCCTATAACATGACCCCTCCCCCATAACTCCCAATCACACGACCCCTCCCCCCTATAACCCCAATCACACGACCCCTCACCCCCCCTATAACCCCGATCACACGACCCCTCACCTCCCCCTATAACACAACCCCTCCCCCCTATAACCTCGATCACACAACCCCTCACCTCCCCTATAACCCCAATCACATGACCCCTCCCCCTATAACCCCGATCACACGACCCCTCCCCTATAACCCCAATCACATGACCCCTCACCTCCCTATAACCTCGATCACAGGACCCCTCACCCCCCCCCCGATCACACGACCCCTCACCCCCCCATAACCCAGATCACATGACCCCTCCCCCTATAACCTCAATCACACGACCCCTCACCCCCCCGATCACATGACCCCTCACCCCCCTATAACCCAGATCACATGACCCCTCACCCCCCGATCACACGACCCCTCCCCCTATAACCTCAATCACACGACCCCTCACCCCCCCGATCACACGACCCCTCACCCCCTATAACCCATATCACATGACCCCTCCCCGATCACACGACCCCTCCCCCCCAATAACCCCAATCACACAACCCCTCACCCCCCCTATAACACTACCCCTCCCCCTATAACCTCGATCACACGACCCCTCACCCCCCCTATAACATGACCCCTCCCCCATAACTCCCAATCACACGACCCCTCCCCTCCACCCCTATAACCCCGATCACACGACCCCTCACCTCCCCCTATAACACAACCCCTCCCCCCCTATAACCTCGATCACACGACCCCTCACCTCCCCTATAACCCCAATCACACGACCCCTCACCTCCCCCCTATAACCCCGATCACACGACCCCTCCCCCTATAACCCCAATCACATGACCCCTCACCTCCATATGACACCCCTCCCCTAGTCCTGACCATCACCCCCAACTCCCAGAATCCTTCACTCTTCACACACAACTGTCTCCTTTCATCCCTTCCTCCTTCCCTCACCCTGCAGTGCTTCCTGCGGCTCCATCCTTCTCTGGCTTCAAGTTCCCGCCTGAAACTGACCAATCACGCCGCACCTCCTAAGTGCACGCCTGCCGTGCCAATCTCTCCGCCAATAAGCAAAGGAGGAGGGTGTGGCTGAGCGTGCTCCGGCGGCCATCTCTACTCAGGGCAACGGAGGTAAGCACCAATCCAGATGAAAGGGCGGCGCCTGCGTCACGTGACACCCGGTACCCCCCGATGTACTCCACCTATGTACCCCGACTTTCCTCACCGATGACACCTCGATACTCTTTCACCAGTGACACCCCAATATTTCTTCACCTGTGTGACCCCTATACCCCGGTTTACCTCACTAGTGTCACCCTCACGCCCCTGTACCCCAATTTACCTCACCTGCGTTACCCTGACGCCCCTGTACCCCAATTTACCTCACCTGTGTCACCCTGACGCCCCTGTACCCAAATTTACCTCACAAGTGTCACACTGACGCCCCTGTACCCCAATTTACATCACAAGTGTCACCCTGATGCCCCTGTACCCCAATTTAACTCACCTGTGTCACCCTGACACCCCTGTACCCAAATTTACCTCACCTGTGTCACCCTGACGCGCATGTACCCCAATTTACCTCACTAGTGTCACCCTGACGCCCCTGTACCCCAATTTACCTCACAAGTGTCACCCTGACGCCCCTGTACCCCAATTTACCTCACCTGTGTCACCCTGACGTCCCTGTACCCCAATTTACCTCACCTGTGTCACTCTGACGCCCCTGTACCCCAATTTAACTCACCTGTGTCACCCTGACACCCCTGTACCCCAATTTACCTCACCTGTGTCACCCTGACGCCCATGTACCCCAATTTACCTCACTAGTGTCACCCTGACACCCCTGTACCCCAATTTACCTCACCAGTGTCACCCTGACGCCCCTATACCCCAATGTACCTCACCAATGTCACCCTGACGCCCCTGTACCCCAATTTACCTCACCTGTGTCACCCTGACGCCCCTGTACCCCAATTTACCTCACCTGTGTCACCCTGACGCCCCTGTACCCCAATTTAACTCACATGTGTCACCCTGACACCCCTGTACCCCAATTTACCTCACCTGTGTCACCCTGATGCCCATGTACCCCAATTTACCTCACTAGTGTCACCCTGACGCCCCTGTACCCCAATTTACCTCACAAGTGTCACCCTGACGCCCCTGTACCCCAATTTACCTCACCTGTGTCACCCTGACGTCCCTGTACCCCAATTTACCTCACCGGTGTCACCCTGACGCCCCTGTACCCCAATTTAACTCACCTGTGTCACCCTGACACCCCTGTACCCCAATTTACCTCACATGTGTCACCCTGACGCCCATGTACCCCAATTTACCTCACTAGTGTCACCCTGACACCCCTGTACCCCAATTTACCTCACCAGTGTCACCCTGACGCCCCTATACCCCAATGTACCTCACCAATGTCACCCTGATGCCCCTGTACCCCAATTTACCTCACCTGTGTCACCCTGACGCCCCTGTACCCCAATTTACCTCACCTGTGTCACCCTGACGCCCCTGTACCCCAATTTACCTCACATGTGTCACCCTGGCGCCCCTGTACCCCAATTTACCTCACCTGTGTCACCCTGACACCCCTGTACCCCAATTTACCTCACCTGTGTCACCCTGACGCCCCCGTACCCCAATTTACCTCACCTGTGTCACCCTGATGCCCCTGTACCCCAATTTACCTCACCTGTGTCACCCTGACGCCCCTGTACCCCAATTTACCTCACAAGTGTCACCCTGACGCCCCTGTACCCCAATTTACCTCACAAGTGTCACCCTGATGCCCCTGTACCTCAATTTACCTCACTAGTGTCACCCTGACGCCCCTGTACCCCAATTTACCTCACAAGTATCACCCTGACGCCCCTGTACCCCAATTTACCTCACCTGTGTCACCCTGACGCCCCTGTACCCCAATTTACCTCACAAGTGTCACCCTGACGCCCCTGTACCCCAATTTACCTCACTAGTGTCACCTTGATGCCCCTGTACCCCAATTTACCTCACTAGAGTCACCCTGACGCCCCTGTACCTCACCTGTGTCTCCCTATACCCCAAAATTACCTCACCAATGTCACCCTGACACCCCTGGGTCCCCAAATTACCTCACCAGTGTTACCATGTACCTTGATTTACCTCACCGTTGTCACCCTGTTCCCCAATATTAACTCACCAGTCAGTGTCACCATGTACCCCAATTTACCTCACCATTGTCGCCCATGCCACAATTTACCTCACCAGTGTCGCCCTGACACCCCTGTATCCCTAGTTACCTCACCAGTGTCACCCTGACACCCCTGTATCCCTAGTTACCTCACCAGTATCTCCGTGACACCCCTGTATGCCTAGTTACCTCACCAGTGTCACCCTGACACCCCTGTATCCCTAGTTACCTCACCAGTGTCACCCTGTATGCCTAGTTACCTCACCAGTGTCACCCTGTATCCCTAGTTACCTCACCAGTGTCACCCTGCCACCCCTGTATCCCTAGTTACCTCACCAGTGTCACCCTGTATGCCTAGTTACCTCACCAGTGTCGCCCTGTATCCCTAGTTACCTCACCAGTGTCACCCTGACACCCCTGTATCCCTAGTTACCTCACCAGTGTCACCCTGACACCCCTGTATGCCTAGTTACCTCACCAGTGTCGCCTTGACACCCCTGTATCCTTAGTTACCTCACCAGTGTCGCCCTGACACCCCTGTATCCCTAGTTACCTCACCAGTATCACCCTGACACCCATTCTCCCCCGAAATTGCCTCACCAGTGTCACCCTGATACGCGAGTACCCCAATATTACCTCACTGAGGTAATATGACTCCTTTGTACCCCAATGTTACCTCACTGAAGCTCACCTGACTCCTCCGAACCCCCCATATTACCTAATTGGGGGGTCACCTGACTCCTCTGTACCCTGATGTTACCTCACGGGGGTCACCTGACTCCTCTGTACCCTGATGTTACCACACGGGGGTCACCTGACTCCTCTGTACCCTGATGTTACCTCACGGGGGTCACCTTGTAGGCAGGTGGTACCGGAAGGGTGAGCCTTTTGCTCTGTAAGAACTTTTAATAGGGGCAAAACAGGGCGGCAGTGGTTGGAGGGGCTTCCGGTCCAGAAACGGAGGGGTGAGGCTTGATCCTCCATAAGGACTGCTCTTCTCTTATCGTACACGGTGAGGATGATGACGAGGACGATCAGGAGATGGACGCACACATCACTATGTAAACCTTTTTCTTGTCGGCTTTGGGTTTGTTCACCACCACCGGCTCTAGAGGCTCTGGGGCTGATTTACGAAACATTTGCGCCATGAGTTGAGGCGCACGGCGAGGCACAACGCACATTTTCATATTTAGGAAACGTTTGCGCCGGTAACAGAGCGCTAATCCATGTTTTACTATAGTAATCTCGGCGCACAGGAGGAAGCGATCCGTGCGCCACTATGGACCTGGCACACGGCATCTTCAATTCAATATTAAAAGAAGCTGGAAGAGCCAATATTATGGGGGTGACATGGGGTGATGTGCGGAAGTTTAGTGACAATATAATGGGGGTGACATGGGGTGATGTGCGGAAGTTTAGTGACAATATAATGGGGGTGACATGGGGTGATGTGCGGAAGTTTAGTGACAATATAATGGGGGTGACATGGGGTGATGTGCGGAAGTTTAGTGACAATATAATGGGGGTGACATGGGGTGATGTGAGGAAGTTTAGTGACAATATAATGGGGGTGACATGGGGTGATGTGCGGAAGTTTAGTGACAATATAATGGGGGTGACATGGGGTGATGTGAGGAAGTTTAGTGACAATATAATGGGGGTGACGTGCGGTGATGTGCGGAAGTTTAGTGACAATATAATGGGGTGACAAGGGGTGATGTGCGGAAGTTTAGTGACAATATAATGGGGGTGATGTGAGGTGATGTGCGGAAGTTTAGTGACAATATAATGGGGGTGACATGGGGTGATGTGCGGAAGTTTAGTGACAATATAATGGGGGTGACATGGGGTGATGTGCGGAAGTTTAGTGACAATATAATGGGGGTGACATGGGGTGATGTGAGGAAGTTTAGTGACAATATAATGGGGGTGATGTGAGGTGATGTGCGGAAGTTTAGTGACAATATAATGGGGGTGACATGGGGTGATGTGAGGAAGTTTAGTGACAATATAATGGGGGTGACATGGGGTGATGTGTGGAAGTTTAGTGACAATATAATGGGGGTGATGTGCGGAAGTTTAGTGACAATATAATGGGGGTGACATGGGGTGATGTGCGGAAGTTTAGTGACAATATAATGGGGGTGACATGGGGTGATGTGCGGAAGTTTAGTGACAATATAATGGGGGTGATGTGAGGTGATGTGCGGAAGTTTAGTGACAATATAATGGGGGTGATGTGAGGTGATGTGCGGAAGTTTAGTGACAATATAATGGGGGTGACATGGGGTGATGTGCGGAAGTTTAGTGACAATATAATGGGGGTGATGTGAGGTGATGTGCGGAAGTTTAGTGACAATATAATGGGGGTGACATGGGGTGATGTGCGGAAGTTTAGTGACAATATAATGGGGGTGATGTGAGGAAGTTTAGTGACAATATAATGGGGGTGATGTGAGGTGATGTGCGGAAGTTTAGTGACAATATAATGGGGGTGATGTGAGGTGATGTGCGGAAGTTTAGTGACAATATAATGGGGGTGACATGGGGTGATGTGCGGAAGTTTAGTGACAATATAATGGGGGTGACATGGGGTGATGTGCGGAAGTTTAGTGACAATATAATGGGGGTGACATGGGGTGATGTGCGGAAGTTTAGTGACAATATAATGGGGGTGACATGGGGTGATGTGCGGAAGTTTAGTGACAATATAATGGGGGTGACATGGGGTGATGTGCGGAAGTTTAGTGACAATATAATGGGGGTGACGTGCGGTGATGTGCGGAAGTTTAGTGACAATATAATGGGGGTGACATGGGGTGATGTGCGGAAGTTTAGTGACAATATAATGGGGGTGACATGGGGTGATGTGCGGAAGTTTAGTGACAATATAATGGGGGTGATGTGCGGAAGTTTAGTGACAATATAATGGGGGTGATGTGAGGTGATGTGCGGAAGTTTAGTGACAATATAATGGGGGTGATGTGCGGAAGTTTAGTGACAATATAATGGGGGTGACATGGGGTGATGTGCGGAAGTTTAGTGACAATATAATGGGGGTGACATGGGGTGATGTGCGGAAGTTTAGTGACAATATAATGGGGGTGATGTGAGGTGATGTGCGGAAGTTTAGTGACAATATAATGGGGGTGATGTGAGGAAGTTTACTGACAATATAATGGGGGTGACATGGGGTGATGTGCGGAAGTTTAGTGACAATATAATAGGGGTTACATGGGGTGATGTGAGGAAGTTTAGTGACAATATAATGGGGGTGACATGGGGTGATGTGCGGAAGTTTAGTGACAATATAATGGGGGTGATGTGAGGTGATGTGCGGAAGTTTAGTGACAATATAATGGGGGTGATGTGAGGTGATGTGCGGAAGTTTAGTGACAATATAATGGGGGTGACATGGGGTGATGTGCGGAAGTTTAGTGACAATATAATGGGGGTGATGTGCGGAAGTTTAGTGACAATATAAAGGGGGTGACATGCGGTGATGTGCGGAAGTTTAGTGACAATATAATGGGGGTGATGTGAGGTGATGTGCGGAAGTTTAGTGACAATATAATGGGGGTGACATGGGGTGATGTGCGGAAGTTTAGTGACAATATAATGGGGGTGATGTGCGGAAGTTTAGTGACAATATAATGGGGGTGATGTGAGGAAGTTTAGTGACAATATAATGGGGGTGACATGGGGTGATGTGAGGAAGTTTAGTGACAATATAATGGGGGTGACATGGGGTGATGTGCGGAAGTTTAGTGACAATATAATGGGGGTGACGTGCGGTGATGTGAGGAAGTTTAGTGACAATATAATGGGGGTGATGTGTGGAAGTTTAGTGACAATATAATGGGGGTGATGTGAGGAAGTTTAGTGACAATATAATGGGGGTGACGTGCGGTGATGTGCGGAAGTTTAGTGACAATATAATGGGGGTGATGTGAGGTGATGTGCGGAAGTTTAGTGACAATATAATGGGGGTGACATGTGGTGATGTGCGGAAGTTTAGTGACAATATAATGGGGGTGACGTGCGGTGATGTGAGGAAGTTTAGTGACAATATAATGGGGGTGACATGGGGTGATGTGAGGAAGTTTAGTGACAATATAATGGGGGTGACATGGGGTGATGTGCGGAAGTTTAGTGACAATATAATGGGGGTGACATGGGGTGATGTGCGGAAGTTTAGTGACAATATAATGGGGGTGACATGGGGTGATGTGAGGAAGTTTTGTGACAATATAATGGGGGTGACGTGCGGTGATGTGCGGAAGTTTAGTGACAATATAATGGGGGTGATGTGCGGAAGTTTAGTGACAATATAATGGGGGTGATGTGAGGAAGTTTAGTGACAATATAATGGGGGTGACATGGGGTGATGTGAGGAAGTTTAGTGACAATATAATGGGGGTGATGTGAGGTGATGTGCGGAAGTTTAGTGACAATATAATGGGGGTGATGTGCGGAAGTTTAGTGACAATATAATGGGGGTGATGTGAGGTGATGTGCGGAAGTTTAGTGACAATATAATGTGGGTGACATGCGGTGATGTGCGGAAGTTTAGTGACAATATAATGGGGGTGATGTGCGGAAGTTTAGTGACAATATAATGGGGGTGACATGGGGTGATGTGCGGAAGTTTAGTGACAATATAATGGGGGTGACATGGGGTGATGTGCGGAAGTTTAGTGACAATATAATGGGGGTGACATGGGGTGATGTGCGGAAGTTTAGTGACAATATAATGGGGGTGATGTGCGGAAGTTTAGTGACAATATAATGGGGGTGACATGGGGTGATGTGCGGAAGTTTAGTGACAATATAATGGGGGTGATGTGAGGAAGTTTAGTGACAATATAATGGGGGTGATGTGAGGTGATGTGCGGAAGTTTAGTGACAATATAATGGGGGTGATGTGAGGTGATGTGAGGAAGTTTAGTGACAATATAATGGGGGTGACATGCGGTGATGTGCGGAAGTTTAGTGACAATATAATGGGGGTGATGTGAGGTGATGTGCGGAAGTTTAGTGACAATATAATGGGGGGTGATGTGCGGAAGTTTAGTGACAATATAATGGGGGTGACATGTGGTGATGTGCGGAAGTTTAGTGACAATATAATGGGGGTGATGTGAGGAAGTTTAGTGACAATATAATGGGGGTGATGTGAGGTGATGTGCGGAAGTTTAGTGACAATATAATGGGGGTGATGTGAGGTGATGTGAGGAAGTTTAGTGACAATATAATGGGGGTGACATGGGGTGATGTGAGGAAGTTTAGTGATAATATAATGGGGGTGACATGGGGTGATGTGCGGAAGTTTAGTGACAATATAATGGGGGTGACATGGGGTGATGTGCGGAAGTTTAGTGACAATATAATGGGGGTGACATGGGGTGATGTGAGGAAGTTTAGTGACAATATAATGGGGGTGATGTGAGGAAGTTTAGTGACAATATAATGGGGGTGATGTGAGGTGATGTGAGGAAGTTTAGTGACAATATAATGGGGGTGACATGGGGTGATGTGAGGAAGTTTAGTGACAATATAATGGGGGTGACATGGGGTGATGTGCGGAAGTTTAGTGACAATATAATGGGGGTGACATGGGGTGATGTGCGGAAGTTTAGTGACAATATAATGGGGGTGACATGGGGTGATGTGAGGAAGTTTAGTGACAATATAATGGGGGTGACGTGCGGTGATGTGCGGAAGTTTAGTGACAATATAATGGGGGTGACATGGGGTGATGTGAGGAAGTTTCGTGACAATATAATGGGGGTGACGTGCGGTGATGTGCGGAAGTTTAGTGACAATATAATGGGGGTGATGTGCGGAAGTTTAGTGACAATATAATGGGGGTGATGTGAGGAAGTTTAGTGACAATATAATGGGGGTGACATGGGGTGATGTGAGGAAGTTTAGTGACAATATAATGGGGGTGATGTGAGGTGATGTGCGGAAGTTTAGTGACAATATAATGGGGGTGATGTGAGGTGATGTGCGGAAGTTTAGTGACAATATAATGGGGGTGATGTGCGGAAGTTTAGTGACAATATAATGGGGGTGATGTGAGGTGATGTGCGGAAGTTTAGTGACAATATAATGGGGGTGACATGCGGTGATGTGCGGAAGTTTAGTGACAATATAATGGGGGTGATGTGCGGAAGTTTAGTGACAATATAATGGGGGTGACATGGGGTGATGTGCGGAAGTTTAGTGACAATATAATGGGGGTGATGTGAGGTAATGTGCGGAAGTTTAGTGACAATATAATGGGGGTGACATGGGGTGATGTGCGGAAGTTTAGTGACAATATAATGGGGGTGACATGGGGTGATGTGCGGAAGTTTAGTGACAATATAATGGGGGTGATGTGCGGAAGTTTAGTGACAATATAATGGGGGTGATGTGCGGAAGTTTAGTGACAATATAATGGGGGTGACGTGAGGAAGTTTAGTGACAATATAATGGGGGTGACGTGAGGAAGTTTAGTGACAATATAATGGGGGTGACATGGGGTGATGTGAGGAAGTTTAGTGACAATATAATGGGGGTGATGTGAGGTGATGTGCGGAAGTTTAGTGACAATATAATGGGGGTGATGTGAGGTGATGTGCGGAAGTTTAGTGACAATATAATGGGGGTGATGTGAGGTGATGTGCGGAAGTTTAGTGACAATATAATGGGGGTGACATGGGGTGATGTGCGGAAGTTTAGTGACAATATAATGGGGGTGACATGGGGTGATGTGCGGAAGTTTAGTGACAATATAATGGGGGTGACATGGGGTGATGTGCGGAAGTTTAGTGACAATATAATGGGGGTGATGTGCGGAAGTTTAGTGACAATATAATGGGGGTGACATGGGGTGATGTGCGGAAGTTTAGTGACAATATAATGGGGGTGACATGGGGTGATGTGCGGAAGTTTAGTGACAATATAATGGGGGTGACATGGGGTGATGTGCGGAAGTTTAGTGACAATATAATGGGGGTGACATGGGGTGATGTGCGGAAGTTTAGTGACAATATAATGGGGGTGACATGGGGTGATGTGAGGAAGTTTAGTGACAATATAATGGGGGTGACATGGGGTGATGTGCGGAAGTTTAGTGACAATATAATGGGGGTGACATGGGGTGATGTGCGGAAGTTTAGTGACAATATAATAGGGGTGATGTGCGGAAGTTTAGTGACAATATAATGGGGGTGATGTGAGGTGATGTGCGGAAGTTTAGTGACAATATAATGGGGGTGACATGGGGTGATGTGCGGAAATTGAGTGATAATATAATGGGGGTGATGTGAGGTGATGTGCGGAAGTTTAGTGACAATATAATGGGGGTGACATGGGGTGATGTGCGGAAGTTTAGTGACAATATAATGGGGGTGACGTGCGGTGATGTGCGGAAGTTTAGTGACAATATAATGGGGGTGATGTGCGGAAGTTTAGTGACAATATAATGGGGGTGATGTGAGGTGATGTGCGGAAGTTTAGTGACAATATAATGGGGGTGATGTGAGGTGATGTACGGAAGTTTAGTGACAATATAATGGGGGTGACGTGCGGTGATGTGAGGAAGTTTAGTGACAAAATAATGGGGGTGATGTGAGGTGATGTGCGGAAGTTGAGTGACAATATAATGGGGGTGATGTGAGGTGATGTGCGGAAGTTTAGTGACAATATAATGGGGGTGACATGGGGTGATGTGCGGAAGTTTAGTGACAATATAATGGGGGTGACGTGCGGTGATGTGCGGAAGTTTAGTGACAATATAATGGGGGTGACATGGGGTGATGTGCGGAAGTTTAGTGACAATATAATGGGGGTGACGTGCGGTGATGTGCGGAAGTTTAGTGACAATATAATGGGGGTGACATGGGGTGATGTGAGGAAGTTTAGTGACAATATAATGGGGGTGACATGGGGTGATGTGAGGAAGTTTAGTGACAATATAATGGGGGTGATGTGAGGTGATGTGCGGAAGTTTAGTGACAATATAATGGGGGTGACGTGCGGTGATGTGCGGAAGTTTAGTGACAATATAATGGGGGTGACATGGAGTGATGTGCGGAAGTTTAGTGACAATATAATGGGGGTGACATGGGGTGATGTGTGGAAGTTTAGTGACAATATAATGGGGGTGACATGGGGTGATGTGCGGAAGTTTAGTGACAATATAATGGGGGTGACATGGGGTGATGTGCGGAAGTTTAGTGACAATATAATGGGGGTGACATGGGGTGATGTGCGGAAGTTTAGTGGCAATATAATGGGGGTGATGTGAGGTGATGTGCGGAAGTTTAGTGACAATATAATGGGGGTGACATGGGGTGATGTGCGGAAGTTTAGTGACAATATAATGGGGGTGATGTGAGGTGATGTGCGGAAGTTTAGTGACAATATAGTGGGGGTGACATGGGGTGATGTGCGAAAGTTTAGTGACAATATAATGGGGGTGACATGGGGTGATGTGCGGAAGTTTAGTGACAATATAATGGGGTTGACATGCGGTGATGTGAGGAAGTTTAGTGAAAATATAATGGGGGTGACATGGGGTGATGTGCGGAAGTTTAGTGACAAAATAATGGGGGTGATGTGAGGTGATGTGCGGAAGTTTAGTGACAATATAATGGGGGTGATGTGCGGAAGTTTAGTGACAATATAATGGGGGTGATGTGAGGTGATGTGCGGAAGTTTAGTGACAATATAATGGGGGTGACGTGCGGTGATGTGAGGAAGTTTAGTGACAATATAATGGGGGTGACATGGGGTGATGTGAGGAAGTTTAGTGACAATATAATGGGGGTGAAATGGGGTGATGTGCGGAAGTTTCGTGACAATATAATGGGGGTGACGTGCGGTGATGTGAGGAAGTTTAGTGACAATATAATGGGGGTGATGTGAGGTGATGTGCGGAAGTTTAGTGACAATATAATGGGGGTGATGTGAGGAAGTTTAGTGACAATATAATGGGGGTGACATGGGGTGATGTGAGGAAGTTTAGTGACAATATAATGGGGGTGATGTGCGGAAGTTTAGTGACAATATAATGGGGGTGACATGGGGTGATGTGCGGAAGTTTAGTGACAATATAATGGGGGTGACATGGGGTGATGTGCGGAAGTTTAGTGACAATATAATGGGGGTGACTTGGGGTGATGTGCGGAAGTTTAGTGACCATATAATGGGGGTGATGTGCGGAAGTTTAGTGACAATATAATGGGGGTCACATGGGGTGATGTGCGGAAGTTTAGTGACAATATAATGGGGGTGACATGGGGTGATGTGCAGAAGTTTAGTGACAATATAATGGGGGTGACGTGCGGTGATGTGAGGAAGTTTAGTGACAATATAATGGGGGTGATGTGAGGAAGTTTAGTGACAATATAATGGGGGTGACATGGGGTGATGTGCGGAAGTTTAGTGACAATATAATGGGGGTGATGTGAGGTGATGTGCGGAAGATTAGTGACAATATAATGGGGGTGACATGGGGTGATGTGCGGAAGTTTAGTGACAATATAATGGGGGTGACATGGGGTGATGTGAGGAAGTTTAGTGACAATATAATGGGGGTGACATGGGGTGATGTGAGGAAGTTTAGAGACAATATAATGGGGGTGACATGGGGTGATGTGCGGAAGTTTAGTGACAATATAATGGGGGTGATGTGAGGTGATGTGCGGAAGTTTAGTGACAATATAATGGGGGTGCCATGGGGTGATGTGCGGAAGTTTAGTGACAATATAATGGGGGTGACATGGAGTGATGTGAGGAAGTTTAGTGACAATATAATGGGGGTGACATGGGGTGATGTGAGGAAGTTTAGTGACAATATAATTGGGGTGACATGGGGTGATGTGAGGACGTTTAGTGACAATATAATGGGGGTGACATGGGGTGATGTGCGGAAGTTTAGTGACAATATAATGGGGGTGACATGGGGTGATGTGCGGAAGTTTAGTGACAATATAATGGGGGTGACATGGGGTGATGTGCGGAAGTTTAGTGACAATATAATGGGGGTGACATGGGGTGATGTGCGGAAGTTTAGTGACAATATAATGGGGGTGACATGGGGTGATGTGCGGAAGTTTAGTGACAATATAATGGGGGTGATGTGCGGAAGTTTAGTGACAATATAATGGGGGTGACATGGGGTGATGTGCGGAAGTTTAGTGACAATATAATGGGGGTGACATGGGGTGATGTGCGGAAGTCTAGTGACAATATAATGGGGGTGACGTGCGGTGATGTGCGGAAGTTTAGTGACAATATAATGGGGGTGACGTGCGGTGATGTGCGGAAGTTTAGTGACAATATAATGGGGGTGATGTGAGGTGATGTGCGGAAGTTTAGTGACAATATAATGGGGGTGATGTGAGGTGATGTGCGGAAGTTTAGTGACAATATAATGGGGGTGACATGGGGTGATGTGCGGAAGTTTAGTGACAATATAATGGGGATGACATGGGGTGATGTGCGGAAGTTTAGTGACAATATAATGGGGGTGCAATGGGGTGATGTGCGGAAGTTTAGTGACAATATAATGGGGGTGACATGGGGTGATGTGAGGAAGTTTAGTGACAATATAATGGGGGTGATGTGAGGTGATGTGCGGAAGTTTAGTGACAATATAATGGGGGTGACATGGGCTGATGTGCGGAAGTTTAGTGACAATATAATGGGGGTGATGTGAGGTGATGTGCGGAAGTTTAGTGACAATATAATGGGGGTGACATGGGGTGATGTGCGGAAGTTTAGTGACAATATAATGTGGGTGACATGGGGTGATGTGCGGAAGTTTAGTGACAATATAATGGGGGTGACATGCGGTGATGTGAGGAAGTTTAGTGACAATATAATGGGGGTGATGTGAGGTGATGTGCGGAAGTTTAGTGACAATATAATGGGGGTGATGTGAGGTGATGTGCGGAAGTTTAGTGACAATATAATGGGGGTGATGTGCGGAAGTTTAGTGACAATATAATGGGGGTGATGTGAGGTGATGTGCGGAAGTTTAGTGACAATATAATGGGGGTGACGTGCGGTGATGTGAGGAAGTTTAGTGACAATATAATGGGGGTGACATGGGGTGATGTGAGGAAGTTTAGTGACAATATAATGGGGGTGACATGGGGTGATGTGCGGAAGTTTAGTGACAATATAATGGGGGTGATGTGAGGTGATGTGAGGAAGTTTAGTGACAATATAATGGGGGTGATGTGAGGTGATGTGCGGAAGTTTAGTGACAATATAATGGGGGTGATGTGAGGAAGTTTAGTCACAATATAATGGGGGTGACATGGGGTGATGTGAGGAAGTTTAGTGACAATATAATGGGGGTGACATGGGGTGATGTGAGGAAGTGTAGTGACAATATAATGGGGTGACATGGGGTGATGTGCGGAAGTTTAGTGACAATATAATGGGGGTGATGTGAGGTGATGTGCGGAAGTTTAGTGACAATATAATGGGGGTGATGTGAGGAAGTTTAGTGACAATATAATGGGGGTGACATGGGGTGATGTGAGGAAGTTTAGTGACAATATAATGGGGGTGACATGGGGTGATGTGCGGAAGTTTAGTGACAATATAATGGGGGTGATGTGAGGTGATGTGCGGAAGTTTAGTGACAATATAATGGGGGTGACGTGCGGTGATGTGCGGAAGTTTAGTGACAATATAATGGGGGTGACATGGGGTGATGTGCGGAAGTTTAGTGACAATATAATGGGGGTGACATGGGGTGATGTGCGGAAGTTTAGTGACAATATAATGGGGGTGACATGGGGTGATGTGCGGAAGTTTAGTGACAATATAATGGGGGTGACATGGGGTGATGTGCGGAAGTTTAGTGACAATATAATGGGGGTGACATGGGGTGATGTGCGGAAGTTTAGTGACAATATAATGGGGGTGACATGGGGTGATGTGCGGAAGTTTAGTGACAATATAATGGGGGTGATGTGAGGTGATGTGCGGAAGTTTAGTGACAATATAATGGGGGTGACATGGGGTGATGTGCGGAAGTTTAGTGACAATATAATGGGGGTGATGTGAGGTGATGTGCGGAAGTTTAGTGACAATATAATGGGGGTGACATGGGGTGATGTGCGGAAGTTTAGTGACAATATAATGGGGGTGACATGGGGTGATGTGCGGAAGTTTAGTGACAATATAATGGGGGTGATGTGCGGAAGTTTAGTGACAATATAATGGGGGTGATGTGAGGTGATGTGCGGAAGTTTAGTGACAATATAATGGGGGTGACGTGCGGTGATGTGAGGAAGTTTAGTGACAATATAATGGGGGTGATGTGAGGTGATGTGCGGAAGTTTAGTGACAATATAATGGGGGTGACATGGGGTGATGTGAGGAAGTTTAGTGACAATATAATGGGGGTGACATGGGGTGATGTGCGGAAGTTTAGTGACAATATAATGGGGGTGATGTGAGGTGATGTGCGGAAGTTTAGTGACAATATAATGGGGGTGATGTGAGGTGATGTGCGGAAGTTTAGTGACAATATAATGGGGGTGACATGGGGTGATGTGCGGAAGTTTAGTGACAATATAATGGGGGTGACGTGCGGTGATGTGAGGAAGTTTAGTGACAATATAATGGGGGTGATGTGAGGTGATGTGCGGAAGTTTAGTGACAATATAATGGGGGTGATGTGAGGAAGTTTAGTGACAATATAATGGGGGTGACATGGGGTGATGTGCGGAAGTTTAGTGACAATATAATGGGGTTGACATGCGGTGATGTGAGGAAGTTTAGTGACAATATAATGGGGGTGATGTGAGGTGATGTGCGGAAGTTTAGTGACAATATAATGGGGGTGACATGGGGTGATGTGCGGAAGTTTAGTGACAATATAATGGGGGTGATGTGAGGTGATGTGCGGAAGTTTAGTGACAATATAATGGGGGTGATGTGCGGAAGTTTAGTGACAATATAATGGGGGTGATGTGAGGTGATGTGCGGAAGTTTAGTGACAATATAATGGGGGTGACGTGCGGTGATGTGAGGAAGTTTAGTGACAATATAATGGGGGTGACATAGGGTGATGTGAGGAAGTTTAGTGACAATATAATGGGGGTGACATGGGGTGATGTGCGGAAGTTTAGTGACAATATAATGGGGGTGATGTGAGGTGATGTGCGGAAGTTTAGTGACAATATAATGGGGGTGATGTGAGGTGATGTGCGGAAGTTTAGTGACAATATAATGGGGGTGACATGGGGTGATGTGCGGAAGTTTAGTGACAATATAATGGGGGTGACGTGCGGTGATGTGAGGAAGTTTAGTGACAATATAATGGGGGTGATGTGAGGTGATGTGCGGAAGTTTAGTGACAATATAATGGGGGTGATGTGAGGAAGTTTAGTGACAATATAATGGGGGTGACATGGGGTGATGTGAGGAAGTTTAGTGACAATATAATGGGGGTGATGTGCGGAAGTTTAGTGACAATATAATGGGGGTGATGTGCGGAAGTTTAGTGACAATATAATGGGGGTGACATGGGGTGATGTGCGGAAGTTTAGTGACAATATAATGGGGGTGACATGGGGTGATGTGCGGAAGTTTAGTGACAATATAATGGGGGTGACATGGGGTGATGTGCGGAAGTTTAGTGACCATATAATGGGGGTGATGTGCGGAAGTTTAGTGACAATATAATGGGGGTCACATGGGGTGATGTGCGGAAGTTTAGTGACAATATAATGGGGGTGACATGGGGTGATGTGCAGAAGTTTAGTGACAATATAATGGGGGTGACGTGCGGTGATGTGAGGAAGTTTAGTGACAATATAATGGGGGTGATGTGAGGAAGTTTAGTGACAATATAATGGGGGTGACATGGGGTGATGTGCGGAAGTTTAGTGACAATATAATGGGGGTGATGTGAGGTGATGTGCGGAAGATTAGTGACAATATAATGGGGGTGACATGGGGTGATGTGCGGAAGTTTAGTGACAATATAATGGGGGTGACATGGGGTGATGTGAGGAAGTTTAGTGACAATATAATGGGGGTGACATGGGGTGATGTGCGGAAGTTTAGTGACAATATAATGGGGGTGACATGGGGTGATGTGAGGAAGTTTAGAGACAATATAATGGGGGTGACATGGGGTGATGTGCGGAAGTTTAGTGACAATATAATGGGGGTGATGTGAGGTGATGTGCGGAAGTTTAGTGACAATATAATGGGGGTGCCATGGGGTGATGTTAGGAAGTTTAGTGACAATATAATGGGGGTGACATGGGGTGATGTGAGGAAGTTTAGTGACAATATAATGGGGGTGACATGGGGTGATGTGAGGAAGTTTAGTGACAATATAATTGGGGTGACATGGGGTGATGTGAGGACGTTTAGTGACAATATAATGGGGGTGACATGGGGTGATGTGCGGAAGTTTAGTGACAATATAATGGGGGTGACATGGGGTGATGTGCGGAAGTTTAGTGACAATATAATGAGGGTGACATGGGGTGATGTGCGGAAGTTTAGTGACAATATAATGGGGGTGACATGGGGTGATGTGCGGAAGTTTAGTGACAATATAATGGGGGTGACATGGGGTGATGTGCGGAAGTTTAGTGACAATATAATGGGGGTGATGTGCGGAAGTTTAGTGACAATATAATGGGGGTGACATGGGGTGATGTGCGGAAGTTTAGTGACAATATAATGGGGGTGACATGGAGTGATGTGCGGAAGTCTAGTGACAATATAATGGGGGTGACGTGCGGTGATGTGCGGAAGTTTAGTGACAATATAATGGGGGTGACGTGCGGTGATGTGCGGAAGTTTAGTGACAATATAATGGGGGTGATGTGAGGTGATGTGCGGAAGTTTAGTGACAATATAATGGGGGTGATGTGAGGTGATGTGCGGAAGTTTAGTGACAATATAATGGGGGTGACATGGGGTGATGTGCGGAAGTTTAGTGACAATATAATGGGGGTGACATGGGGTGATGTGCGGAAGTTTAGTGACAATATAATGGGGATGACATGGGGTGATGTGCGGAAGTTTAGTGACAATATAATGGGGGTGCAATGGGGTGATGTGCGGAAGTTTAGTGACAATATAATGGGGGTGACATGGGGTGATGTGAGGAAGTTTAGTGACAATATAATGGGGGTGATGTGAGGTGATGTGCGGAAGTTTAGTGACAATATAATGGGGGTGACATGGGCTGATGTGCGGAAGTTTAGTGACAATATAATGGGGGTGATGTGAGGTGATGTGCGGAAGTTTAGTGACAATATAATGGGGGTGACATGGGGTGATGTGAGGAAGTTTAGTGACAATATAATGGGGGTGACATGGGGTGATGTGCGGAAGTTTAGTGACAATATAATGGGGGTGACATGCGGTGATGTGAGGAAGTTTAGTGACAATATAATGGGGGTGATGTGAGGTGATGTGCGGAAGTTTAGTGACAATATAATGGGGGTGACATGGGCTGATGTGCGGAAGTTTAGTGACAATATAATGGGGGTGATGTGAGGTGATGTGCGGAAGTTTAGTGACAATATAATGGGGGTGACATGGGGTGATGTGCGGAAGTTTAGTGACAATATAATGGGGGTGACATGGGGTGATGTGCGGAAGTTTAGTGACAATATAATGGGGGTGACATGCGGTGATGTGAGGAAGTTTAGTGACAATATAATGGGGGTGATGTGAGGTGATGTGCGGAAGTTTAGTGACAATATAATGGGGGTGATGTGCGGAAGTTTAGTGACAATATAATGGGGGTGATGTGAGGTGATGTGCGGAAGTTTAGTGACAATATAATGGGGGTGACGTGCGGTGATGTGAGGAAGTTTAGTGACAATATAATGGGGGTGACATGGGGTGATGTGAGGAAGTTTAGTGACAATATAATGGGGGTGACATGGGGTGATGTGCGGAAGTTTAGTGACAATATAATGGGGGTGATGTGAGGTGATGTGAGGAAGTTTAGTGACAATATAATGGGGGTGATGTGAGGTGATGTGCGGAAGTTTAGTGACAATATAATGGGGGTGATGTGAGGAAGTTTAGTCACAATATAATGGGGGTGACATGGGGTGATGTGAGGAAGTTTAGTGACAATATAATGGGGGTGACATGGGGTGATGTGAGGAAGTGTAGTGACAATATAATGGGGTGACATGGGGTGATGTGCGGAAGTTTAGTGACAATATAATGGGGGTGATGTGAGGTGATGTGCGGAAGTTTAGTGACAATATAATGGGGGTGATGTGAGGAAGTTTAGTGACAATATAATGGGGGTGACATGGGGTGATGTGAGGAAGTTTAGTGACAATATAATGGGGGTGACATGGGGTGATGTGCGGAAGTTTAGTGACAATATAATGGGGGTGACATGGGGTGATGTGCGGAAGTTTAGTGATAATATAATGGGGGTGACATGCGGTGATGTGAGGAAGTTTAGTGACAATATAATGGGGGTGACATGGGGTGATGTGCGGAAGTTTAGTGACAATATAATGGGGGTGACATGGGGTGATGTGCGGAAGTTTAGTGACAATATAATGGGGGTGACATGGGGTGATGTGCGGAAGTTTAGTGACAATATAATGGGGGTGACATGGGGTGATGTGCGGAAGTTTAGTGACAATATAATGGGGGTGACATGGGGTGATGTGCGGAAGTTTAGTGACAATATAATGGGGGTGACATGGGGTGATGTGCGGAAGTTTAGTGACAATATAATGGGGGTGATGTGAGGTGATGTGCGGAAGTTTAGTGACAATATAATGGGGGTGACATGGGGTGATGTGCGGAAGTTTAGTGACAATATAATGGGGGTGATGTGAGGTGATGTGCGGAAGTTTAGTGACAATATAATGGGGGTGATGTGCGGAAGTTTAGTGACAATATAATGGGGGTGATGTGAGGTGATGTGCGGAAGTTTAGTGACAATATAATGGGGGTGACGTGCGGTGATGTGAGGAAGTTTAGTGACAATATAATGGGGGTGACATAGGGTGATGTGAGGAAGTTTAGTGACAATATAATGGGGGTGACATGGGGTGATGTGCGGAAGTTTAGTGACAATATAATGGGGGTGATGTGAGGTGATGTGCGGAAGTTTAGTGACAATATAATGGGGGTGATGTGAGGTGATGTGCGGAAGTTTAGTGACAATATAATGGGGGTGACATGGGGTGATGTGCGGAAGTTTAGTGACAATATAATGGGGGTGACGTGCGGTGATGTGAGGAAGTTTAGTGACAATATAATGGGGGTGATGTGAGGTGATGTGCGGAAGTTTAGTGACAATATAATGGGGGTGATGTGAGGAAGTTTAGTGACAATATAATGGGGGTGACATGGGGTGATGTGAGGAAGTTTAGTGACAATATAATGGGGGTGATGTGCGGAAGTTTAGTGACAATATAATGGGGGTGACATGGGGTGATGTGCGGAAGTTTAGTGACAATATAATGGGGGTGACATGGGGTGATGTGCGGAAGTTTAGTGACAATATAATGGGGGTGACATGGGGTGATGTGCGGAAGTTTAGTGACCATATAATGGGGGTGATGTGCGGAAGTTTAGTGACAATATAATGGGGGTGACATGGGGTGATGTGCGGAAGTTTAGTGACAATATAATGGGGGTGACATGGGGTGATGTGCAGAAGTTTAGTGACAATATAATGGGGGTGACGTGCGGTGATGTGAGGAAGTTTAGTGACAATATAATGGGGGTGATGTGAGGAAGTTTAGTGACAATATAATGGGGGTGACATGGGGTGATGTGCGGAAGTTTAGTGACAATATAATGGGGGTGATGTGAGGTGATGTGCGGAAGATTAGTGACAATATAATGGGGGTGACATGGGGTGATGTGCGGAAGTTTAGTGACAATATAATGGGGGTGACATGGGGTGATGTGAGGAAGTTTAGTGACAATATAATGGGGGTGACATGGGGTGATGTGCGGAAGTTTAGTGACAATATAATGGGGGTGACATGGGGTGATGTGAGGAAGTTTAGAGACAATATAATGGGGGTGACATGGGGTGATGTGCGGAAGTTTAGTGACAATATAATGGGGGTGATGTGAGGTGATGTGCGGAAGTTTAGTGACAATATAATGGGGGTGCCATGGGGTGATGTTAGGAAGTTTAGTGACAATATAATGGGGGTGACATGGGGTGATGTGAGGAAGTTTAGTGACAATATAATGGGGGTGACATGGGGTGATGTGAGGAAGTTTAGTGACAATATAATTGGGGTGACATGGGGTGATGTGAGGACGTTTAGTGACAATATAATGGGGGTGACATGGGGTGATGTGCGGAAGTTTAGTGACAATATAATGGGGGTGACATGGGGTGATGTGCGGAAGTTTAGTGACAATATAATGAGGGTGACATGGGGTGATGTGCGGAAGTTTAGTGACAATATAATGGGGGTGACATGGGGTGATGTGCGGAAGTTTAGTGACAATATAATGGGGGTGACATGGGGTGATGTGCGGAAGTTTAGTGACAATATAATGGGGGTGATGTGCGGAAGTTTAGTGACAATATAATGGGGGTGACATGGGGTGATGTGCGGAAGTTTAGTGACAATATAATGGGGGTGACATGGGGTGATGTGCGGAAGTCTAGTGACAATATAATGGGGGTGACGTGCGGTGATGTGCGGAAGTTTAGTGACAATATAATGGGGGTGACGTGCGGTGATGTGCGGAAGTTTAGTGACAATATAATGGGGGTGATGTGAGGTGATGTGCGGAAGTTTAGTGACAATATAATGGGGGTGATGTGAGGTGATGTGCGGAAGTTTAGTGACAATATAATGGGGGTGCAATGGGGTGATGTGCGGAAGTTTAGTGACAATATAATGGGGGTGACATGGGGTGATGTGAGGAAGTTTAGTGACAATATAATGGGGGTGCAATGGGGTGATGTGCGGAAGTTTAGTGACAATATAATGGGGGTGACATGGGGTGATGTGAGGAAGTTTAGTGACAATATAATGGGGGTGACATGGGGTGATGTGCGGAAGTTTAGTGACAATATAATGGGGATGACATGGGGTGATGTGCGGAAGTTTAGTGACAATATAATGGGGGTGCAATGGGGTGATGTGCGGAAGTTTAGTGACAATATAATGGGGGTGACATGGGGTGATGTGAGGAAGTTTAGTGACAATATAATGGGGGTGCAATGGGGTGATGTGCGGAAGTTTAGTGACAATATAATGGGGGTGCAATGGGGTGATGTGCGGAAGTTTAGTGACAATATAATGGGGGTGACATGGGGTGATGTGCGGAAGTTTAGTGACAATATAATGGGGATGACATGGGGTGATGTGCGGAAGTTTAGTGACAATATAATGGGGGTGCAATGGGGTGATGTGCGGAAGTTTAGTGACAATATAATGGGGGTGACATGGGGTGATGTGAGGAAGTTTAGTGACAATATAATGGGGGTGATGTGAGGTGATGTGCGGAAGTTTAGTGACAATATAATGGGGGTGACATGGGGTGATGTGAGGAAGTTTAGTGACAATATAATGGGGGTGACATGGGGTGATGTGCGGAAGTTTAGTGACAATATAATGGGGGTGACATGGGGTGATGTGCGGAAGTTTAGTGACAATATAATGGGGGTGACATGCGGTGATGTGAGGAAGTTTAGTGACAATATAATGGGGGTGATGTGAGGTGATGTGCGGAAGTTTAGTGACAATATAATGGGGGTGATGTGGGGTGATGTGCGGAAGTTTTTTTTTTTTTTTTATAATTATTTTTATTGAAGTTTTCCAACACATACAACACATACAGCTTAAGCACCTACAGTTATAGAAACAGAGCATGCACAGAAGATAATACACTTTGCAATGTGAACCCAGCAATATAATGCATAACCATGTAAGGGCACAGCAGCACCGCCCAAATAAAATCTAGGAGGGCATCCACTATGATAAAACCCACCAGTCAATAAAGATATATTAGAAGTCATTGGAGGAAAGGGGAGGTAGAGGAGCAAGGCAAGACCTTGACACGATGACCTGGTTCACCCCCAACTCACTAAGCTGTTTCAGGCTCGTCTAACCAATTGCGCCAGACCTTGTCGTACTTTAGTGAGCAGCCCCGATTAGCATAAGTATCCTTGTATAAAGGAAGGCTGCTGTTCACTAAGTGTTTCCATTGCGCCAAAGAGGGGGGGGCAGGCTTCCTCCACTGCATAGCGATATTCTTACGGGCATAGAAGAGCAGCAAGGTAATTAGTGTGCGCTTGGCAGAGGACGGTACAATGGTCTCAATGAGCCCCAGAAGGCACACCTCCATGGTCAAAGGCACATCGACTAAGGAGACTCTGTTGACCAAATCCAGCACCCCAACCCAATACTGCTGAACCCCTGAACAACGCCAGAAGATATGGGAGAAGTCGCCCGGTGAGGCGCCGCATCTCCAACACCCTGAGGAATGAGCAGGGTCCATCCTATGAAGTCTGTGTGGGGTGAAATAAGCCCTATGAACTATCTTATATTGCACTAACCTATCACGCATGGAGACTAGGGAGTTGAAGGGGAGGTCCCACACATCGTCCCAGTCATCATTATCCAACGTGGGAATATCAGACTGCCATTTATTCCAGAGTTTGTCCAGAGGTGAAAGAGACACGAAGATCAAGTACGAATAAAGATGTGAGGTGGGCTTTTCTTCACAACTCAATCTAAGTGTCTTCTCCAGTTCCGATTGGGCCATAATGCACGAAGATTGCGAAAATTGCGCCGCAAATGCATGGGCCAGTTGAAGGTATCTGAATAGGAAATGGTTGGGTAGGTTGTATTGGGAGGAAAGGTGTGAGAAAGGGAGTAAAGAGTTTTGAGATACTATGTGTGACACTAGTTTGATACAGTATTGTGTCCACGCGTAGGGGTCTGGGATTTTGTAAATGTGGGATAGACTAGGGTTCAGCCAAATAGGGGCGTTGGGGGAGATTTCAGACTGTTTACATTTCTCAATGGCTAATCCTGTCCGCCATGCCCGCAGGGTGGTAGGCATAGAAGGGGTCAGAGGATAAGGGGCGCGAGGGCCCCTAAAAAGTAATAATTGAAGAGCTTCCAGCGAACCGACCACTGTTGCTTCCAGCACAGTCGACGAGTTCGTTCTGTCCGGCTGTAGCCACCATGCCGCCGTCACCAACTGCGCGGAGAGGTAATACTTATAACAGTCCGGGAATGCCATGCCACCCTGCGTACGTGGCCTCATTAAAGTCGTCAGTCGATATCTGGGAGGAGAGGGGCCCCATAAGAAGGAAGAAAAAATGCAGTTCAATTTTTTAAAAAAAGACTTAGGCACCCATTGTGGGGAGTGGCGGAAAAGATATGTTAGTTTGGGAATAATCTTCATTTTTATGAGATTAACTCGCCCCCATAATGACAGGGGCAGGTTACTCCAGGATTTGAGTTTCGCTTGGGACTCCAAAAGTACTGGGGCAAGATTTAAAGATATAAAGTCCGAGGCTGAACTGGAGACATGTACCCCTAAGTATTTAAAGGAATCTACCCACAGGAGGGGGCTATCAGGAGGGGATGTGGACCTGGCCGCTGGATCAATTGGGAATAGGAGGGACTTGGACCAATTTACCCTAAGACCGGTAAACCTCAGCAAAGGTGTCCAGAATATTTAGCGCTCCCTGCAATGACGGGCCAGCATCATTCAGGAAGAGCAGCATGTCATCCTCGTATAGGGCTACCCTCTCCTCCAGCAACCCGAGTCGCAGACCCTTAATGTGCGGTGAGGTGCGAAGTGCCTCCGCCACCGGCTCGATAGCAAGGGCAAACAAAGCCGGAGAGAGAGGGCAGCCCTGCCTCGTTCCCCTGGTAAGCCCGAAGGGGACAGACAGTCCACCCCCCAAGCGCACCCGAGGAAGTGGGGCATTTGTAAATCACCTGGAGCCACTTGATAAACAACAGAGGAAACCCCATTCTACGTAAAGTTTCCCACAAGAAGGGCCATTCGACCGTATCGAAGGCCTTTTCAATGTCTAGAGAGGCCACCGCTCGCGATCCCTTATTGAGGTGGTGGGCGTGTATGTTAGTGAATAGCCTTCTGAGATTAACATCTGTGGATCTACGGGGCATGAAACCCGTCTGGTCTGGGTCTATCACTGAAGGTAGCATGGGATACAACCGAAGGGCCAGAAGCTTAGTCAGAATTTTAAAGTCAGAATTAAGTAGTGCAATAGGACGATATGAAGCACAGGAAGTGGGGTCTTTGGGAGCCTTATATATCAGTGTCAAGTAGGCATGGTACATTGAGCCAGGCAGACCACCGTCTGCCAGACATACAGTATACAATTGTGCCAACAGGGGTGCTAAAAGTTCCACATGAGCCCTATAAAAGTCTATCGGAAGCCCATCTGGCCCCGGCGCCTTGCCGGGAGGGAATGATCGGATAGCCTTTATGACCTCTGAGACCGTAAAAGGCTGGACCAAAGTCTCTCTTTCGTGGTCAGAGAGCCAGCCAAGCGCCAACGGATCCAACAGGCCGTTCAGCGACTCTGGCTGAAACCCTGAGGGCAGACCGGACGAGTATAAAGTGCCATAAAAGGAGTTGAACGTCTGCAGGATATCGGAGGGGGAGGACACCGTCCCGCCCCCCAGGGTCTGTAAGGTGGATACAAGGGTAAGGGGTTGATCGTGTTGTGCCATCATGGCCAGCACGCGGCCATTTCGGTCACCTTGTTCAAAGACCCTCTGTCTACCCCTATAGGACTCGAGTCGCGTGACCTCAGCCAGGTGTAACTGCAGTTCCCTTCGAGCCGACATCAGCAGGTCAAAGTGAACAGGGGTGGGGTCACCACTATACATAGCAGTGTGGTCATCAACAGCCTTCTGCAGCTCCAGAGTCGCTGCCGATTGTTGTTTTTTAACGTTAGCAATAGAAGAAATATATTGTCCCCTCGTGAAGGCTTTAAAGGCATCCCAGACAAAGTCATGAGAAGAGGAGTCTTTATTCTTTTCCCAGAACTCAGACAGCAGGGGCGGCAGTTTGTCAGCAATGTCAGGATGAGAGACCCATTGTGTGCCCAACCTCCAGAGCGCAGCGCTCCGGGAGGCTGGGGAGCGAAGCACCACCACCAGGGGACTATGATCAGACAGGCAACTAGACAGATAGGACGTCTCCAAAACATCCGCCAACAATGCAGGGTTGGAGAAGGCCAGGTCTATCCGCGACGCAGTCTTATAGGATGCCGAAAAACATGAGTAGGCCCTTGTGGTAGGGTGCTTCCACCTCCAGACCTCTACCAGCCCCACTGCCCTAGCCCAGGCAGAGAGGTCCATACACTGCTTCTTAGGTGGGGCAGGTCTATCTAGTTCAGGTGATAAAATGGCATTGAAGTCTCCCATGACCAGAACCCTCCCCGGACAAAAAGGTGAAATCTTTTCTAGAACCTCATACAGTAAAGCAGATGAAAACGGGGGAGGGATGTACACATTAATAACAATGTATCTGACAGACCATAGCGTGAACACCACTATTGCAAACTTCCCCTGGGGATCAGTACGGATCTCCTCAATAACACAAGGGAAATTCTTGTGAATAAGGACCGATACACCTCTGGCGTATGTGGAATATGTGGCATGTATCGCTCGCTGTATCCACGGTTTTTTGAGAGTCAAAATCTTACTGCCCATGATGTGAGTCTCCTGGAGGAGAATAATCTGGGGGGAGTGAGATTTTAAGTATTGGAATAAAAGGGCTCGCTTGAATTTAGAGTTAAGACCCCTAACATTCCAGGAGAGGACGGTGAAGGAGTCAGCTAATTGACTAGCCATTGGGTGATGGGGAAGAACAGTTGAGGAGATACTCTAAAGGGCATGTACCGGTGCACCCCATGAACAGCAAGATCCCGGTCACAGTGCAGAAAATACTGACAGTACTTAACCACTTAACAACCACCTGCCGACAAATAACGTCGACAAGGTGGTTGCTTAACTCTGGGAGGACGTTATATAACGTCCTCCCAGAATCGCGCTCCCGCGCGCCCCCTGGGGCGCGCACACGGGAAACTCCGTGACCGCCGGGTCCAGAGGACCCGGCGGATCACGAATCGCGGTAAATCGCCGCTGATAGCGGCCGTTTACCACGTGATCGCTCCGTCAAATGACGGAGCAATCACTTGTAAACAGACCGGCGTCATTTGATGACGCCGGTTCCTCCCTCCCCTCTCTGTACCGATCGGTACAGTGTGAGAGGGGAGGGGGAGGGAGCGGATGGCAGCAGCAGCACTGTGGGCTGGATCTGTGACAATTGCAGTCACAGATCCATCCATCCATCCATCCCTGCTCAGCCATCCCTGTGCTATACCCTGCCAATACTCTGCAATACACCCTGCCAATACTCTGCAAAATACCCTGCCAATACTCTGCAATACCCTGGTGCAATACTCTGCAATACCCTGGTGCAATACTCTGCAATACCCTGGTGCAATACTCTGCAATACCCTGCGAAATACTCTGCAATACCCTGCGAAATACTCTGCAATACCCTGGTGCAATACTCTGCAATACCCTGGTGCAATACTCTGCAATACCCTGGTGCAATACTCTGCAATACCCTGGTGCAATACTCTGCAATACCCTGCACAATACTCTGCAATACCCTGCAAAATACTCTGCAATACCCTGCAAAATACTCTGCAATACCCTGCAAAATACTCTGCAAAATACTCTGCAATACCCTGCACAATACTCTGCAATACCCTGCACAATACTCTGCAATACCCTGCACAATACTCTGCAATACCCTGCACAATACTCTGCAATACCCGCCACAATACTCTGCAATACCCTCCACAATACTCTGCAATACCCTCCACAATACTCTGCAATACCCTCCACAATACCCTGTGCAATACCCTCCACAATACCCTGTGCAATACCCGTGCAATACCCTGCCATACACCGCAATACCCTGCCATACACCGCAATACCCTGCCATAGTCCGCAATACTCCGCAATGCCCGGCAATACTCCGCAATGCCCGGCAATACTCCGCAATGCCTGGCAATACTCCGCAATGCCCGGCAATACTCTGCAATAACCACTTCCCGCCCTCCGGCCGTCATATGACGTCCTTGACTTTGTGCGGGGATATCTGAATGATGGGAGCAGCTACAGGCATCATTCAGATATCAGCTTTTTCAGCCGGCGATTCCCTACACCATAAGAACAATCCATAGCTGTTCCGCCGCTTGATCATTCTTACGGGAGGCGAGAGGGGATGTCCCCCCGTCCCCCCCGCCGCCCTCCGGTGCTTCTACCGACTCACCGCTACGATCAAAGCCAGGATTGTTGTTTTTTTTTTTTGTATTTTTTTCAGGCTTCCCAGCCTAGAGGTGAGATGTGGGGTCTTATTGACACCCCCCCCCCCCCCCCCATATCTCACTGTAAAGAGGACCTGTCATGCCATATTCCTATTACAAGGGATGTTTACGTTCCTTGTAATAGGTATAAAAGTGATCAAAAAAATGTTTAGGGCGGAAAAACATGTCAAACTAAAATAAATAAATCAAAATGAAGAATAAATTTTTTTTTTTTTTTTAAAGCGCCCCTGTCCCCGGGAGCTCGCATACAGAAGCGAACGCATACGTAAGTCCCGCCCACATATGAAAACGGTTTTCAAACCACACATGTGAGGTATCTCTGCGAACGTTAGAGCGAGAGCAATCATTTTGGCCCTAGACCTCCTCTGTAACTCAAAACATGTAACCAGTAAAAATATTTAAAGCGTCGCCTATGGGGATTTTTTAAGTAGCGAAGTTTGGCGCCATTCCACGAGTGTGTGCAATTTTTAAGGGCGACATGTTAGGTATCTATTTACTCGGCGTAACTTCATCTTTCACATTATGCAAAAACATTGGGCTAACTTTACTGTTTTTTTTTTTTTTTTAAGCACAAAACATTTTTTTTCCGTAAAAAACGCGTTAAAAAAATTGCTGCGCAAATATCGTGCGAGATAAAAAGTTGCAACAACCACCATTATATTCTCTAAGGTCTTTGCTAAAAAAACATATATAATGTTTTGGGGTTCTATGTAATTTTCTAGCAAACAAATGATGATTTTTACATGTAGGAGAGAAATGTCAGAATTGGCCTGGGTGCTCCAGAACGCCTGAAGGTGCTCCCTGCATGTCGGGCCTCTGTATGTGGCCACGCTGTGTAAAAGTCTCACACATGTGGTATCGCCATACTCGGGAGTAATAGCAGAATGTGTTTTGGGGTGTAATTTGTGGAATGCATATGCTGTGTGTGAGAAATAACCTGCTAATATGACAATTTTGTGAAAAAAAAAAAAGAGAAAAAAAAAATCTTGATTTTGCAAAGAATTGTGGGAAAAAATGACAACTTCAAAAAACTCACAATGCCTCTTTCTGAATACCTTGGAATGTCTTCTTTCCAAAAAGGGGTCATTTGGGGGGTATTTGTACTTTTCTGGCATGTTAGGGTCTCAAGAATTGAGATAGGCCGTCAGTACTTCAGGTGTGATCAATTTTCAGATATTGGCACCATAGCTTGTGGACTCTATAAGTTTCACAAAAACCAAATAATATGCACCAATTTGTACTTATTTTTACCAAAGATATGTAGCAGTATAAATTTTGGCCAAAATTTATGAAGAAAAAATAGTAATTTGCAAAATTTTATAACAGAAACGAAAAAAAAATCATTTTTTTACAAAATTTTCAGTCTTTTTTCTCTTATAGCGCAAAAAATAAAAAACCCAACAGTGATTAAATACCACCAAAAGAAAGCTCTATTTGTGTGAAAAAAAGGGCAAAAATTTCCTATGGGTACAGTGTTGTATGACTGAGTAATTGTCATTCAAAATGTGAGAGCACCGAAAGCTGAAAATTGGTCTGGTTATTAAGGGGGTTTAAGTGCCCAGTGGTCAAGTGGTTAAGCATAACACAAAACAGAAATAGACAAATAAGAAATAAAAAAACATAAGAACAAAGGGACAGCTAGATCCCTAATCAAACTTCCCAGGCACAAGTGCCTATCCTACTATACCCCAGCCTTCCCCTTAACAGGGGGGAGGGTCTGGGAATAGTTTTTACCCAAAAAAAAAACTTGAATAAAGAGTGCTAGTTAACCCCTAAACTGGGGCCCTACACTTCTGGTAGTAGGTCATCCACTCTGGCGACGGGCAGTGTCTCTTCCGTCTCGTAAGAACCGGGAGCAGAGGGACGAGGGATAACGATCCCAAAAACCAGTGACGACAGAGTCAGCGAAGAACAAAGTCCGCGACTCAAAAAGCGACAAAAAAAACAAAAAACAAAGGGCAAACAAAACACTTGGGGGTCTCGTGTAAATGTACATTTGAGGTAACTCCGGTGGTTGAAGAAAGTATAGTAGGATAGAGCGAATAAGGATGTGGAAGATCCGTGCATCAGATGAACTAGTGAGAAGAACCCTTCAACGCAAGTTGGTCAGCCAGTCGTCAGCGTCCGCTGGGTTGTCGAAGAAGCGGACCGCCCCATCATGTTGGACCCGCAAGCGGCTTGGATAAAGCATGCCATACTTAATGTTCTTATCTCTAAGACGTTTGCGGACATCATTAAAGGTTTTTCTCTTTCTCTGCAAATCCGCCGAAAAGTCAGGGAAAAGGAGGACAGAGGAGTTGCAATAATTGAGCGTAGGATGTTGGCGGGCTTCTGAGAGAATCCTGTCCCTGTCCCGATAGTTAAGGAAGCGGACTAAAAAAGGCCTGGGGGGTTTCCCCGGGATGGCTCGGCCCGTGGGCACCCGGTGGGCCCTCTCCACCACATAAGTAGGGGGAACATCGGTAAGGCCCAGGAGATTTTTAAAGAACTCTTCCGCAAATACAGCAGGGTGATCCCCCTCTTCTCCCTCAGGCAGACCCAGGACCCTGACATTATTGCGCCTCAGCCTGTTCTCGGCATCATCCGACTTTGCGACAAGGGACTGTACTGTGTGCTGCAGCTCGGCAATAGAGGCTGCATGGGAGACCGTAAGATCTTCGGTAACTGACACTCTGGACTCGGTTTCGGACATTCTACCCCTCATTTTGTCAAGGTCATTTCTTATGAGGTTACACTCCTCTGCGAGGTGGTCGATGCGCACCAGCAGCGAGGTCTTACTCCGCTCGATCGCAGCGAGGATCACAGCTGTACCATCCTGAGCCAGTGGGGCTGGCCTCTCTGCCAGCGGAGCCTCAAGGGGATCCATTTCTAAGTCAGCCAGCAAGGCCCGAAGCCGACCCACAAGTATGGGATCAGATTGTGGGGAAGATGGCGGTGGCAACTGGTGTGGTGCGTCGGTCCTTGCGACTTTAGAGGACCCCCGCCCTTTTTTGGAGGAGGAGGGCATATGACAGTCAACCAGGGGGACCCACTATACAGGAGATTCGTCCGTGTTCAGATGAGCACCCAGGAGGCAGGTAAGGGGCAACTCAGGCCGACGGCAGGTGTTGAGTCTCAGGAGGGTATATGCCAAACAGGCTGTCAGCGTCCGCCAACAGACCGAACTCCACCGCAGACACCAGGCAGAGACAGCCCACCGACTGGACAGGCCGTCAGTGGTCAGCAGCCCCCCACCCCACAGCAGTCAAATAGGTAGGGAAAAGGTGATAAGGGTGTGAAGCTGGGACCAGGGCAGCAAGACTGAGGCAGAGGACAGGAGAAGTTGGGCTCCAGGAGCAACTCGTCTGACCCAGATTCAGCAGTCCCAATGTTGCAGCACCCCAGGTCCCGGCAGGGGTGACAGGGTGTGAGGAGACAAGTGATCCGCGCTGTAGCGCTCGTCGATGTCGGCCGCGGTGCACCTCCGGCGGGACGGAGGTTCAGGAAACACCGGTGCTTCACATGCCTCACCAGGCCGCACCAGGCCGCATCCTCCACGGACCCCTCCAGCAGCCAGGCGGGCCTCCGGATCGTGCCAGGAAGGTGGATGGGCAGGCAGATGTGGTCAGAGGACAGTCCCTTACCTCCGGGCAAGCTGGGATTGGGTCTCCTCCGAGCAGCACAGGCCGGAAAGATGGCGGCGGCCGCAGGTGTATAGAAAGTCAGGCGTGTAGGCAATCCGGGCAGCGAGTCTCCGCAATGTCGGCCCAGGATGAGACAGGGGACACAGGGGAATAGACTGGCATGGGTTTTTTTCTGTTTTAGGCAGTGTATGTGCACGGATGGCAAAGGATTTAGGTCAGGATACCCGGAGCTCCCCAGATACACGTCCGCCGACTCTCACATCAGGACACCGGGGTGATGTGCGGAAGTTTAGTGACAATATAATAGGGGTGATGTGAGGTGATGTGCGGACGTTTAGTGACAATATAATGGGGGTGATGTGAGGTGATGTGCGGAAGTTTAGTTACAATATAATGGGGGTGATGTGCGGTGATGTGCGGAAGTTTAGTGACAATATAATGGGGGTGATGTGAGGTGATGTGCGGAAGTTTAGTGACAATATAATGGGGGTGACATGGGGTGATGTGAGGAAGTTTAGTGACAATATAATGGGGGTGACATGGGGTAATGTGCGGAAGTTTAGTGACAATATAATGGGGGTGACATGGGGTGATGTGCGGAAGTTTAGTGACAATATAATGGGGGTGACATGGGGTGATGTGCGGAAGTTTAGTGACAATATAATGGGGGTGACATGGGGTGATGTGCGGAAGTTTAGTGACAATATAATGGGGGTGACATGGGGTGATGTGTGGAAGTTTAGTGACAATATAATGGGGGTGACATGGGGTGATGTGAGGAAGTTTAGTGACAATATAATGGGGGTGACATGGGGTGATGTGCGGAAGTTTAGTGACAATATAATGGGGGTGACATGGGGTGATGTGCGGAAGTTTAGTGACAATATAATGGAGGTGACATGGGGTGATGTGCGGAAGTTTAGTGACAATATAATGGGGGTGACATGCGGTGATGTGAGGAAGTTTAGTGACAATATAATGGGGGTGACATGGGGTGATGTGCGGAAGTTTAGTGACAATATAATGGGGGTGATGTGAGGAAGTTTAGTGACAATATAATGGGGGTGACGTGAGGAAGTTTAGTGACAATATAATGGGGGTGACGTGAGGAAGTTTAGTGACAATATAATGGGGGTGACATGCGGTGATGTGAGGAAGTTTAGTGACAATATAATGGGGGTGATGTGAGGAAGTTTAGTGACAATATAATGAGGGTGATGTGAGGTGATGTGCGGAAGTTTAGTGACAATATAATGGGGGTGACATGGGGTGATGTGCGGAAGTTTAGTGACAATATAATGGGGGTGACATGCGGTGATGTGAGGAAGTTTAGTGACAATATAATGGGGGTGACATGCGGTGATGTGAGGAAGTTTAGTGACAATATAATGGGGGTGACATGGGGTGATGTGCGGAAGTTTAGTGACAATATAATGGGGGTGATGTGAGGAAGTTTAGTGACAATATAATGGGGGTGACGTGAGGAAGTTTAGTGACAATATAATGGGGGTGACGTGAGGAAGTTTAGTGACAATATAATGGGGGTGACATGCGGTGATGTGAGGAAGTTTAGTGACAATATAATGGGGGTGATGTGAGGAAGTTTAGTGACAATATAATGAGGGTGATGTGAGGTGATGTGCGGAAGTTTAGTGACAATATAATGGGGGTGACATGGGGTGATGTGCGGAAGTTTAGTGACAATATAATGGGGGTGACATGCGGTGATGTGAGGAAGTTTAGTGACAATATAATGGGGGTGACATGCGGTGATGTGAGGAAGTTTAGTGACAATATAATGGGGGTGATGTGAGGTGATGTGCGGAAGTTTAGTGACAATATAATGGGGGTGACATGGGGTGATGTGCGGAAGTTTAGTGACAATATAATGGGGGTGATGTGCGGAAGTTTAGTGACAATATAATGGGGGTGATGTGCGGAAGTTTAGTGACAATATAATGGGGGTGATGAGCGGAATTTTAGTGACAATATAATGGGGGTGATGTGGGGTGACGTGAGGAAGTGTAGTGACAATATAATGGGGGTGATGTGGGGTGATGTGAGGAAGTTTAGTGACAATATAATGGGGGTGATGTGCGGAAGTTTAGTGACAATATAATGGGGGTGATGTGGGGTGACGTGAGGAAGTGTAGTGACAATATAACGGGGGTGATGTGGGGTGATGTGAGGAAGTTTAGTGACAATATAATGGGGGTGATGTGGGGTGACGTGAGGAAGTGTAGTGACAATATAATGGGGGTGATGTGACGAAGTTTAGTGACAATATAATGGGGGTGATGTGGGGTGATGTGAGGAAGTTTAGTGACAATATAATGGGGGTGATGTGGGGTGATGTGAGGAAGTTTAGTGACAATATAATGGGGGTGATGTGGGGTGACGTGAGAAAGTGTAGTGACAATATAATGGGGGTGATGTGGGGTGATGTGAGGAAGTTTAGTGACAATATAATGGGGGTGATGTGGGGTGACGTGAGGAAGTGTAGTGACAATATAATGGGGGTGATGTGGGGAAGTTTAGTGACAATATAATGGGGGTGATGTGGGGTGACGTGAGGAAGTGTAGTGACAATATAATGGGGGTGATGTGCGGAAGTTTAGTGACAATATAATGGGGGTGACATGGGGTGATGTGCGGAAGTTTAGTGACAATATAATGGGGGTGACATGCGGTGATGTGAGGAAGTTTAGTGACAATATAATGGGGGTGACATGCGGTGATGTGAGGAAGTTTAGTGACAATATAATGGGGGTGATGTGAGGTGATGTGCGGAAGTTTAGTGACAATATAATGGAGGTGACATGGGGTGATGTGCGGAAGTTTAGTGACAATATAATGGGGGTGATGTGCGGAAGTTTAGTGACAATATAATGGGGGTGATGTGCGGAAGTTTAGTGACAATATAATGGGGGTGATGTGCGGAAGTTTAGTGACAATATAATGTGGGTGATGTGCGGAAGTTTTGTGACAATATAATGGGGGTGATGTGAGGAAGTTTAGTGACAATATAATGGGGGTGATGTGAGGAAGTTTAGTGACAATATAATGGGGGTGATGTGAGGAAGTTTAGTGACAATATAATGGGGGTGATGTGAGGAAGTTTAGTGACAATATAATGGGGGTGACATGGGGTGATGTGCGGAAGTTTAGTGACAATATAATGGGGGTGACATGCGGTGATGTGAGGAAGTTTAGTGACAATATAATGGGGGTGACATGGGGTGATGTGCGGAAGTTTAGTGACAATATAATGGGGGTGATGTGAGGAAGTTTAGTGACAATATAATGGGGGTGACGTGAGGAAGTTTAGTGACAATATAATGGGGGTGACATGCGGTGATGTGAGGAAGTTTAGTGACAATATAATGGGGGTGACATGCGGTGATGTGAGGAAGTTTAGTGACAATATAATGGGGGTGATGTGAGGTGATGTGCGGAAGTTTAGTGACAATATAATGGGGGTGACATGGGGTGATGTGCGGAAGTTTAGTGACAATATAATGGGGGTGATGTGCGGAAGTTTAGTAAAAATATAATGGGGGTGATGTGCGGAAGTTTAGTGACAATATAATGGGGGTGATGTGCGGAAGTTTAGTGACAATATAATGAGGGTGATGAGCGGAAGTTTAGTGACAATATAATGGGGGTGATGTGGGGTGACGTGAGGAAGTGTAGTGACAATATAATGGGGGTGATGTGGGGTGATGTGAGGAAGTTTAGTGACAATATAATGGGGGTGATGTGGGGTGACGTGAGGAAGTTTAGTGACAATATAATGGGGGTGATGTGCGGAAGTTTAGTGACAATATAATGGGGGTGATGTGGGGTGACGTGAGGAAGTGTAGTGACAATATAATGGGGGTGATGTGGGGTGATGTGAGGAAGTTTAGTGACAATATAATGGGGGTGATGTGCAGAAGTTTAGTGACAATATAATGGGGGTGACATGCGGTGATGTGAGGAAGTTTAGTGACAATATAATGGGGGTGACATGCGGTGATGTGAGGAAGTTTAGTGACAATATAATGGGGGTGATGTGAGGTGATGTGCGGAAGTTTAGTGACAATATAATGGAGGTGACATGGGGTGATGTGCGGAAGTTTAGTGACAATATAATGGGGGTGATGTGCGGAAGTTTAGTGACAATATAATGGGGGTGATGTGCGGAAGTTTAGTGACAATATAATGGGGGTGATGTGCGGAAGTTTAGTGACAATATAATGTGGGTGATGTGCGGAAGTTTTGTGACAATATAATGGGGGTGATGTGAGGAAGTTTAGTGACAATATAATGGGGGTGATGTGCGGAAGTTTAGTGACAATATAATGGGGGTGATGTGCGGAAGTTTAGTGACAATATAATGGGGGTGATGTGGGGTGACGTGAGGAAGTGTAGTGACAATATAATGGGGGTGATGTGGGGTGACGTGAGGAAATGTAGTGACAATATAATGGGGGTGATGTGGGGTGATGTGAGGAAGTTTAGTGACAATATAATGGGGGTGATGTGGGGTGACGTGAGGAAGTTTAGTGACAATATAATGGGGGTGATGTGCAGAAGTTTAGTGACAATATAATGGGGGTGATGTGGGGTGACGTGAGGAAGTGTAGTGACAATATAATGGGGGTGATGTGGGGTGATGTGAGGAAGTTTAGTGACAATATAATGGGGGTGATGTGGGGTGACGTGAGAAAGTGTAGTGACAATATAATGGGGGTGATGTGGGGTGATGTGAGGAAGTGTAGTGACAATATAATGGGGGTGATGTGGGGAAGTTTAGTGACAATATAATGGGGGTGATGTGGGGTGATGTGAGGAAGTTTAGTGACAATATAATGGGGGGTGACGTGAGGAAGTTTAGTGACAATATAATGGGGGTGATGTGAGGAAGTTTAGTGACAATATAATGGGGGTGATGTGGGGAAGTTTAGTGACAATATAATGGGGGTGACGTGAGGAAGTTTAGTGACAATATAATGGGGGTGACATGGGGTGATGTGTGGAAGTTTAGTAACAATATAATGGGGGTGACATGGGGTGACGTGAGGAAGTGTAGTGACAATATAATGGGGGTGACATGGGGTGACGTGAGGAAGTGTAGTGACAATATAATGGGGGTGATGTGAGGAAGTTTAGTGACAATATAATGGGGGTGATGTGGGGAAGTTTAGTGACAATATAATGGGGGTGACGTGAGAAGTTTAGTGACAATATAATGGGGGTGACATGGGGTGATGTGCGGAAGTTTAGTAACAATATAATGGGGGTGACATGGGGTGACGTGAGGAAGTGTAGTGACAATATAATGGGGGTGATGTGAGGAAGTTTAGTGACAATATAATGGGGGTGACGTGAGGAAGTGTAGTGACAATATAATGGGGGTGATGTGAGGAAGTTTAGTGACAATATAATGGGGGTGACATGGGGTGACGTGAGGAAGTGTAGTGACAATATAATGGGGGTGATGTGAGGAAGTTTAGTGACAATATAATGGGGGTGACGTGAGGAAGTGTAGTGACAATATAATGGGGGTGATGTGAGGAAGTTTAGTGACAATATAATGGGGGTGACGTGAGGAAGTGTAGTGACAATATAATGGGGGTGATGTGAGGAAGTTTAGTGACAATATAATGGGGGTGATGTGGGGAAGTTTAGTGACAATATAATGGGGGTGACGTGAGGAAGTTTAGTGACAATATAATGGGGGTGACATGGGGTGATGTGCGGAAGTTTAGTAACAATATAATGGGGGTGACATGGGGTGACGTGAGGAAGTGTAGTGACAATATAATGGGGGATGATGTGAGGAAGTTTAGTGACAATATAATGGGGGTGACATGGGGTGATGTGCGGAAGTTTAGTAACAATATAATGGGGGTGATGTGAGGAAGTTTAGTGACAACTGCCCAAGTAACAAATATGCCCAAAATACAATGAGAAAGTAACTTTTTCTGAACAAGCCCGCTGTGCCTGCAAGTACGTTTAGAACTGCGTGAGATCAATGTAAGCATTGCGCATGCGCAAGCGGCACTTGCGCGTTTGTTCAAATGCGTTGGTTCATTGCGTGGCCGAAATCTTAGTAAATCTCAAGCAACATAAATACATTTGCGTGGGTTGAACCGGCGCACCTCTAAACTTGACTTTTTTTTTTTTTTAACGCTGGTTCACTTTTATGTCTTTTTTTAAGGATATTTGCACACGGAGGTCATGTTAGCGTGTTACGTTGTTAACATGTGACATGTACCTTGTTCTAATTAAGTAAAAAGACTCTCGCTACTCTAGCTCCTCCCTAAAAGGGCATTTAACCTTCCCCCTCTAATACATATGATTTCTTTGGGCTAGCTTTTGCTTTTAACCACTTCAGCCCCGGACCATTTGGCTGGCCAAAGACCAGGCCCCTTTTTGCGATTCGGCACTGCGTCGCTTTGACTGACAATTGCGCGGTCGTGCGACGTGGCTCCCAAATCAAATTGATGTCCTTTTTTCTCCACAAATGGAGCTTTCTTTTGGTGGTACCGTATATACTCGAGTATAAGCTGAGGCACCTAATTTTACCACAAAAAACTGGGAAAACGTATTGACTCGAGTATAAGCCTATGGTGTCCATCTGCATGCCTCACTGTGCCTCACTTTGCCTCACTGTGTCCATGTGCATGCCTCACTGTGCCCATGCCTCACTGTGTCCATGTGCATGCCTCACTGTAACTCACTGTGCCCATGCCTCACTGTGTCCATGCCTCACTGTAACTCACTGTGTCCATGCCTCACTGTGTCCATGCCTCACTGTGTCCATGCCTCACTGTAACTCACTGTGCCCATGCCTCACTGTGCCCATGCCTCACTGTGCCCATGCCTCACTGTAACTCACTGTGCCCATGCCTCACTGTGCCCATGCCTCACTGTGCCCATGCCTCACTGTGCCCATGCCTCACTGTGCCCATGCCTCACTGTGCCCAGGCCTCACTGTGCCCAGGCCTCACTGTGCCCAGGCCTCACTGTGCCCAGGCCTCACTGTGCCCAGGCCTCACTGTGTCCATGCCTCACTGTGTCCATGCCTCACTGTGTCCAGGCCTCACTGTGTCCAGGCCTCACTGTGTCCAGGCCTCACTGTGTCCAGGCCTCACTGTGTCCAGGCCTCACTGTGCCCATGACTCACTGTGCCCATGCCTCACTGTGTTCATGACTAGACTGACGTTTAACATGGGAGTCTAAGGAAGGGGTGCCCGCGTTTGAAAAATCGGTGCTCCGCGGCCGTAGGTCCCCCAGACAAAACACTTTGCAAACTTATATAGGAGAAATTGGGCTACATGTGTGCCAAATTTTGGGTTCAGGAGATCTACGGCTGGCCGGTACCGGCTCCCCAAAATCACCGGAGAAATTACCATTTAATATAGGAGTCTATGAAAGGGGTGCCCGGGTTTGAAAAATCGGCGCTCCCCGGCCATAGGTCCCCCGGACAACAAACTTTGCACACTTGTAGAGGAAGAGTGGGGCTACATGTGTGCCAAGATTGGGGTCCAGGGGACCTACGGCCGGCCAGAACCGGGTCCCCAAAATCCGGGGGATAAGGCGCAAAAAGGTGACTCGAGAATAAGCTCGAGGGGGGGGGGGCATTTTCAGCACAAAAAAATGTGCTGAAAAACTCGGCTTATACTCGAGTATATACGGTATTTGATCTCCTCTGCGGTTTTTATTTTTTGCGCTATAAACAAAAATAGAGCAACAAATTTGAAAAGAAAAGCAATATTTTGTACTTTTTGCTATAAGGGCCAGTTCACACCAGACACAGTTCCGTACAGTTTTCTGCGCATTTTTTCTCCGCACAAGACATCTCGCTGTAGTTCACACCACGCAGTGCAGAAACTGACCGGAAACTTACTGCATGGTGTCAACTAGAGCCAACAAGAGCCATTGGGATACATGGAAAACACTGTGCATGCATTTTGTGTAGAAAAAAAGCGCACAAAACTGTACGGAACTACGTCTGGTATGAACTGGCCCTAAATAAATATCCCAATTTTATTAATTTTTTTTAAACTAATTTTCCTCAGTTTAGGCCGATACGTATTCTTCTACATATTTTTGGTAAAAAAAATTGCAATAAGCGTATATTGATTAGTTTGCGCAAAAGTTATAGCGTCTACAAAATAGGGGGTCGTTTTATGGCATTTTTATTATTAATTTTTTTGTTTGTTATGGCGGCGATCTGCGATTTTTATCGTGACTGTGACATTGTAGCGGACACATCGGACACATTTGGTGCTATTTTGGGACCATTCACATTTATGCAGCGATCCGTGCTATAAAAATGCAACGATCACTGTGTAAATGTGACTGGCAGTGAAGGGGTTAACCAGTAGGGGGCGGGGAAGGGGTTAAAGTGGAGTTTCTACCAAAAATACAATACAGCATAAATGTGCAAATAATACCCTAAAAAAAAAAAGCATTTGGATCATTTATTTTTACTCACCTGGAAATACCTGTTGCTATGCGGTCCCACGAAATCTGCCTTCTGAATCACCTCGGATTGTGTCGTCATCTCCCTCGGCTCCTCAGCGCGCTACTTGCTCCTGGGAAATGCGTGTCATCATTTCCCAGGATGCAGTGCGCATCCCCTAGCGCTGGAACCGCGGGACTTGGAAACGGGAAGCGACGCGATTCAATGAAGAATTCGGCGGCTTTTCACACTGTTCTTCATTGTTGATGTTGGTTGCCATCCCAACGGCGGGCACTTCCAACGACGACGCCCCGTTGTGATGGCAACCCGAGTGGTTGACGGCGCTGCGCAGGAATGGGGCGGGACTGGCGGTCCGTGATGGTCACTCTCGTCATCACAGACCAGGAAGTAAGTGCTTGTGGGTTTCAGCTCCTGGGAAATGCGTGTCATCATTTCCCAGGATGCAGTGCGCATCCCCTAGCGCTGGAATCGCGGGATTTGGAAACGGGAAGCGACGCGATTCAATGAAGAATTCGGCGGCTTTTCACACTGTTCTTCATTGTTGATGTTGGTTGCTGTAACGAGCCCCTTTGCTCGCTCGGCTCCACTCTCCCGACACTCCTCTGCTCTATTGGATCATCCGGTGCTCCAGGATTCCAACTACCGCTATGTGCCATTCGAATCCATTTGTGGTCGGTCAGAACAAACACCAGGCAGGCTGTATGTAAGTTCAACCAAGAGAGTCTTAGAACAAACACCAGGCAGGCTGTATGTAAGTTCCAACAGGAGAGACTTTTATTAGAACCAAAATCAAGTCTTATATACAGAAACAGAGGGAGTAACCAGAACATAATTAACATAAGCTAATTAACTAAATCCTTTAGACAGCCAAGGTGACTCCTAGATGTGACCTTTCAGGGTAGACATCCCGGCACCTGCTATACAATACACATTATCCTAAGTGTAAACATCACACATTTTAGCAGGGTCAAAGTAGCACAGAGGACAGACAGATGGCTGGAGGTGATTGTATTCGCATATCCTTAGTGTGAAGGTGTGAACGTCCCAACAGTATGCCTCAGTCACTCTAATATGGCATATACAGGGTCCCCAGAGTCTGTGTGTCCTGGGGGGACATGGACCCGAATCCAAAGCAACACCCCCCCAAAGGGTCCCTAGGCATACAGCTCACAAAGAGCACCGTTCCCCAAAAATGACAGGGCCCATGGTCGCAGGGCAAGAGGCCCGCACTCAGTCCCCTCCAAAAGCCTCTGTCCCGGCTAGGTCTGTCACACATCTCCCCTTTCAGCAGGAAACTAACATAGGAGGAGACCCCAAACGGGTTGACTCCGAAGTTAGTCCATAGTTCTATTCCCCCAATGCCGGTATCCACACAGTACCCCAAACAAATTGCTCCAAACAGAGAATCACTTACCCAGCCAACCTCTGCCTCTCTCAGAGAACACTCCCGCCGCTGGGGAGAGGCCTGGACTGGCCCTTCTCCCTGGAGTCCTTTCTGCCGCTGGAGAGAAGACAGGGTGACTGGGCTCAGTCCGTCATGCTGTTGGGGATCTGGGTCGACTGCCCGGCATCCCTGTGGTATACAAGTGGAGACTGAAGTCCCATCCACTTGTGGTAGGTGAAAATCCCCCAGTGCTTGCAAAGCAAGGCTGACATCCTCCTGTCTCAGTGTCACACCATTTTCTGGGGTTGTGTCAGTGAGGACTGAAGTCCCATCCAATACCACAGGAACTCCCTCTTCTGTTAGTTGAGAGCCGAGGACCGTGGCACTCGGCTCTGTTGCCAGCTCTTCTGCTGGGTTGCTGTGAGTGGAGACCACAGTCCCATCCACCGATATCCGCTCAAGTGGCAGTTGTGTGCAGCGGCCAGTAGCATTCTGCCCTGCTGCCAGTGATTCAGCTGGGGGTAAAAGCTTTACCACCTCAGCTTGTTGCTGGGGAGGGGGGCCAACTGCCCCGGCTCCCTGAAACTCCACAGTTGTTTCCGGTGCTGGGCAGAGGTTGCCATCACTCTGCCCTGTTGCCAGCACTTCTGCTGGGGACTCCACACCTTCTGCTCTGGTTAACTGTTGGGGAGGGAAAATGGCTGCCTCTCCTCCCTGCATCTCTGAAATCCACTCGGAAAGAGGAACCATCACCTTCTCAACTCGGGCCTCCAAAACTGCCACGGGTGTAGAGCAAGGGTCTGCAGTACTTTGTCCTGCTGTCAGTACTTGAGCGAGCGATGCATAATTCATAACATCCTCTGAACAGTCCCTTAAGTCCATACCTTCTGTAATCTGTGGCTGGGGAGATGAGCCAACTTCCCTAGCTCCCTGGAACTCCATATCATCCACTTCGGCTTTAGGGATGGCAATCTCCAGATTTTCCACTGCTGATTCTTCAGCCAGGATTTCATAGTTGTCAACTGGTATTTCCTGATAGTCCCAGGCAAAGGGAGCCCCACCCTGCTGCTGAGCAGAGTCTAGCAGCTGTTTGTAGGCAATCTCCAGCTCCCATTCCTGAACGGCCAGAAACTCCAAATCTTCCTGTGCCCAGTGCCCTTCCGAGACATTCAGTCTTTGTTCTCTGTGCTCCATTATTTGCTCCAAACGCCACTCCCGATCACTCCCAAAGTCAGGGTCCTCGGACAGCCTCCAATACAACAATCCCAGGCCATTATAGTCAAAGCCTTCCGTGGGGCTGTCATCCGCTGACCACTGGCACTCTTGGGCTACATACCACCGGAGGGCTCTGTAGCTCTCGTCTAACTGCATCTCTGCCCGGATCAGCCTGCTTAACTTAGCTGTCCACTCCTGCTTTGGTTGTTCCCCCAATAACAGCATTCGTACATCATACTGCGACCAGTACCTTACATAGATGGAGGGGAGAATCTTTCCCTGGTGTTGCTGCTCGAGGGCTAGCACTTTCTTCCAGAGTTCGCAGCGGATCGAATCCGACCATCCCAGCAGGACCTCCTCTGATACTGGTCCTCTATGCTGTATCTGCATCTCTCGCAACCTCCTTCCGAATTCCTCTTCCATGTCGGCTGGTTCTTTAGGCGTTGTCTCTGATTGCCGTATTACCGCCATTCTCCACTCATGTTGCCGCTCTAGTTCTCTCTTTTGTCGCTCTCGTTCTCTCTCTTTTGTCACTCTCGTTCTCTCTCATGTCGGGCATCCTGCAGCTGGATGTCTTTAATGGCTTCCTGTATGGCGGTCTCTGATGGGTTAGCCCCATATAATGCCAACCGCTGCCGCACTCGTTGCTGAAACAAATCTTCAACTGACCGGGGTCCTGCATCACCCTTCTTCTGGTCCATCTCGGCTCTCAAGTAGGTCTTTCAGCGTGACTTTCCTGCAGGCTGCATAGCTGGTCATTCACTGTGGTGGTTTGGAGTGTCCCAGGAACTGGAGAGCAAATCCCACCGCTGCCAACCAATGTAACGAGCCCCTTTGCTCGCTCGGCTCCCACTCTCCCGACACTCCTCTGCTCTATTGGATCATCCGGTGCTCGAGGATTCAATCTACAGCTATGTGCCATTCGAATCCATTTGTGGTCGGTCAGAACAAACACCAGGCAGGCTGTATGTAAGTTCAACCAAGAGAGACTTTATTAGAACCAAAAATCAAGTCTTATATACAGAAACAGAGGGAGTAACCAGAACATAATTAACATAAGCTAATTAACTAAATCCTTTAGACAGCCAAGGTGACTCCTAGATGTGACCTTTCAGGGTAGACATCCCGGCACCTGCTATACAATACACATTATCGTAAGTGTAAACATCACACATTTTAGCAGGGTCAAAGTAGCACAGAGGACAGACAGATGGCTGGAGGTGATTGTATTCGCATATCCTTAGTGTGAAGGTGTGAACGTCCCAACAGTATGCCTCAGTCACTCTAATATGGCATATACAGGGTCCCCAGAGTCTGTGTGTCCTGGGGGGACATGGACCCGAATCCAAAGCAACACCCCCCCAAAGGGTCCCCAGGCAGACAGCTCACAAAGAGCACCGTTCCCCCAAATGCCAGGGCCCATGGCCGCAGGGCAAGAGGCCCGCACTCAGTCCCCTCCAAAAGCCTCTGTCCCGGCTAGGTCTGTCACAGTTGCCATCCCAACGGCGGGCACTTCCGACGACGACGCCCCGTTGTGATGGCAACCCGAGTGGTTGACGGCGCTGCGCAGGAATGGGGCGGGACTGGCGGTCCGTGATGGTCACTCTCGTCATCACAGACCAGGAAGTAAGTGCTTGTGGGCTTCACATGCCCACAAGCAAAATGAGAACTTCGGGGAAAAGGAGTTTAAAGGTCTCTTTACACTGTCACTCGGCAGATCGGCGGCGGTTTTCCAAATAGTAAGTGAACTTAATTGCACAGTTGTCTTGCCAGATGAAATAACATACTTATAAAATTAGCAAAAATGTGATTGGAACCCCCCCCCTTTAAGTGTGTCCTAGGGAGTGATTCTAACTGTTAGGGGGCGGGGCTTACTGTGTCACGACAGAGATCACTGCTCCCAATGAGAGGGAGCAGTAGATCAGTGACATGTCACTAGGCAGAGTAGGGAGATGTCTTGTTTACAAAGACATCCCCCCCCCCGTTCTGCCGTTCCGTGACCCGATCGCGGGACACCGGCGGACATCGAGTTCGTGGGCACGGTCACGGAGACCGAGGCGTGCACGCCCGCTAGGGTGCAGCTTTAAAGCAACGTATATATATATATATATATATATATATATATATATATACACGTTGCTTTGCCTGCCCGTGCCATTCTGCTGACGTGATTCTACGCGAGGCGGTCGGTAAGCGGTTAAAGGGGAACTCTACACTCCATTCTCCAATGCTCTTGTCACCCCCTTCTAATGCATATGACTTTTTTTTTGGGCTAGCTTTTGCTTTTAAAGGGGAACTTTACACTCCACTCCATTCTCCAAAGGCTGTGAGCTGCCTTCACCAATCCCTTTTCAAAGCAAACAGGGCCAGCTAGGAAAGGGGCGAGAAGAGCGATTGCCCAACTCCCTCCTTGAACCATACAAAGGCCACATGCACTCAACATAGCTGGCTGCCTATTGGGGCATGTTGGGCTCCGCCCAATACCAACCACAAAGCACCTTGTACCCACTAGTTTAAAGGGGCTTTCCACATTCTGTAAAGCCCCCCTGTCTGCAGCCCCCCACAACCCCAGCCTAGGCTTGTGTGGAAGAGGTCCTTGCACCCCTGAATATGGGAACAAGGTGGCTGACTTTTGGGGTGCCGGAGCCCCTTTCTGCTCCCAAGCATCCACCCCCCTTTTATGGGCTGGCCTGCTGTGTTTGGTTAGGGGTTTGTTAGTGCGCGGGAGGGGGTGGTATTTTTCACGTGGGGGTTCTCATTTTAAGCCTTTCCAGACCCAAATGGCCTTTTATGTATTGGAGGGGGGGGGGCAGGCTATTTTTTGTTTTGTGTTAAAATCTTGCAGCTGCAATGTAGATTTGTAAGTTTTCTCTAAAGCCGTACATCTCTGCACCACTTGTGTGAGATAACGATGCCCCCACGTGTAGCGACCTCACCCCTCTCTCCCCTTCTCATTCACGGCTTGTCTGTCTCGTCTAGGGGTTAGCACTGGGGGGAGGGATGAGACGGCCCATGTCCTCCAAGGTGTAGAGGTGAAGGCCAGAACTATCAGGCTTTGTGTAGGTGTCCCAGAGTCCAATCCTCTCCTCGGATTGACTCCCCTTTGCTCTCAGTAACCAGAGTTCCACACACTGAGAGGGTCCAACTCATATTTATTCTTCTCAATAAATAGTCAAACAGCACAGACAGGTTGAGACCCATGTAACACTTCAGTATTTGTGGGGAGTAGGTCAAGGCACAATTCTTCTAGATAGAGCTAACCACTGTGGTGTCACCAGTGGCGAATAGTCACTGCCACTGACTATATTGAACAGAACATGAATGAATTACCTTCGCTATCGTAGCCCCTATCAGGGGAAGGACATCCGTCCAAGACAGTTACCGGAGGCCTCTCCGTCACCAGCAATGCTGCGCTGGACTCTCCGGAGAAGTTCCGCTCACCGGCCTCCTCGTCTCAGACACAGGCACCCAAGGAGTTAGAGCCCCCTCGGATTCCTCCACCCTCGTGGAACTCAGTCGAAGGTACTGAGCTCCAGGCTTTGGCCATAGTACCTCACCCCAGGCTAAAGGTGCCTGAGATGGACTCCATCTCCCGCTCCGGCCAGGTCAAGGGCACCTGGGCCCGGAACTCCGGAACGCCAGCACCCATGCTGAAGGTGCCTGGGTGCGGCTGCGTCCTCCGACTCTGAAACCCCAAGGTCAGGGCGTCCGCCCCTTTTATCTCCTCTCCCTTTGTGTCACAGCGGGTTCCCCGCCCCGCTGTACCAGCGCCAGGAAAGGACAAAAAGGGAAGCAGTCTTGCAGTGAGTGTTCAACTCCGGCCCCCCAGGGTGACAGCGCCACCTGCAGGCCGCAGGGAACCTTGCACCACCAGAGTCCTCCAAGAACCATAAAAGGGTCTCAGATTCCCTAACAATCAATGCATCTGGGTTACACTACTCCCCAGATGCTTCCCCTAAAATCAAACACCCACTACATGTATGCACAGCGGAACAATTTGTTTCATTTCGGATCCATTCATTAACCCCTTCAATACCGGGCACTCCCCCTCCCCTTCCTGCCCAGTCCAATTTCCAGCTTTCAGCGCTGTCACACTGAATGACAATGATGCGGCCATGTAACACTGTACCCAAACATTTTGTTCACACAAATAGAGATTTCTTATGGTGGTATTTATTCTCCACTGGGTTTTTTTTTTTTTTTTTTGCTAAAAGAAACGGAAAAAGACAAAAAAAAATCGAAAAAACAAACAAACTTTTTTTATATTTTGTTATAACATTTTGCAATCAGGTAATTTTTCTCCTTCACTGATGGGCGCTGATAGATGGCACTGATCCCCTCTTCTCCTGACCTCTTCTCCTGTCCTATGGGACACGTCTGATCCCCTCTTCTCCTGTCCTATGGGACACGTCTGATCCCCTCTTCTCCTGTCCTATGGGACACGTCTGATCCCCTCTTCTCCTGTCCTATGGGACACGTCTGATCCCCTCTTCTCCTGTCCTATGGGACACGTCTGATCCCCTCTTCTCCTGTCCTATGGGACACGTCTGATCCCCTCTTCTCCTGTCCTATGGGACATGTCTGATCCCCTCTTCTCCTGTCCTATGACACACGTCTGATCCCCTCTTCTCCTGACCTATGACACACGTCTGATCCCCTCTTCTCCTGTCCTATGGGACACGTCTGATCCCCTCTTCTCCTGTCCTATGGGACACGTCTGATCCCCTCTTCTCCTGTCCTATGGGACACGTCTGATCCCCTCTTCTCCTGTCCTATGGGACACGTCTGATCCCCTCTTCTCCTGTCCTATGACACACGTCTGATCCCCGCTTCTCCTGTCCTATGGGACATGTCTGATCCCCTCTTCTCCTGTCCTATGACACACGTCTGATCCCCTCTTCTCCTGACCTATGGGACACGTCTGATCCCCTCTTCTCCTGTCCTATGACACACGTTTGATCCCCTCTTCTCCTGACCTATGGGACATGTCTGATCCCCTCTTCTCCTGTCCTATGACACACGTCTGATCCCCTCTTCTCCTGACCTATGGGACACGTCTGATCCCCTCTTCTCCTGTCCTATGACACACGTTTGATCCCCTCTTCTCCTGTCCTATGACACACGTCTGATCCCCTCTTCTCCTGTCCTATGGGACACGTCTGATCCCCTCTTCTCCTGTCCTATGGGACACGTCTGATCCCCTCTTCTCCTGTCCTATGGGACACGTCTGATCCCCTCTTCTCCTGTCCTATGGGACACGTCTGATCCCCTCTTCTCCTGTCCTATGGGACACGTCTGATCCCCTCTTCTCCTGTCCTATGGGACACGTCTGATCCCCTCTTCTCCTGTCCTATGGGACACGTCTGATCCCCTCTTCTCCTGTCCTATGACACACGTCTGATCCCCTCTTCTCCTGTCCTATGACACACGTCTGATCCCCTCTTCTCCTGACCTATGGGACACGTCTGATCCCCTCTTCTCCTGTCCTATGACACACGTTTGATCCCCTCTTCTCCTGACCTATGACACACGTCTGATCCCCTCTTCTCCTGTCCTATGGGACACATCTGATCCCCTCTTCTCCTGTCCTATGGGACACATCTGATCCCATCTTCTCCTGTCCTATGGCACACATCTGATCCCCTCTTCTCCTGTCCTATGGGACACGTCTGATCCCCTCTTTTCCTGTCCTATGGGACACGTCTGATCCCCTCTTTTCCTGTCCTATGGGACACGTCTGATCCCCTCTTCTCCTGTCCTATGGGACACGTCTGATCCCCTCTTCTCCTGTCCTATGGGACACGTCTGATCCCCTCTTCTCCTGTCCTATGGGACACGTCTGATCCCCTCTTCTCCTGTCCTATGGGACACGTCTGATCCCCTCTTCTCCTGTCCTATGGGACATGTCTGATCCCCTCTTCTCCTGTCCTATGACACACGTCTGATCCCCTCTTCTTCTGACCTATGGGACACGTCTGATCCCCTCTTCTCCTGTCCTATGACACACGTTTGATCCCCTCTTCTCCTGTCCTATGACACACGTCTGATCCCCTCTTCTCCTGTCCTATGGGACACGTCTGATCCCCTCTTCTCCTGTCCTATGGGACACGTCTGATCATCCACTTCGGCTTTAGGGATGGCAATCTCCAGATTTTCCACTGCTGATTCTTCAGCCAGGATTTCATAGTTGTCAACTGGTATTTCCTGATAGTCCCAGGCAAAGGGAGCCCCACCCTGCTGCTGAGCAGAGTCTAGCAGCTGTTTGTAGGCAATCTCCAGCTCCCATTCCTGAACGGCCAGAAACTCCAAATCTTCCTGTGCCCAGTGCCCTTCCGAGACATTCAGTCTTTGTTCTCTGTGCTCCATTATTTGCTCCAAACGCCACTCCCGATCACTCCCAAAGTCAGGGTCCTCGGACAGCCTCCAATACAACAATCCCAGGCCATTATAGTCAAAGCCTTCAGTGGGGCTGTCATCCGCTGACCACTGGCACTCTTGGGCTACATACCACCGGAGGGCTCTGTAGCTCTCGTCTAACTGCATCTCTGCCCGGATCAGCCTGCTTAACTTAGCTGTCCACTCCTGCTTTGGTTGTTCCCCCAATAACAGCATTCGTACATCATACTGCGACCAGTACCTTACATAGATGGAGGGGAGAATCTTTCCCTGGTGTTGCTGCTCGAGGGCTAGCACTTTCTTCCAGAGTTCGCAGCGGATCGAATCCGACCATCCCAGCAGGACCTCCTCTGATACTGGTCCTCTATGCTGTATCTGCATCTCTCGCAACCTCCTTCCGAATTCCTCTTCCATGTCGGCTGGTTCTTTAGGCGTTGTCTCTGATTGCCGTATTACCGCCATTCTCCACTCATGTTGCCGCTCTAGTTCTCTCTTTTGTCGCTCTCGTTCTCTCTTTTGTCGCTCTCGTTCTCTCTCATGTCGGGCATCCTGCAGCTGGATGTCTTTAATGGCTTCCTGTATGGCGGTCTCTGATGGGTTAGCCCCATATAATGCCAACCGCTGCCGCACTCGTTGCTGAAACAAATCTTCAACTGACCGGGGTCCTGCATCACCCTTCTTCTGGTCCATCTCGGCTCTCAAGTAGGTCTTTCAGCGTGACTTTCCTGCAGGCTGCATAGCTGGTCATTCACTGTGGTGGTTTGGAGTGTCCCAGGAACTGGAGAGCAAATCCCACCGCTGCCAACCAATGTAACGAGCCCCTTTGCTCGCTCGGCTCCCACTCTCCCGACACTCCTCTGCTCTATTGGATCATCCGGTGCTCGAGGATTCAATCTACAGCTATGTGCCATTCGAATCCATTTGTGGTCGGTCAGAACAAACACCAGGCAGGCTGTATGTAAGTTCAACCAAGAGAGACTTTATTAGAACCAAAAATCAAGTCTTATATACAGAAACAGAGGGAGTAACCAGAACATAATTAACATAAGCTAATTAACTAAATCCTTTAGACAGCCAAGGTGACTCCTAGATGTGACCTTTCAGGGTAGACATCCCGGCACCTGCTATACAATACACATTATCGTAAGTGTAAACATCACACATTTTAGCAGGGTCAAAGTAGCACAGAGGACAGACAGATGGCTGGAGGTGATTGTATTCGCATATCCTTAGTGTGAAGGTGTGAACGTCCCAACAGTATGCCTCAGTCACTCTAATATGGCATATACAGGGTCCCCAGAGTCTGTGTGTCCTGGGGGGACATGGACCCGAATCCAAAGCAACACCCCCCCAAAGGGTCCCCAGGCAGACAGCTCACAAAGAGCACCGTTCCCCCAAATGCCAGGGCCCATGGCCGCAGGGCAAGAGGCCCGCACTCAGTCCCCTCCAAAAGCCTCTGTCCCGGCTAGGTCTGTCACAGTTGCCATCCCAACGGCGGGCACTTCCGACGACGACGCCCCGTTGTGATGGCAACCCGAGTGGTTGACGGCGCTGCGCAGGAATGGGGCGGGACTGGCGGTCCGTGATGGTCACTCTCGTCATCACAGACCAGGAAGTAAGTGCTTGTGGGCTTCACATGCCCACAAGCAAAATGAGAACTTCGGGGAAAAGGAGTTTAAAGGTCTCTTTACACTGTCACTCGGCAGATCGGCGGCGGTTTTCCAAGTAGTAAGTGAACTTAATTGCACAGTTGTCTTGCCAGATGAAATAACATACTTATAAAATTAGCAAAAATGTGATTGGAACCCCCCCCCCTTTAAGTGTGTCCTAGGGAGTGATTCTAACTGTTAGGGGGCGGGGCTTACTGTGTCACGACAGAGATCACTGCTCCCAATGAGAGGGAGCAGTAGATCAGTGACATGTCACTAGGCAGAGTAGGGAGATGTCTTGTTTACAAAGACATCCCCCCCCCCGTTCTGCCGTTCCGTGACCCGATCGCGGGACACCGGCGGACATCGAGTTCGTGGGCACGGTCACGGAGACCGAGGCGTGCACGCCCGCTAGGGTGCAGCTTTAAAGCAACGTATATATATATATATATATATATATATACACGTTGCTTTGCCTGCCCGTGCCATTCTGCTGACGTGATTCTACGCGAGGCGGTCGGTAAGCGGTTAAAGGGGAACTCTACACTCCATTCTCCAATGCTCTTGTCACCCCCTTCTAATGCATATGACTTTTTTTTTGGGCTAGCTTTTGCTTTTAAAGGGGAACTTTACACTCCACTCCATTCTCCAAAGGCTGTGAGCTGCCTTCACCAATCCCTTTTCAAAGCAAACAACAGGGCCAGCTAGGAAAGGGGCGAGAAGAGCGATTGCCCAACTCCCTCCTTGAACCATACAAAGGCCACATGCACTCAACATAGCTGGCTGCCTATTGGGGCATGTTGGGCTCCGCCCAATACCAACCACAAAGCACCTTGTACCCACTAGTTTAAAGGGGCTTTCCACATTCTGTAAAGCCCCCCTGTCTGCAGCCCCCCACAACCCCAGCCTAGGCTTGTGTGGAAGAGGTCCTTGCACCCCTGAATATGGGAACAAGGTGGCTGACTTTTGGGGTGTCGGAGCCCCTTTCTGCTCCCAAGCATCCACCCCCCTTTTATGGGCTGGCCTGCTGTGTTTGGCTAGGGGTTTGTTAGTGCGCGGGAGGGGGTGGTATTTTTCACGTGGGGGTTCTCATTTTAAGCCTTTCCAGACCCAAATGGCCTTTTATGTATTGGAGGGGGGGGGGCAGGCTATTTTTTGTTTTGTGTTAAAATCTTGCAGCTGCAATGTAGATTTGTAAGTTTTCTCTAAAGCCGTACATCTCTGCACCACTTGTGTGAGATAACGATGCCCCCACGTGTAGCGACCTCACCCCTCTCTCCCCTTCTCATTCACGGCTTGTCTGTCTCGTCTAGGGGTTAGCACTGGGGGGAGGGATGAGACGGCCCATGTCCTCCAAGGTGTAGAGGTGAAGGCCAGAACTATCAGGCTTTGTGTAGGTGTCCCAGAGTCCAATCCTCTCCTCGGATTGACTCCCCTTTGCTCTCAGTAACCAGAGTTCCACACACTGAGAGGGTCCAACTCATATTTATTCTTCTCAATAAATAGTCAAACAGCACAGACAGGTTGAGACCCATGTAACACTTCAGTATTTGTGGGGAGTAGGTCAAGGCACAATTCTTCTAGATAGAGCTAACCACTGTGGTGTCACCAGTGGCGAATAGTCACTGCCACTGACTATATTGAACAGAACATGAATGAATTACCTTCGCTATCGTAGCCCCTATCAGGGGAAGGACATCCGTCCAAGACAGTTACCGGAGGCCTCTCCGTCACCAGCAATGCTGCGCTGGACTCTCCGGAGAAGTTCCGCTCACCGGCCTCCTCGTCTCAGACACAGGCACCCAAGGAGTTAGAGCCCCCTCGGATTCCTCCACCCTCGTGGAACTCAGTCGAAGGTACTGAGCTCCAGGCTTTGGCCATAGTACCTCACCCCAGGCTAAAGGTGCCTGAGATGGACTCCATCTCCCGCTCCGGCCAGGTCAAGGGCACCTGGGCCCGGAACTCCGGAACGCCAGCACCCATGCTGAAGGTGCCTGGGTGCGGCTGCGTCCTCCGACTCTGAAACCCCAAGGTCAGGGCGTCCGCCCCTTTTATCTCCTCTCCCTTTGTGTCACAGCGGGTTCCCCGCCCCGCTGTACCAGCGCCAGGAAAGGACAAAAAGGGAAGCAGTCTTGCAGTGAGTGTTCAACTCCGGCCCCCCAGGGTGACAGCGCCACCTGCAGGCCGCAGGGAACCTTGCACCACCAGAGTCCTCCAAGAACCATAAAAGGGTCTCAGATTCCCTAACAATCAATGCATCTGGGTTACACTACCACCCAGATGCTTCCCCTAAAATCAAACACCCACTACATGTATGCACAGCGGAACAATTTGTTTCATTTCGGATCCATTCATTAACCCCTTCAATACCGGGCACTCCCCCTCCCCTTCCTGCCCAGTCCAATTTCCAGCTTTCAGCGCTGTCACACTGAATGACAATGATGCGGCCATGTAACACTGTACCCAAACATTTTGTTCACACAAATAGAGATTTCTTATGGTGGTATTTATTCTCCACTGGGTTTTTTTTTTTTTTTTGCTAAAAGAAACGGAAAAAGACAAAAAAAAATCGAAAAAACAAACAAACTTTTTTTATATTTTGTTATAACATTTTGCAATCAGGTAATTTTTCTCCTTCACTGATGGGCGCTGATAGATGGCACTGATCCCCTCTTCTCCTGACCTCTTCTCCTGTCCTATGGGACACGTCTGATCCCCTCTTCTCCTGTCCTATGGGACACGTCTGATCCCCTCTTCTCCTGTCCTATGGGACACGTCTGATCCCCTCTTCTCCTGTCCTATGGGACACGTCTGATCCCCTCTTCTCCTGTCCTATGGGACACGTCTGATCCCCTCTTCTCCTGTCCTATGGGACACGTCTGATCCCCTCTTCTCCTGTCCTATGACACACGTCTGATCCCCTCTTCTCCTGACCTATGACACACGTCTGATCCCCTCTTCTCCTGTCCTATGGGACACGTCTGATCCCCTCTTCTCCTGTCCTATGGGACACGTCTGATCCCCTCTTCTCCTGTCCTATGGGACACGTCTGATCCCCTCTTCTCCTGTCCTATGGGACACGTCTGATCCCCTCTTCTCCTGTCCTATGACACACGTCTGATCCCCTCTTCTCCTGTCCTATGGGACATGTCTGATCCCCTCTTCTCCTGTCCTATGACACACGTCTGATCCCCTCTTCTCCTGACCTATGGGACACGTCTGATCCCCTCTTCTCCTGTCCTATGACACACGTTTGATCCCCTCTTCTCCTGTCCTATGGGACATGTCTGATCCCCTCTTCTCCTGTCCTATGACACACGTCTGATCCCCTCTTCTCCTGACCTATGGGACACGTCTGATCCCCTCTTCTCCTGTCCTATGACACACGTCTGATCCCCTCTTCTCCTGACCTATGGGACATGTCTGATCCCCTCTTCTCCTGTCCTATGACACACGTCTGATCCCCTCTTCTCCTGACCTATGGGACACGTCTGATCCCCTCTTCTCCTGTCCTATGACACACGTTTGATCCCCTCTTCTCCTGTCCTATGACACACGTCTGATCCCCTCTTCTCCTGTCCTATGGGACACGTCTGATCCCCTCTTCTCCTGTCCTATGGGACACGTCTGATCCCCTCTTCTCCTGTCCTATGGGACACGTCTGATCCCCTCTTCTCCTGTCCTATGGGACACGTCTGATCCCCTCTTCTCCTGTCCTATGGGACACGTCTGATCCCCTCTTCTCCTGTCCTATGGGACACGTCTGATCCCCTCTTCTCCTGTCCTATGACACACGTCTGATCCCCTCTTCTCCTGTCCTATGGGACATGTCTGATCCCCTCTTCTCCTGTCCTATGACACACGTCTGATCCCCTCTTCTCCTGACCTATGGGACACGTCTGATCCCCTCTTCTCCTGTCCTATGACACACGTTTGATCCCCTCTTCTCCTGACCTATGACACACGTCTGATCCCCTCTTCTCCTGTCCTTTGGGACATGTCTGATCCCCTCTTCTCCTGTCCTATGACACACGTCTGATCCCCTCTTCTCCTGACCTATGACACACGTCTGATCCCCTCTTCTCCTGTCCTATGACACACGTTTGATCCCCTCTTCTCCTGACCTATGACACACGTCTGATCCCCTCTTCTCCTGTCCTATGGGACACGTCTGATCCCCTCTTCTCCTGTCCTATGGGACATGTCTGATCCCATCTTCTCCTGTCCTATGGCACACGTCTGATCCCCTCTTCTCCTGTCCTATGGGACACGTCTGATCCCCTCTTTTCCTGTCCTATGGGACACGTCTGATCCCCTCTTTTCCTGTCCTATGGGACACGTCTGATCCCCTCTTCTCCTGTCCTATGGGACACGTCTGATTCCCTCTTCTCCTGTCCTATGGGACACGTCTGATCCCCTCTTCTCCTGTCCTATGGGACACGTCTGATCCCCTCTTCTCCTGTCCTATGGGACACGTCTGATCCCCTCTTCTCCTGTCCTATGGGACATGTCTGATCCCCTCTTCTCCTGTCCTATGACACACGTCTGATCCCCTCTTCTCCTGACCTATGGGACACGTCTGATCCCCTCTTCTCCTGTCCTATGACACACGTTTGATCCCCTCTTCTCCTGACCTATGGGACATGTCTGATCCCCTCTTCTCCTGTCCTATGACACACCTCTGATCCCCTCTTCTCCTGACCTATGGGACACGTCTGATCCCCTCTTCTCCTGTCCTATGACACACGTTTGATCCCCTCTTCTCCTGTCCTATGACACACGTCTGATCCCCTCTTCTCCTGTCCTATGGGACACGTCTGATCCCCTCTTCTCCTGTCCTATGGGACACGTCTGATCCCCTCTTCTCCTGTCCTATGGGACACGTCTGATCCCCTCTTCTCCTGTCCTATGGGACACGTCTGATCCCCTCTTCTCCTGTCCTATGACACACGTCTGATCCCCTCTTCTCCTGTCCTATGGGACATGTCTGATCCCCTCTTCTCCTGTCCTATGACACACGTCTGATCCCCTCTTCTCCTGACCTATGGGACACGTCTGATCCCCTCTTCTCCTGTCCTATGACACACGTTTGATCCCCTCTTCTCCTGACCTATGGGACACGTCTGATCCCCTCTTCTCCTGTCCTATGGGACACGTCTGATCCCCTCTTCTCCTGTCCTATGGGACACGTCTGATCCCCTCTTCTCCTGTCCTATGGGACACGTCTGATCCCCTCTTCTCCTGTCCTATGGGACACGTCTGATCCCCTCTTCTCCTGTCCTATGGGACACGTCTGATCCCCTCTTCTCCTGTCCTATGGGACACGTCTGATCCCCTCTCCTGTCCTATGGGACACGTCTGATCCCCTCTTCTCCTGTCCTATGACACACGTCTGATCCCCTCTTCTCCTGTCCTATGGGACACGTCTGATCCCCTCTTCTCCTGTCCTATGGGACACGTCTGATCCCCTCTTCTCCTGTCCTATGGGACACGTCTGATCCCCTCTTCTCCTGTCCTATGGGACACGTCTGATCCCATCTTCTCCTGTCCTATGGGACACGTCTGATCCCCTCTTCTCCTGTCCTATGGGACACGTCTGATCCCCTCTTCTCCTGTCCTATGGGACACGTCTGATCCCCTCTTCTCCTGTCCTATGGGACATGTCTGATCCCCTCTTCTCCTGTCCTATGGGACACGTCTGATCCCCTCTTCTCCTGTCCTATGGGACACGTCTGATCCCCTCTTCTCCTGTCCTATGGGACACGTCTAATCCCCTCTTCTCCTGTCCTATGGGACACGTCTAATCCCCTCTTCTCCTGTCCTATGACACACGTCTGATCCCCTCTTCTCCTGTCCTATGGGACACGTCTGATCCCATCTTCTCCTGTCCTATGGCACACGTCTGATCCCCTCTTCTCCTGTCCTATGGGACACGTCTGATCCCCTCTTTTCCTGTCCTATGGGACACGTCTGATCCCCTCTTTTCCTGTCCTATGGGACACGTCTGATCCCCTCTTCTCCTGTCCTATGGGATATGTCTGATCCCCTCTTCTCCTGTCCTATGGGACACGTCTGATCCCCTCTTCTCCTGTCCTATGACACACGTCTGATCCCCTCTTCTCCTGTCCTATGGGACATGTCTGATCCCCTCTTCTCCTGTCCTATGACACACGTCTGATCCCCTCTTCTCCTGACCTATGGGACACGTCTGATCCCCTCTTCTCCTGTCCTATGACACACGTTTGATCCCCTCTTCTCCTGACCTATGGGACATGTCTGATCCCCTCTTCTCCTGTCCTATGACACACCTCTGATCCCCTCTTCTCCTGACCTATGGGACACGTCTGATCCCCTCTTCTCCTGTCCTATGACACACGTTTGATCCCCTCTTCTCCTGTCCTATGACACACGTCTGATCCCCTCTTCTCCTGTCCTATGGGACACGTCTGATCCCCTCTTCTCCTGTCCTATGGGACACGTCTGATCCCCTCTTCTCCTGTCCTATGGGACACGTCTGATCCCCTCTTCTCCTGTCCTATGACACACGTCTGATCCCCTCTTCTCCTGTCCTATGGGACATGTCTGATCCCCTCTTCTCCTGTCCTATGACACACGTCTGATCCCCTCTTCTCCTGACCTATGGGACACGTCTGATCCCCTCTTCTCCTGTCCTATGACACACGTTTGATCCCCTCTTCTCCTGACCTATGGGACATGTCTGATCCCCTCTTCTACTGTCCTATGACACACGTTTGATCCCCTCTTCTCCTGTCCTATGGGACATGTCTGATCCCCTCTTCTCCTGTCCTATGACACACGTCTGATCCCCTCTTCTCCTGACCTATGGGACACGTCTGATCCCCTCTTCTCCTGTCCTATGACACACGTCTGATCCCCTCTTCTCCTGACCTATGGGACATGTCTGATCCCCTCTTCTCCTGTCCTATGACACACGTCTGATCCCCTCTTCTCCTGACCTATGGGACACGTCTGATCCCCTCTTCTCCTGTCCTATGACACACGTTTGATCCCCTCTTCTCCTGTCCTATGACACACGTCTGATCCCCTCTTCTCCTGTCCTATGGGACACGTCTGATCCCCTCTTCTCCTGTCCTATGGGACACGTCTGATCCCCTCTTCTCCTGTCCTATGGGACACGTCTGATCCCCTCTTCTCCTGTCCTATGGGACACGTCTGATCCCCTCTTCTCCTGTCCTATGGGACACGTCTGATCCCCTCTTCTCCTGTCCTATGGGACACGTCTGATCCCCTCTTCTCCTGTCCTATGACACACGTCTGATCCCCTCTTCTCCTGTCCTATGGGACATGTCTGATCCCCTCTTCTCCTGTCCTATGACACACGTCTGATCCCCTCTTCTCCTGACCTATGGGACACGTCTGATCCCCTCTTCTCCTGTCCTATGACACACGTTTGATCCCCTCTTCTCCTGACCTATGACACACGTCTGATCCCCTCTTCTCCTGTCCTTTGGGACATGTCTGATCCCCTCTTCTCCTGTCCTATGACACACGTCTGATCCCCTCTTCTCCTGACCTATGACACACGTCTGATCCCCTCTTCTCCTGTCCTATGACACACGTTTGATCCCCTCTTCTCCTGACCTATGACACACGTCTGATCCCCTCTTCTCCTGTCCTATGGGACACGTCTGATCCCCTCTTCTCCTGTCCTATGGGACATGTCTGATCCCATCTTCTCCTGTCCTATGGCACACGTCTGATCCCCTCTTCTCCTGTCTTATGGGACACGTCTGATCCCCTCTTTTCCTGTCCTATGGGACATGTCTGATCCCCTCTTCTCCTGTCCTATGACACACGTCTGATCCCCTCTTCTCCTGACCTATGGGACACGTCTGATCCCCTCTTCTCCTGTCCTATGACACACGTTTGATCCCCTCTTCTCCTGACCTATGGGACATGTCTGATCCCCTCTTCTCCTGTCCTATGACACACGTTTGATCCCCTCTTCTCCTGTCCTATGGGACATGTCTGATCCCCTCTTCTCCTGTCCTATGACACACGTCTGATCCCCTCTTCTCCTGACCTATGGGACACGTCTGATCCCCTCTTCTCCTGTCCTATGACACACGTCTGATCCCCTCTTCTCCTGACCTATGGGACATGTCTGATCCCCTCTTCTCCTGTCCTATGACACACGTCTGATCCCCTCTTCTCCTGACCTATGGGACACGTCTGATCCCCTCTTCTCCTGTCCTATGACACACGTTTGATCCCCTCTTCTCCTGTCCTATGACACACGTCTGATCCCCTCTTCTCCTGTCCTATGGGACACGTCTGATCCCCTCTTCTCCTGTCCTATGGGACACGTCTGATCCCCTCTTCTCCTGTCCTATGGGACACGTCTGATCCCCTCTTCTCCTGTCCTATGGGACACGTCTGATCCCCTCTTCTCCTGTCCTATGGGACACGTCTGATCCCCTCTTCTCCTGTCCTATGGGACACGTCTGATCCCCTCTTCTCCTGTCCTATGACACACGTCTGATCCCCTCTTCTCCTGTCCTATGGGACATGTCTGATCCCCTCTTCTCCTGTCCTATGACACACGTCTGATCCCCTCTTCTCCTGACCTATGGGACACGTCTGATCCCCTCTTCTCCTGTCCTATGACACACGTTTGATCCCCTCTTCTCCTGACCTATGACACACGTCTGATCCCCTCTTCTCCTGTCCTTTGGGACATGTCTGATCCCCTCTTCTCCTGTCCTATGACACACGTCTGATCCCCTCTTCTCCTGACCTATGACACACGTCTGATCCCCTCTTCTCCTGTCCTATGACACACGTTTGATCCCCTCTTCTCCTGACCTATGACACACGTCTGATCCCCTCTTCTCCTGTCCTATGGGACACGTCTGATCCCCTCTTCTCCTGTCCTATGGGACATGTCTGATCCCATCTTCTCCTGTCCTATGGCACACGTCTGATCCCCTCTTCTCCTGTCTTATGGGACACGTCTGATCCCCTCTTTTCCTGTCCTATGGGACACGTCTGATCCCCTCTTTTCCTGTCCTATGGGACACGTCTGATCCCCTCTTCTCCTGTCCTATGGGACACGTCTGATCCCCTCTTCTCCTGTCCTATGGGACACGTCTGATCCCCTCTTCTCCTGTCCTATGGGACACGTCTGATCCCCTCTTCTCCTGTCCTATGGGACACGTCTGATCCCCTCTTCTCCTGTCCTATGGGACATGTCTGATCCCCTCTTCTCCTGTCCTATGACACACGTCTGATCCCCTCTTCTCCTGACCTATGGGACACGTCTGATCCCCTCTTCTCCTGTCCTATGACACACGTTTGATCCCCTCTTCTCCTGACCTATGGGACATGTCTGATCCCCTCTTCTCCTGTCCTATGACACACCTCTGATCCCCTCTTCTCCTGACCTATGGGACACGTCTGATCCCCTCTTCTCCTGTCCTATGACACACGTTTGATCCCCTCTTCTCCTGTCCTATGACACACGTCTGATCCCCTCTTCTCCTGTCCTATGGGACACGTCTGATCCCCTCTTCTCCTGTCCTATGGGACACGTCTGATCCCCTCTTCTCCTGTCCTATGGGACACGTCTGATCCCCTCTTCTCCTGTCCTATGGGACACGTCTGATCCCCTCTTCTCCTGTCCTATGACACACGTCTGATCCCCTCTTCTCCTGTCCTATGGGACATGTCTGATCCCCTCTTCTCCTGTCCTATGACACACGTCTGATCCCCTCTTCTCCTGACCTATGGGACACGTCTGATCCCCTCTTCTCCTGTCCTATGACACACGTTTGATCCCCTCTTCTCCTGACCTATGGGACACGTCTGATCCCCTCTTCTCCTGTCCTATGGGACACGTCTGATCCCCTCTTCTCCTGTCCTATGGGACACGTCTGATCCCCTCTTCTGTCCTATGGGACACGTCTGATCCCCTCTTCTCCTGTCCTATGGGACACGTCTGATCCCCTCTTCTCCTGTCCTATGGGACACGTCTGATCCCCTCTTCTCCTGTCCTATGGGACACGTCTGATCCCCTCTCCTGTCCTATGGGACACGTCTGATCCCCTCTTCTCCTGTCCTATGACACACGTCTGATCCCCTCTTCTCCTGTCCTATGGGACACGTCTGATCCCCTCTTCTCCTGTCCTATGGGACACGTCTGATCCCCTCTTCTCCTGTCCTATGGGACACGTCTGATCCCCTCTTCTCCTGTCCTATGGGACACGTCTGATCCCATCTTCTCCTGTCCTATGGGACACGTCTGATCCCCTCTTCTCCTGTCCTATGGGACACGTCTGATCCCCTCTTCTCCTGTCCTATGGGACACGTCTGATCCCCTCTTCTCCTGTCCTATGGGACATGTCTGATCCCCTCTTCTCCTGTCCTATGGGACACGTCTGATCCCCTCTTCTCCTGTCCTATGGGACACGTCTGATCCCCTCTTCTCCTGTCCTATGGGACACGTCTAATCCCCTCTTCTCCTGTCCTATGGGACACGTCTAATCCCCTCTTCTCCTGTCCTATGACACACGTCTGATCCCCTCTTCTCCTGTCCTATGGGACACGTCTGATCCCATCTTCTCCTGTCCTATGGCACACGTCTGATCCCCTCTTCTCCTGTCCTATGGGACACGTCTGATCCCCTCTTTTCCTGTCCTATGGGACACGTCTGATCCCCTCTTTTCCTGTCCTATGGGACACGTCTGATCCCCTCTTCTCCTGTCCTATGGGATATGTCTGATCCCCTCTTCTCCTGTCCTATGGGACACGTCTGATCCCCTCTTCTCCTGTCCTATGACACACGTCTGATCCCCTCTTCTCCTGTCCTATGGGACATGTCTGATCCCCTCTTCTCCTGTCCTATGACACACGTCTGATCCCCTCTTCTCCTGACCTATGGGACACGTCTGATCCCCTCTTCTCCTGTCCTATGACACACGTTTGATCCCCTCTTCTCCTGACCTATGGGACATGTCTGATCCCCTCTTCTCCTGTCCTATGACACACCTCTGATCCCCTCTTCTCCTGACCTATGGGACACGTCTGATCCCCTCTTCTCCTGTCCTATGACACACGTTTGATCCCCTCTTCTCCTGTCCTATGACACACGTCTGATCCCCTCTTCTCCTGTCCTATGGGACACGTCTGATCCCCTCTTCTCCTGTCCTATGGGACACGTCTGATCCCCTCTTCTCCTGTCCTATGGGACACGTCTGATCCCCTCTTCTCCTGTCCTATGGGACACGTCTGATCCCCTCTTCTCCTGTCCTATGGGACACGTCTGATCCCCTCTTCTCCTGTCCTATGACACACGTCTGATCCCCTCTTCTCCTGTCCTATGGGACATGTCTGATCCCCTCTTCTCCTGTCCTATGACACACGTCTGATCCCCTCTTCTCCTGACCTATGGGACACGTCTGATCCCCTCTTCTCCTGTCCTATGACACACGTTTGATCCCCTCTTCTCCTGACCTATGGGACACGTCTGATCCCCTCTTCTCCTGTCCTATGGGACACGTCTGATCCCCTCTTCTCCTGTCCTATGGGACACGTCTGATCCCCTCTTCTCCTGTCCTATGGGACACGTCTGATCCCCTCTTCTCCTGTCCTATGGGACACGTCTGATCCCCTCTTCTCCTGTCCTATGGGACACGTCTGATCCCCTCTTCTCCTGTCCTATGACACACGTCTGATCCCCTCTTCTCCTGTCCTATGGGACACGTCTGATCCCCTCTTCTCCTGTCCTATGGGACACGTCTGATCCCCTCTTCTCCTGTCCTATGGGACACGTCTGATCCCCTCTTCTCCTGTCCTATGACACACGTTTGATCCCCTCTTCTCCTGACCTATGGGACACGTCTGATCCCCTCTTCTCCTGTCCTATGGGACACGTCTGATCCCCTCTTCTCCTGTCCTATGGGACACGTCTGATCCCCTCTTCTCCTGTCCTATGGGACACGTCTGATCCCCTCTGCTCCTGTCCTATGGGACACGTCTGATCCCCTCTTCTCCTGTCCTATGGGACACGTCTGATCCCCTCTTCTCCTGTCCTATGGGACACGTCTGATCCCATCTTCTCCTGTCCTATGGGACACGTCTGATCCCCTCTTCTCCTGTCCTATGGGACACGTCTGATCCCCTCTTCTCCTGTCCTATGGGACACGTCTGATCCCCTCTTCTCCTGTCCTATGGGACATGTCTGATCCCCTCTTCTCCTGTCCTATGGGACACGTCTGATCCCCTCTTCTCCTGTCCTATGGGACACGTCTGATCCCCTCTTCTCCTGTCCTATGGGACACGTCTAATCCCCTCTTCTCCTGTCCTATGGGACACGTCTAATCCCCTCTTCTCCTGTCCTATGACACACGTCTGATCCCCTCTTCTCCTGTCCTATGGGACACGTCTGATCCCATCTTCTCCTGTCCTATGGCACACGTCTGATCCCCTCTTCTCCTGTCCTATGGGACACGTCTGATCCCCTCTTTTCCTGTCCTATGGGACACGTCTGATCCCCTCTTTTCCTGTCCTATGGGACACGTCTGATCCCCTCTTCTCCTGTCCTATGGGACATGTCTGATCCCCTCTTCTCCTGTCCTATGGGACACGTCTGATCCCCTCTTCTCCTGTCCTATGACACACGTCTGATCCCCTCTTCTCCTGTCCTATGGGACATGTCTGATCCCCTCTTCTCCTGTCCTATGACACACGTCTGATCCCCTCTTCTCCTGACCTATGGGACACGTCTGATCCCCTCTTCTCCTGTCCTATGACACACGTTTGATCCCCTCTTCTCCTGACCTATGGGACATGTCTGATCCCCTCTTCTCCTGTCCTATGACACACCTCTGATCCCCTCTTCTCCTGACCTATGGGACACGTCTGATCCCCTCTTCTCCTGTCCTATGACACACGTTTGATCCCCTCTTCTCCTGTCCTATGACACACGTCTGATCCCCTCTTCTCCTGTCCTATGGGACACGTCTGATCCCCTCTTCTCCTGTCCTATGGGACACGTCTGATCCCCTCTTCTCCTGTCCTATGGGACACGTCTGATCCCCTCTTCTCCTGTCCTATGGGACACGTCTGATCCCCTTTTCTCCTGTCCTATGGGACACGTCTGATCCCCTCTTCTCCTGTCCTATGACACACGTCTGATCCCCTCTTCTCCTGTCCTATGGGACATGTCTGATCCCCTCTTCTCCTGTCCTATGACACACGTCTGATCCCCTCTTCTCCTGACCTATGGGACACGTCTGATCCCCTCTTCTCCTGTCCTATGACACACGTTTGATCCCCTCTTCTCCTGACCTATGGGACACGTCTGATCCCCTCTTCTCCTGTCCTATGGGACACGTCTGATCCCCTCTTCTCCTGTCCTATGGGACACGTCTGATCCCCTCTCCTCCTGTCCTATGGGACACGTCTGATCCCCTCTTCTCCTGTCCTATGACACACGTCTGATCCCCTCTTCTCCTGTCCTATGGGACACGTCTGATCCCCTCTTCTCCTGTCCTATGGGACACGTCTGATCCCCTCTTCTCCTGTCCTATGGGACACGTCTGATCCCATCTTCTCCTGTCCTATGGGACACGTCTGATCCCCTCTTCTCCTGTCCTATGGGACATGTCTGATCCCCTCTTCTCCTGTCCTATGGGACACGTCTGATCCCCTCTTCTCCTGTCCTATGGGACACGTCTGATCCCCTCTTCTCCTGTCCTATGGGACACGTCTGATCCCCTCTTCTCCTGTCCTATGGGACACGTCTAATCCCCTCTTCTCCTGTCCTATGGGACACGTCTAATCCCCTCTTCTCCTGTCCTATGACACACGTCTGATCCCCTCTTCTCCTGTCCTATGGGACACGTCTGATCCCCTCTTCTCCTGTCCTATGGGACATGTCTGATCCCCTCTTCTCCTGTCCTATGACACACGTCTGATCCCCTCTTCTCCTGACCTATGGGACACGTCTGATCCCCTCTTCTCCTGTCCTATGGGACACGTCTGATCCCCTCTTCTCCTGTCCTATGACACACGTCTGATCCCCTCTTCTCCTGTCCTATGGGACACGTCTAATCCCCTCTTCTCCTGTCCTATGACACATGTCTGATCCCCTCTTCTCCTGTCCTATGACACACGTCTGATCCCCTCTTCTCCTGTCCTATGACACACGTCTGATCCCCTCTTCTCCTGTCCTATGGGACACGTCTGATCCCCTCTTCTCCTGTCCTATGGGACACGTCTGATCCCCTCTTCTCCTGTCCTATGGGACACGTCTGATCCCCTCTTCTCCTGTCCTATGGGACACGTCTGATCCCCTCTTCTCCTGTCCTATGGGACACGTCTGATCCCCTCTTCTCCTGTCCTATGGGACACGTCTGATCCCCTCTTCTCCTGTCCTATGGGACACGTCTGATCCCCTCTTCTCCTGTCCTATGGGACACGTCTGATCCCCTCTTCTCCTGTCCTATGACACACGTCTGATCCCCTCTTCTCCTGTCCTATGACACATGTCTGATTCCCTCTTCTCCTGTCCTATGACACACGTCTGATCCCCTCTTCTCCTGTCCTATGACACATGTCTGATCCCCTCTTCTCCTGTCCTATGGGACACGTCTAATCCCCTCTTCTCCTGTCCTATGGGACACGTCTGATCCCCTCTTCTCCTGTCCTATGGGACATGTCTGATCCCCTCTTCTCCTGTCCTATGACACACGTCTGATCCCCTCTTCTCCTGACCTATGGGACACGTCTGATCCCCTCTTCTCCTGTCCTATGGGACACGTCTGATCCCCTCTTCTCCTGTCCTATGACACACGTCTGATCCCCTCTTCTCCTGTCCCATGGGACACGTCTAATCCCCTCTTCTCCTGTCCTATGACACATGTCTGATCCCCTCTTCTCCTGACCTATGGGACACGTCTGATCCCCTCTTCTCCTGTCCTATGACACAGGTTTGATCCCCTCTTCTCCTGTCCTATGACACACGTCTGATCCCCTCTTCTCCTGTCCTATGGGACACGTCTGATCCCCTCTTCTCCTGTCCTATGGGACACGTCTGATCCCCTCTTCTCGTGTCCTATGGGACACGTCTGATCCCCTCTTCTCCTGTCCTATGGGACACGTCTGATCCCCTCTTCTCCTGTCCTATGGGACACGTCTGATCCCCTCTTCTCCTGTCCTATGACACACGTCTGATCCCCTCTTCTCCTGTCCTATGACACATGTCTGATCCCCTCTTCTCCTGTCCTATGACACACGTCTGATCCCCTCTTCTCCTGTCCTATGACACATGTCTGATCCCCTCTTCTCCTGTCCTATGGGACACGTCTAATCCCCTCTTCTCCTGTCCTATGGGACACGTCTGATCCCCTCTTCTCCTGTCCTATGGGACACGTCTAATCCCCTCTTCTCCTGTCCTATGGGACACGTCTGATCCCCTCTTCTCCTGTCCTATGGGACATGTCTGATCCCCTCTTCTCCTGTCCTATGGGACATGTCTGATCCCATCTTCTCCTGTCCTATGGGACATGTCTGATCTCCTCTTCTCCTGTCCTATGACACACGTCTGATCCCCTCTTCTCCTGTCCTATGACACACGTCTGATCCCCTCTTCTCCTGTCCTATGGGACATGTCTGATCCCATCTTCTCCTGTCCTATGGGACATGTCTGATCCCCTCTTCTCCTGTCCTATGACACATGTCTGATCCCCTCTTCTCCTGTCCTATGACACACGTCTGATCCCCTCTTCTCCTGTCCTATGACACATGTCTGATCCCCTCTTCTCCTGTCCTATGGGACACGTCTGATCCCCTCTTCTCCTGTCCTATGGGACACGTCTGATCCCCTCTTCTCCTGTCCTATGGGACACGTCTGATCCCCTCTTCTCCTGTCCTATGGGACACGTCTGATCCCCTCTTCTCCTGTCCTATGGGACACGTCTGATCCCCTCTTCTCCTGTCCTATGGGACACGTCTGATCCCCTCTTCTCCTGTCCTATGGGACACGTCTGATCCCCTCTTCTCCTGTCCTATGGGACACGTCTGATCCCCTCTTCTCCTGTCCTATGGGACACGTCTGATCCCCTCTTCTCCTGTCCTATGACACACGTCTGATCCCCTCTTCTCCTGTCCTATGGGACATGTCTGATCCCCTCTTCTCCTGTCCTATGACACACGTCTGATCCCCTCTTCTCCTGACCTATGGGACACGTCTGATCCCCTCTTCTCCTGTCCTATGACACACGTTTGATCCCCTCTTCTCCTGACCTATGGGACACGTCTGATCCCCTCTTCTCCTGTCCTATGGGACACGTCTGATCCCCTCTTCTCCTGTCCTATGGGACACGTCTGATCCCCTCTTCTCCTGTCCTATGGGACACGTCTGATCCCCTCTTCTCCTGTCCTATGGGACACGTCTGATCCCCTCTTCTCCTGTCCTATGGGACACGTCTGATCCCCTCTTCTCCTGTCCTATGGGACACGTCTGATCCCCTCTTCTCCTGTCCTATGACACACGTCTGATCCCCTCTTCTCCTGTCCTATGGGACACGTCTGATCCCCTCTTCTCCTGTGCTATGGGACACGTCTGATCCCCTCTTCTCCTGTCCTATGGGACACGTCTGATCCCATCTTCTCCTGTCCTATGGGACACGTCTGATCCCCTCTTCTCCTGTCCTATGGGACACGTCTGATCCCCTCTTCTCCTGTCCTATGGGACACGTCTGATCCCCTCTTCTCCTGTCCTATGGGACATGTCTGATCCCCTCTTCTCCTGTCCTATGGGACACATCTGATCCCCTCTTCTCCTGTCCTATGGGACACGTCTGATCCCCTCTTCTCCTGTCCTATGACACACGTCTGATCCCCTCTTCTCCTGTCCTATGGGACACGTCTGATCCCCTCTTCTCCTGTCCTATGGGACACGTCTGATCCCCTCTTCTCCTGTCCTATGACACACGTCTGATCCCCTCTTCTCCTGTCCTATGGGACATGTCTGATCCCCTCTTCTCCTGTCCTATGGGACACGTCTGATCCCCTCTTCTCCTGTCCTATGACACACGTCTGATCCCCTCTTCTCCTGTCCTATGGGACATGTCTGATCCCCTCTTCTCCTGTCCTATGGGACACATCTGATCCCCTCTTCTCCTGTCCTATGGGACACGTCTGATCCCCTCTTCTCCTGTCCTATGACACACGTTTGATCCCCTCTTCTCCTGACCTATGGGACACGTCTGATCCCCTCTTCTCCTGTCCTATGGGACACGTCTGATCCCCTCTTCTCCTGTCCTATGGGACACGTCTGATCCCCTCTTCTCCTGTCCTATGGGACACGTCTGATCCCCTCTTCTCCTGTCCTATGGGACACGTCTGATCCCCTCTTCTCCTGTCCTATGACACACGTCTGATCCCCTCTTCTCCTGACCTATGGGACACGTCTGATCCCCTCTTCTCCTGTCCTATGGGACACGTCTGATCCCCTCTTCTCCTGTCCTATGACACACGTCTGATCCCCTCTTCTCCTGTCCCATGGGACACGTCTAATCCCCTCTTCTCCTGTCCTATGACACATGTCTGATCCCCTCTTCTCCTGACCTATGGGACACGTCTGATCCCCTCTTCTCCTGTCCTATGACACACGTTTGATCCCCTCTTCTCCTGTCCTATGACACACGTCTGATCCCCTCTTCTCCTGTCCTATGGGACACGTCTGATCCCCTCTTCTCCTGTCCTATGGGACACGTCTGATCCCCTCTTCTCCTGTCCTATGGGACACGTCTGATCCCCTCTTCTCCTGTCCTATGGGACACGTCTGATCCCCTCTTCTCCTGTCCTATGGGACACGTCTGATCCCCTCTTCTCCTGTCCTATGACACACGTCTGATCCCCTCTTCTCCTGTCCTATGACACATGTCTGATCCCCTCTTCTCCTGTCCTATGACACACGTCTGATCCCCTCTTCTCCTGTCCTATGGGACATGTCTGATCCCATCTTCTCCTGTCCTATGGGACATGTCTGATCCCCTCTTCTCCTGTCCTATGACACATGTCTGATCCCCTCTTCTCCTGTCCTATGACACACGTCTGATCCCCTCTTCTCCTGTCCTATGGGACATGTCTGATCCCCTCTTCTCCTGTCCTATGGGACACATCTGATCCCCTCTTCTCCTGTCCTATGGGACACGTCTGATCCCCTCTTCTCCTGTCCTATGACACACGTCTGATCCCCTCTTCTCCTGTCCTATGGGACACGTCTGATCCCCTCTTCTCCTGTCCTATGGGACACGTCTGATCCCCTCTTCTCCTGTCCTATGACACACGTCTGATCCCCTCTTCTCCTGTCCTATGGGACATGTCTGATCCCCTCTTCTCCTGTCCTATGGGACACGTCTGATCCCCTCTTCTCCTGTCCTATGACACACGTCTGATCCCCTCTTCTCCTGTCCTATGGGACACGTCTGATCCCCTCTTCTCCTGTCCTATGGGACACGTCTGATCCCCTCTTCTCCTGTCCTATGGGACACGTCTGATCCCCTCTTCTCCTGTCCTATGGGACATGTCTGATCCCCTCTTCTCCTGTCCTATGGGACACATCTGATCCCCTCTTCTCCTGTCCTATGGGACACGTCTGATCCCCTCTTCTCCTGTCCTATGACACACGTCTGATCCCCTCTTCTCCTGTCCTATGGGACACGTCTGATCCCCTCTTCTCCTGTCCTATGGGACACGTCTGATCCCCTCTTCTCCTGTCCTATGACACACGTCTGATCCCCTCTTCTCCTGTCCTATGGGACATGTCTGATCCCCTCTTCTCCTGTCCTATGGGACACGTCTGATCCCCTCTTCTCCTGTCCTATGACACACGTCTGATCCCCTCTTCTCCTGTCCTATGGGACATGTCTGATCCCCTCTTCTCCTGTCCTATGGGACACATCTGATCCCCTCTTCTCCTGTCCTATGGGACACGTCTGATCCCCTCTTCTCCTGTCCTATGACACACGTTTGATCCCCTCTTCTCCTGACCTATGGGACACGTCTGATCCCCTCTTCTCCTGTCCTATGGGACACGTCTGATCCCCTCTTCTCCTGTCCTATGGGACACGTCTGATCCCCTCTTCTCCTGTCCTATGGGACACGTCTGATCCCCTCTTCTCCTGTCCTATGGGACACGTCTGATCCCCTCTTCTCCTGTCCTATGGGACACGTCTGATCCCCTCTTCTCCTGTCCTATGACACACGTCTGATCCCCTCTTCTCCTGACCTATGGGACACGTCTGATCCCCTCTTCTCCTGTCCTATGGGACACGTCTGATCCCCTCTTCTCCTGTCCTATGACACACGTCTGATCCCCTCTTCTCCTGTCCCATGGGACACGTCTAATCCCCTCTTCTCCTGTCCTATGACACATGTCTGATCCCCTCTTCTCCTGACCTATGGGACACGTCTGATCCCCTCTTCTCCTGTCCTATGACACACGTTTGATCCCCTCTTCTCCTGTCCTATGACACACGTCTGATCCCCTCTTCTCCTGTCCTATGGGACACGTCTGATCCCCTCTTCTCCTGTCCTATGGGACACGTCTGATCCCCTCTTCTCCTGTCCTATGGGACACGTCTGATCCCCTCTTCTCCTGTCCTATGGGACACGTCTGATCCCCTCTTCTCCTGTCCTATGGGACACGTCTGATCCCCTCTTCTCCTGTCCTATGGGACACGTCTGATCCCCTCTTCTCCTGTCCTATGGGACACGTCTGATCCCCTCTTCTCCTGTCCTATGACACACGTCTGATCCCCTCTTCTCCTGACCTATGGGACACGTCTGATCCCCTCTTCTCCTGTCCTATGACACACGTTTGATCCCCTCTTCTCCTGACCTATGGGACACGTCTGATCCCCTCTTCTCCTGTCCTATGGGACACGTCTGATCCCCTCTTCTCCTGTCCTATGGGACACGTCTGATCCCCTCTTCTCCTGTCCTATGGGACACGTCTGATCCCCTCTTCTCCTGTCGTATGGGACATGTCTGATCCCCTCTTCTCCTGTCGTATGGGACATGTCTGATCCCCTCTTCTCCTGTCCTATGGGACATGTCTGATCCCCTCTTCTCCTGTCCTATGGGACATGTCTGATCCCATCTTCTCCTGTCCTATGGCACACGTCTGATCCCCTCTTCTCCTGTCCTATGGGACATGTCTGATCCCCTCTTCTCCTGTCCTATGACACATGTCTGATCCCCTCTTCTCCTGACCTATGGGACACGTCTGATCCCCTCTTCTCCTGTCCTATGACACACGTTTGATCCCCTCTTCTCCTGACCTATGGGACACGTCTGATCCCCTCTTCTCCTGTCCTATGGGAGACGCCTGATCCCCTCTTCTCCTGTCCTATGGGAGACGCCTGATCCCCTCTTCTCCTGTCCTATGGGACACGTCTGATCCCCTCTTCTCCTGTCCTATGGGACACGTCTGATCCCCTCTTCTCCTGTCCTATGGGACACGTCTGATCCCCTCTTCTCCTGTCCTATGGGACACGTCTGATCCCCTCTTCTCCTGTCCTATGGGACACGTCTGATCCCCTCTTCTCCTGTCCTATGGGACACGTCTGATCCCCTCTTCTCCTGTGCTATGGGACACGTCTGATCCCCTCTTCTCCTGTCCTATGGGACACGTCTGATCCCATCTTCTCCTGTCCTATGGGACACGTCTGATCCCCTCTTCTCCTGTCCTATGGGACACGTCTGATCCCCTCTTCTCCTGTCCTATGGGACACGTCTGATCCCCTCTTCTCCTGTCCTATGGGACACGTCTGATCCCCTCTTCTCCTGTCCTATGGGACACGTCTGATCCCCTCTTCTCCTGTCCTATGACACACGTCTGATCCCCTCTTCTCCTGACCTATGGGACACGTCTGATCCCCTCTTCTCCTGTCCTATGGGACACGTCTGATCCCCTCTTCTCCTGTCCTATGGGACACGTCTGATCCCCTCTTCTCCTGTCCTATGACACACGTCTGATCCCCTCTTCTCCTGTCCCATGGGACACGTCTAATCCCCTCTTCTCCTGTCCTATGACACATGTCTGATCCCCTCTTCTCCTGACCTATGGGACACGTCTGATCCCCTCTTCTCCTGTCCTATGACACACGTTTGATCCCCTCTTCTCCTGTCCTATGACACACGTCTGATCCCCTCTTCTCCTGTCCTATGGGACACGTCTGATCCCCTCTTCTCCTGTCCTATGGGACACGTCTGATCCCCTCTTCTCCTGTCCTATGGGACACGTCTGATCCCCTCTTCTCCTGTCCTATGGGACACGTCTGATCCCCTCTTCTCCTGTCCTATGGGACACGTCTGATCCCCTCTTCTCCTGTCCTATGACACACGTCTGATCCCCTCTTCTCCTGTCCTATGACACACGTCTGATCCCCTCTTCTCCTGTCCTATGACACACGTCTGATCCCCTCTTCTCCTGTCCTATGGGACATGTCTGATCCCATCTTCTCCTGTCCTATGGGACATGTCTGATCCCCTCTTCTCCTGTCCTATGACACATGTCTGATCCCCTCTTCTCCTGTCCTATGACACACGTCTGATCCCCTCTTCTCCTGTCCTATGGGACATGTCTGATCCCCTCTTCTCCTGTCCTATGGGACACATCTGATCCCCTCTTCTCCTGTCCTATGGGACACGTCTGATCCCCTCTTCTCCTGTCCTATGACACACGTCTGATCCCCTCTTCTCCTGTCCTATGGGACACGTCTGATCCCCTCTTCTCCTGTCCTATGGGACACGTCTGATCCCCTCTTCTCCTGTCCTATGACACACGTCTGATCCCCTCTTCTCCTGTCCTATGGGACATGTCTGATCCCCTCTTCTCCTGTCCTATGGGACACGTCTGATCCCCTCTTCTCCTGTCCTATGACACACGTCTGATCCCCTCTTCTCCTGTCCTATGGGACATGTCTGATCCCCTCTTCTCCTGTCCTATGGGACACGTCTGATCCCCTCTTCTCCTGTCCTATGGGACACGTCTGATCCCCTCTTCTCCTGTCCTATGGGACATGTCTGATCCCCTCTTCTCCTGTCCTATGGGACACATCTGATCCCCTCTTCTCCTGTCCTATGGGACACGTCTGATCCCCTCTTCTCCTGTCCTATGACACACGTCTGATCCCCTCTTCTCCTGTCCTATGGGACACGTCTGATCCCCTCTTCTCCTGTCCTATGGGACACGTCTGATCCCCTCTTCTCCTGTCCTATGACACACGTCTGATCCCCTCTTCTCCTGTCCTATGGGACATGTCTGATCCCCTCTTCTCCTGTCCTATGGGACACGTCTGATCCCCTCTTCTCCTGTCCTATGACACACATCTGATCCCCTCTTCTCCTGTCCTATGGGACATGTCTGATCCCCTCTTCTCCTGTCCTATGGGACACATCTGATCCCCTCTTCTCCTGTCCTATGGGACACGTCTGATCCCCTCTTCTCCTGTCCTATGACACACGTTTGATCCCCTCTTCTCCTGACCTATGGGACACGTCTGATCCCCTCTTCTCCTGTCCTATGGGACACGTCTGATCCCCTCTTCTCCTGTCCTATGGGACACGTCTGATCCCCTCTTCTCCTGTCCTATGGGACACGTCTGATCCCCTCTTCTCCTGTCCTATGGGACACGTCTGATCCCCTCTTCTCCTGTCCTATGGGACACGTCTGATCCCCTCTTCTCCTGTCCTATGACACACGTCTGATCCCCTCTTCTCCTGACCTATGGGACACGTCTGATCCCCTCTTCTCCTGTCCTATGGGACACGTCTGATCCCCTCTTCTCCTGTCCTATGACACACGTCTGATCCCCTCTTCTCCTGTCCCATGGGACACGTCTAATCCCCTCTTCTCCTGTCCTATGACACATGTCTGATCCCCTCTTCTCCTGACCTATGGGACACGTCTGATCCCCTCTTCTCCTGTCCTATGACACACGTTTGATCCCCTCTTCTCCTGTCCTATGACACACGTCTGATCCCCTCTTCTCCTGTCCTATGGGACACGTCTGATCCCCTCTTCTCCTGTCCTATGGGACACGTCTGATCCCCTCTTCTCCTGTCCTATGGGACACGTCTGATCCCCTCTTCTCCTGTCCTATGGGACACGTCTGATCCCCTCTTCTCCTGTCCTATGGGACACGTCTGATCCCCTCTTCTCCTGTCCTATGGGACACGTCTGATCCCCTCTTCTCCTGTCCTATGGGACACGTCTGATCCCCTCTTCTCCTGTCCTATGGGACACGTCTGATCCCCTCTTCTCCTGTCCTATGACACACGTCTGATCCCCTCTTCTCCTGACCTATGGGACACGTCTGATCCCCTCTTCTCCTGTCCTATGACACACGTTTGATCCCCTCTTCTCCTGACCTATGGGACACGTCTGATCCCCTCTTCTCCTGTCCTATGGGACACATCTGATCCCCTCTTCTCCTGTCCTATGGGACACGTCTGATCCCCTCTTCTCCTGTCCTATGGGACACGTCTGATCCCCTCTTCTCCTGTCGTATGGGACATGTCTGATCCCCTCTTCTCCTGTCGTATGGGACATGTCTGATCCCCTCTTCTCCTGTCCTATGGGACATGTCTGATCCCCTCTTCTCCTGTCCTATGGGACATGTCTGATCCCCTCTTCTCCTGTCCTATGGGACATGTCTGATCCCATCTTCTCCTGTCCTATGGCACACGTCTGATCCCCTCTTCTCCTGTCCTATGGGACATGTCTGATCCCCTCTTCTCCTGTCCTATGACACATGTCTGATCCCCTCTTCTCCTGACCTATGGGACACGTCTGATCCCCTCTTCTCCTGTCCTATGACACACGTTTGATCCCCTCTTCTCCTGACCTATGGGACACGTCTGATCCCCTCTTCTCCTGTCCTATGGGAGACGCCTGATCCCCTCTTCTCCTGTCCTATGGGAGACGCCTGATCCCCTCTTCTCCTGTCCTATGGGACACGTCTGATCCCCTCTTCTCCTGTCCTATGGGACACGTCTGATCCCCTCTTCTCCTGTCCTATGGGACACGTCTGATCCCCTCTTCTCCTGTCCTATGGGACACGTCTGATCCCCTCTTCTCCTGTGCTTTGGGACACGTCTGATCCCCTCTTCTCCTGTCCTATGGGACACGTCTGATCCCATCTTCTCCTGTCCTATGGGACACGTCTGATCCCCTCTTCTCCTGTCCTATGGGACACGTCTGATCCCCTCTTCTCCTGTCCTATGGGACACGTCTGATCCCCTCTTCTCCTGTCCTATGGGACATGTCTGATCCCCTCTTCTCCTGTCCTATGGGACACATCTGATCCCCTCTTCTCCTGTCCTATGGGACACGTCTGATCCCCTCTTCTCCTGTCCTATGGGACACGTCTAATCCCCTCTTCTCCTGTCCTATGGGACACGTCTAATCCCCTCTTCTCCTGTCCTATGACACACGTCTGATCCCCTCTTCTCCTGTCCTATGGGACACGTCTGATCCCCTCTTCTCCTGTGCTATGGGACACGTCTGATCCCCTCTTCTCCTGTCCTATGGGACACGTCTGATCCCATCTTCTCCTGTCCTATGGGACACGTCTGATCCCCTCTTCTCCTGTCCTATGGGACACGTCTGATCCCCTCTTCTCCTGTCCTATGGGACACGTCTGATCCCCTCTTCTCCTGTCCTATGGGACATGTCTGATCCCCTCTTCTCCTGTCCTATGGGACACATCTGATCCCCTCTTCTCCTGTCCTATGGGACACGTCTGATCCCCTCTTCTCCTGTCCTATGGGACACGTCTGATCCCCTCTTCTCCTGTCCTATGGGACACGTCTAATCCCCTCTTCTCCTGTCCTATGACACACGTCTAATCCCCTCTTCTCCTGTCCTATGACACACGTCTGATCCCCTCTTCTCCTGTCCTATGGGACACGTCTGATCCCCTCTTCTCCTGTCCTATGGGACACGTCTGATCCCCTCTTCTCCTGTCCTATGACACACGTCTGATCCCCTCTTCTCCTGTCCTATGGGACATGTCTGATCCCCTCTTCTCCTGTCCTATGGGACACGTCTGATCCCCTCTTCTCCTGTCCTATGACACACGTCTGATCCCCTCTTCTCCTGTCCTATGGGACATGTCTGATCCCCTCTTCTCCTGTCCTATGGGACACGTCTGATCCCCTCTTCTCCTGTCCTATGACACACGTCTGATCCCCTCTTCTCCTGTCCTATGGGACATGTCTGATCCCCTCTTCTCCTGTCCTATGACACACGTCTGATCCCCTCTTCTCCTGACCTATGGGACACATCTGATCCCCTCTTCTCCTGTCCTATGACACACGTTTGATCCCCTCTTCTCCTGACCTATGGGACACGTCTGATCCCCTCTTCTCCTGTCCTATGGGACACGTCTGATCCCCTCTTCTCCTGTCCTATGGGACACGTCTGATCCCCTCTTCTCCTGTCCTATGGGACACGTCTGATCCCCTCTTCTCCTGTCCTATGGGACACGTCTGATCCCCTCTTCTCCTGTCCTATGGGACACGTCTGATCCCCTCTTCTCCTGTCCTATGGGACACGTCTGATCCCCTCTTCTCCTGTCCTATGGGACACGTCTGATCCCCTCTTCTCCTGTCCTATGGGACACGTCTGATCCCCTCTTCTCCTGTCCTATGGGACACGTCTGATCCCCTCTTCTCCTGTCCTATGGGACACGTCTGATCCCCTCTTCTCCTGTCCTATGGGACACGTCTGATCCCATCTTCTCCTGTCCTATGGGACACGTCTGATCCCCTCTTCTCCTGTCCTATGACACACGTCTGATCCCCTCTTCTCCTGTCCTATGGGACACGTCTGATCCCCTCTTCTCCTGTCCTATGGGACACGTCTGATCCCCTCTTCTCCTGTCCTATGACACACGTCTGATCCCCTCTTCTCCTGTCCTATGGGACATGTCTGATCCCCTCTTCTCCTGTCCTATGGGACACGTCTGATCCCCTCTTCTCCTGTCCTATGACACACGTCTGATCCCCTCTTCTCCTGTCCTATGGGACATGTCTGATCCCCTCTTCTCCTGTCCTATGGGACACGTCTGATCCCCTCTTCTCCTGTCCTATGGGACACGTCTGATCCCCTCTTCTCCTGTCCTATGGGACATGTCTGATCCCCTCTTCTCCTGTCCTATGGGACACATCTGATCCCCTCTTCTCCTGTCCTATGGGACACGTCTGATCCCCTCTTCTCCTGTCCTATGACACACGTCTGATCCCCTCTTCTCCTGTCCTATGGGACACGTCTGATCCCCTCTTCTCCTGTCCTATGGGACACGTCTGATCCCCTCTTCTCCTGTCCTATGACACACGTCTGATCCCCTCTTCTCCTGTCCTATGGGACATGTCTGATCCCCTCTTCTCCTGTCCTATGGGACACGTCTGATCCCCTCTTCTCCTGTCCTATGACACACATCTGATCCCCTCTTCTCCTGTCCTATGGGACATGTCTGATCCCCTCTTCTCCTGTCCTATGGGACACATCTGATCCCCTCTTCTCCTGTCCTATGGGACACGTCTGATCCCCTCTTCTCCTGTCCTATGACACACGTTTGATCCCCTCTTCTCCTGACCTATGGGACACGTCTGATCCCCTCTTCTCCTGTCCTATGGGACACGTCTGATCCCCTCTTCTCCTGTCCTATGGGACACGTCTGATCCCCTCTTCTCCTGTCCTATGGGACACGTCTGATCCCCTCTTCTCCTGTCCTATGGGACACGTCTGATCCCCTCTTCTCCTGTCCTATGGGACACGTCTGATCCCCTCTTCTCCTGTCCTATGACACACGTCTGATCCCCTCTTCTCCTGACCTATGGGACACGTCTGATCCCCTCTTCTCCTGTCCTATGGGACACGTCTGATCCCCTCTTCTCCTGTCCTATGACACACGTCTGATCCCCTCTTCTCCTGTCCCATGGGACACGTCTAATCCCCTCTTCTCCTGTCCTATGACACATGTCTGATCCCCTCTTCTCCTGACCTATGGGACACGTCTGATCCCCTCTTCTCCTGTCCTATGACACACGTTTGATCCCCTCTTCTCCTGTCCTATGACACACGTCTGATCCCCTCTTCTCCTGTCCTATGGGACACGTCTGATCCCCTCTTCTCCTGTCCTATGGGACACGTCTGATCCCCTCTTCTCCTGTCCTATGGGACACGTCTGATCCCCTCTTCTCCTGTCCTATGGGACACGTCTGATCCCCTCTTCTCCTGTCCTATGGGACACGTCTGATCCCCTCTTCTCCTGTCCTATGGGACACGTCTGATCCCCTCTTCTCCTGTCCTATGGGACACGTCTGATCCCCTCTTCTCCTGTCCTATGGGACACGTCTGATCCCCTCTTCTCCTGTCCTATGACACACGTCTGATCCCCTCTTCTCCTGACCTATGGGACACGTCTGATCCCCTCTTCTCCTGTCCTATGACACACGTTTGATCCCCTCTTCTCCTGACCTATGGGACACGTCTGATCCCCTCTTCTCCTGTCCTATGGGACACATCTGATCCCCTCTTCTCCTGTCCTATGGGACACGTCTGATCCCCTCTTCTCCTGTCCTATGGGACACGTCTGATCCCCTCTTCTCCTGTCGTATGGGACATGTCTGATCCCCTCTTCTCCTGTCGTATGGGACATGTCTGATCCCCTCTTCTCCTGTCCTATGGGACATGTCTGATCCCCTCTTCTCCTGTCCTATGGGACATGTCTGATCCCCTCTTCTCCTGTCCTATGGGACATGTCTGATCCCATCTTCTCCTGTCCTATGGCACACGTCTGATCCCCTCTTCTCCTGTCCTATGGGACATGTCTGATCCCCTCTTCTCCTGTCCTATGACACATGTCTGATCCCCTCTTCTCCTGACCTATGGGACACGTCTGATCCCCTCTTCTCCTGTCCTATGACACACGTTTGATCCCCTCTTCTCCTGACCTATGGGACACGTCTGATCCCCTCTTCTCCTGTCCTATGGGAGACGCCTGATCCCCTCTTCTCCTGTCCTATGGGAGACGCCTGATCCCCTCTTCTCCTGTCCTATGGGACACGTCTGATCCCCTCTTCTCCTGTCCTATGGGACACGTCTGATCCCCTCTTCTCCTGTCCTATGGGACACGTCTGATCCCCTCTTCTCCTGTCCTATGGGACACGTCTGATCCCCTCTTCTCCTGTGCTTTGGGACACGTCTGATCCCCTCTTCTCCTGTCCTATGGGACACGTCTGATCCCATCTTCTCCTGTCCTATGGGACACGTCTGATCCCCTCTTCTCCTGTCCTATGGGACACGTCTGATCCCCTCTTCTCCTGTCCTATGGGACACGTCTGATCCCCTCTTCTCCTGTCCTATGGGACATGTCTGATCCCCTCTTCTCCTGTCCTATGGGACACATCTGATCCCCTCTTCTCCTGTCCTATGGGACACGTCTGATCCCCTCTTCTCCTGTCCTATGGGACACGTCTAATCCCCTCTTCTCCTGTCCTATGGGACACGTCTAATCCCCTCTTCTCCTGTCCTATGACACACGTCTGATCCCCTCTTCTCCTGTCCTATGGGACACGTCTGATCCCCTCTTCTCCTGTGCTATGGGACACGTCTGATCCCCTCTTCTCCTGTCCTATGGGACACGTCTGATCCCATCTTCTCCTGTCCTATGGGACACGTCTGATCCCCTCTTCTCCTGTCCTATGGGACACGTCTGATCCCCTCTTCTCCTGTCCTATGGGACACGTCTGATCCCCTCTTCTCCTGTCCTATGGGACATGTCTGATCCCCTCTTCTCCTGTCCTATGGGACACATCTGATCCCCTCTTCTCCTGTCCTATGGGACACGTCTGATCCCCTCTTCTCCTGTCCTATGGGACACGTCTGATCCCCTCTTCTCCTGTCCTATGGGACACGTCTAATCCCCTCTTCTCCTGTCCTATGACACACGTCTAATCCCCTCTTCTCCTGTCCTATGACACACGTCTGATCCCCTCTTCTCCTGTCCTATGGGACACGTCTGATCCCCTCTTCTCCTGTCCTATGGGACACGTCTGATCCCCTCTTCTCCTGTCCTATGACACACGTCTGATCCCCTCTTCTCCTGTCCTATGGGACATGTCTGATCCCCTCTTCTCCTGTCCTATGGGACACGTCTGATCCCCTCTTCTCCTGTCCTATGACACACGTCTGATCCCCTCTTCTCCTGTCCTATGGGACATGTCTGATCCCCTCTTCTCCTGTCCTATGGGACACGTCTGATCCCCTCTTCTCCTGTCCTATGACACACGTCTGATCCCCTCTTCTCCTGTCCTATGGGACATGTCTGATCCCCTCTTCTCCTGTCCTATGACACACGTCTGATCCCCTCTTCTCCTGACCTATGGGACACATCTGATCCCCTCTTCTCCTGTCCTATGACACACGTTTGATCCCCTCTTCTCCTGACCTATGGGACACGTCTGATCCCCTCTTCTCCTGTCCTATGGGACACGTCTGATCCCCTCTTCTCCTGTCCTATGGGACACGTCTGATCCCCTCTTCTCCTGTCCTATGGGACACGTCTGATCCCCTCTTCTCCTGTCCTATGGGACACGTCTGATCCCCTCTTCTCCTGTCCTATGGGACACGTCTGATCCCCTCTTCTCCTGTCCTATGGGACACGTCTGATCCCCTCTTCTCCTGTCCTATGGGACACGTCTGATCCCCTCTTCTCCTGTCCTATGGGACACGTCTGATCCCCTCTTCTCCTGTCCTATGGGACACGTCTGATCCCCTCTTCTCCTGTCCTATGGGACACGTCTGATCCCCTCTTCTCCTGTCCTATGGGACACGTCTGATCCCATCTTCTCCTGTCCTATGGGACACGTCTGATCCCCTCTTCTCCTGTCCTATGGGACACGTCTGATCCCCTCTTCTCCTGTCCTATGGGACACGTCTGATCCCCTCTTCTCCTGTCCTATGGGACATGTCTGATCCCCTCTTCTCCTGTCCTATGGGACACGTCTGATCCCCTCTTCTCCTGTCCTATGGGACACGTCTGATCCCCTCTTCTCCTGTCCTATGGGACACGTCTGATCCCCTCTTCTCCTGTCCTATGGGACACGTCTGATCCCCTCTTCTCCTGTCCTATGACACACGTCTGATCCCCTCTTCTCCTGTCCTATGGGACACGTCTGATCCCCTCTTCTCCTGTCCTATGGGACACGTCTAATCCCCTCTTCTCCTGTCCTATGGGACACGTCTAATCCCCTCTTCTCCTGTCCTATGACACACGTCTGATCCCATCTTCTCCTGTCCTATGGCACACGTCTGATCCCCTCTTTTCCTGTCCTATGGGACACGTCTGATCCCCTCTTTTCCTGTCCTATGGGACACGTCTGATCCCCTCTTTTCCTGTCCTATGGGACACGTCTGATCCCCTCTTCTCCTGACCTATGACACACGTCTGATCCCCTCTTCTCCTGTCCTATGGGACACGTCTGATCCCCTCTTCTCCTGTCCTATGGGACACGTCTGATCCCCTCTTCTCCTGTCCTATGGGACATGTCTGATCCCCTCTTCTCCTGTCCTATGGGACACGTCTGATCCCATCTTCTCCTGACCTATGGGACACGTCTGATCCCCTCTTCTCCTGTCCTATGACACACGTTTGATCCCCTCTTCTCCTGACCTATGGGACACAACTGATCCCCTCTTCTCCTGTCCTATGGGACACGTCTGATCCCCTCTTCTCCTGTCCTATGGGACACGTCTGATCCCCTCTTTTCCTGTCCTATGGGACATGTCTGATCCCCTCTTTTCCTGTCCTATGGGACATGTCTGATCCCCTCTTCTCCTGTCCTATGGGACATGTCTGATCCCATCTTCTCCTGTCCTATGGCACACGTCTGATCCCCTCTTCTCCTGTCCTATGGGACACGTCTGATCCCCTCTTTTCCTGTCCTATGGGACACGTCTGATCCCCTCTTCTCCTGTCCTATGGGACACGTCTGATCCCCTCTTTTCCTGTCCTATGGGACATGTCTGATCCCCTCTTCTCCTGTCCTATGACACACGTCTGATCCCCTCTTCTCCTGACCTATGGGACACGTCTGATCCCCTCTTCTCCTGTCCTATGACACACGTTTGATCCCCTCTTCTCCTGACCTATGGGACATGTCTGATCCCCTCTTCTCCTGTCCTATGACACACCTCTGATCCCCTCTTCTCCTGACCTATGGGGCACGTCTGATCCCCTCTTCTCCTGTCCTATGACACACGTTTGATCCCCTCTTCTCCTGTCCTATGACACACGTCTGATCCCCTCTTCTCCTGTCCTATGGGACACGTCTGATCCCCTCTTCTCCTGTCCTATGGGACACGTCTGATCCCCTCTTCTCCTGTCCTATGGGACACGTCTGATCCCCTCTTCTCCTGTCCTATGGGACACGTCTTATCCCCTCTTCTCCTGTCCTATGGGACACGTCTGATCCCCTCTTCTCCTGTCCTATGACACACGTCTGATCCCCTCTTCTCCTGTCCTATGGGACATGTCTGATCCCCTCTTCTCCTGTCCTATGACACACGTCTGATCCCCTCTTCTCCTGACCTATGGGACACGTCTGATCCCCTCTTCTCCTGTCCTATGACACACGTTTGATCCCCTCTTCTCCTGACCTATGGGACACGTCTGATCCCCTCTTCTCCTGTCCTATGGGACACGTCTGATCCCCTCTTCTCCTGTCCTATGGGACACGTCTGATCCCCTCTTCTCCTGTCCTATGGGACACGTCTGATCCCCTCTTCTCCTGTCCTATGGGACACGTTAGATCCCCTCTTCTCCTGTCCTATGGGACACGTCTGATCCCCTCTTCTCCTGTCCTATGGGACACGTCTGATCCCCTCTTCTCCTGTCCTATGACACACGTCTGATCCCCTCTTCTCCTGTCCTATGGGACACGTCTGATCCCCTCTTCTCCTGTGCTATGGGACACGTCTGATCCCCTCTTCTCCTGTCCTATGGGACACGTCTGATCCCATCTTCTCCTGTCCTATGGGACACGTCTGATCCCCTCTTCTCCTGTCCTATGGGACACGTCTGATCCCCTCTTCTCCTGTCCTATGGGACACGTCTGATCCCCTCTTCTCCTGTCCTATGGGACATGTCTGATCCCCTCTTCTCCTGTCCTATGGGACACATCTGATCCCCTCTTCTCCTGTCCTATGGGACACGTCTGATCCCCTCTTCTCCTGTCCTATGGGACACGTCTAATCCCCTCTTCTCCTGTCCTATGGGACACGTCTAATCCCCTCTTCTCCTGTCCTATGACACACGTCTGATCCCCTCTTCTCCTGTCCTATGGGACACGTCTGATCCCCTCTTCTCCTGTCCTATGGGACACGTCTGATCCCCTCTTCTCCTGTCCTATGACACACGTCTGATCCCCTCTTCTCCTGTCCTATGGGACATGTCTGATCCCCTCTTCTCCTGTCCTATGGGACACGTCTGATCCCCTCTTCTCCTGTCCTATGACACACGTCTGATCCCCTCTTCTCCTGTCCTATGGGACATGTCTGATCCCCTCTTCTCCTGTCCTATGGGACACGTCTGATCCCCTCTTCTCCTGTCCTATGGGACACGTCTGATCCCCTCTTCTCCTGTCCTATGACACACGCTTGATCCCCTCTTCTCCTGACCTATGGGACACGTCTGATCCCCTCTTCTCCTGTCCTATGGGACACGTCTGATCCCCTCTTCTCCTGTCCTATGGGACACGTCTGATCCCCTCTTCTCCTGTCCTATGGGACACGTCTGATCCCCTCTTCTCCTGTCCTATGGGACACGTCTGATCCCCTCTTCTCCTGTCCTATGACACACGTCTGATCCCCTCTTCTCCTGTCCTATGGGACATGTCTGATCCCCTCTTCTCCTGTCCTATGACACACGTCTGATCCCATCTTCTCCTGTCCTATGGGACACGTCTGATCCCATCTTCTCCTGTCCTATGGGACATGTCTGATCCCATCTTCTCCTGTCCTATGGGACATGTCTGATCCCATCTTCTCCTGTCCTATGACACACGTCTGATCCCCTCTTCTCCTGTCCTATGGGACATGTCTGATCCCATCTTCTCCTGTCCTATGGGACATGTCTGATCCCCTCTTCTCCTGTCCTATGGGACATATCTGATCCCATCTTCTCCTGTCCTATGGGACATGTCTGATCCCCTCTTCTCCTGTCCTATGACACATGTCTGATCCCCTCTTCTACTGTCCTATAGGACACGTCTGATCCCCTCTTCTCCTGTCCTATGACACATGTCTGATCCCCTCTTCTCCTGTCCTATGACACGGCTGATCCCATCTTCTCCTGTCCTATGACACACGTCTGATCCCCTCTTCTCCTGTCCTATGACACACGTCTGATCCCCTCTTCTCCTGTCCTATGGGACACGTCTGATCCCCTCTTCTCCTGTCCTATGGGACATGTCTGATCCCCTCTTCTCCTGTCCTATGACACACGTCTGATCCCCTCTTCTCCTGTCCTATGACACACGTCTGATCCCCTCTTCTCCTGTCCTATGACACACGTCTGATCCCCTCTTCTCCTGTCCTATGGGACACGTCTGATCCCCTCTTCTCCTGTCCTATGACACACGTCTGATCCCCTCTTCTCCTGTCCTATGACACATGTCTGATCCCCTCTTCTCCTGTCCTATGACACAGGTCTGATCCCCTCTTCTCCTGTCCTATGACACATGTCTGATCCCCTCTTCTCCTGTCCTATCGGACACGTCTGATCCCCTCTTCTCCTGTCCTATGGGACACGTCTAATCCCCTCTTCTCCTGTCCTATGACACACGTCTGATCCCCTCTTCTCCTGTCCTATGGGACATGTCTGATCCCCTCTTATCCTGTCCTATGGGACATGTCTGATCCCCTCTTCTCCTGTCCTATGGGACATGTCTGATCCCATCTTCTCCTGTCCTATGGGACATGTCTGATCCCCTCTTCTCCTGTCCTATGACACACGTCTGATCCCCTCTTTTCCTGTCCTATGGGACATGTCTGATCCAATCTTCTCCTGTCCTATGGGACATGTCTGATCCCCTCTTCTCCTGTCCTATGACACATGTCTGATCCCCTCTTCTCCTGTCCTATGACACACGTCTGATCCCCTCTTCTCCTGTCCTATGACACATGTCTGATCCCCTCTTCTCCTGTCCTATGGGACACGTCTGATCCCCTCTTCTCCTGTCCTATGGGACACGTCTGATCCCCTCTTCTCCTGTCCTATGGGACACGTCTGATCCCCTCTTCTCCTGTCCTATGGGACACGTCTGATCCACTCTTCTCCTGTCCTATGGGACACGTCTGATCCCCTCTTCTCCTGTCCTATGACACACGTTTGATCCCCTCTTCTCCTGACCTATGGGACACGTCTGATCCCCTCTTCTCCTGTCCTATGGGACACGTCTGATCCCCTCTTCTCCTGTCCTATGGGACACGTCTGATCCCCTCTTCTCCTGTCCTATGGGACACGTCTGATCCCCTCTTCTCCTGTCCTATGGGACACGTCTGATCCCCTCTTCTCCTGTCCTATGACACACGTCTGATCCCCTCTTCTCCTGTCCTATGGGACATGTCTGATCCCCTCTTCTCCTGTCCCATGACACACGTCTGATCCCCTCTTCTCCTGACCTATGGGACACGTCTGATCCCCTCTTCTCCTGTCCTATGACACACGTTTGATCCCCTCTTCTCCTGACCTATGGGACACGTCTGATCCCCTCTTCTCCTGTCCTATGGGACACGTCTGATCCCCTCTTCTCCTGTCCTATGGGACACGTCTGATCCCCTCTTCTCCTGTCCTATGGGACACGTCTGATCCCCTCTTCTCCTGTCGTATGGGACAAGTCTGATCCCCTCTTCTCCTGTCGTATGGGACATGTCTGATCCCCTCTTCTCCTGTCCTATGGGACATGTCTGATCCCCTCTTCTCCTGTCCTATGGGACATGTCTGATCCCATCTTCTCCTGTCCTATGGCACACGTCTGATCCCCTCTTCTCCTGTCCTATGGGACACGTCTGATCCCCTCTTTTCCTGTCCTATGGGACACGTCTGATCCCCTCTTTTCCTGTCCTATGGGACACGTCTGATCCCCTCTTCTCCTGTCCTATGGGACACGTCTGATCCCCTCTTCTCCTGTCCTATGGGACACGTCTGATCCCCTCTTCTTCTGTCCTATGGGACACGTCTGATCCCCTCTTCTCCTGTCCTATGACACACATCTGATCCCCTCTTCTCCTGTCCTATGGGACACGTCTGATCCCCTCTTCTCCTGTCCTATGACACACGTCTGATCCCCTCTTCTCCTGACCTATGGGACACGTCTGATCCCCTCTTCTCCTGTCCTATGACACACATTTGATCCCCTCTTCTCCTGACCTATGGGACATGGCTGATCCCCTCTTCTCCTGTCCTATGACACACCTCTGATCCCCTCTTCTCCTGACCTATGGTACACGTCTGATCCCCTCTTCTCCTGTCCTATGACACACGTTTGATCCCCTCTTCTCCTGTCCTATGACACACGTCTGATCCCCTCTTCTCCTGTCCTATGGGACACGTCTGATCCCCTCTTCTCCTGTCCTATGGGACACGTCTGATCCCCTCTTCTCCTGTCCTATGGGACACGTCTGATCCCCTCTTCTCCTGTCCTATGGGACATGTCTGATCCCCTCTTCTCCTGTCCTATGGGACACGTCTGATCCCCTCTTCTCCTGTCCTATGACACACGTCTGATCCCCTCTTCTCCTGTCCTATGGGACATGTCTGATCCCCTCTTCTCCTGTCCTATGACACACGTCTGATCTCCTCTTCTCCTGACCTATGGGACACGTCTGATCCCCTCTTCTCCTGTCCTATGACACACGTTTGATCCCCTCTTTTCCTGACCTATGGGACACGTCTGATCCCCTCTTCTCCTGTCCTATGGGACACGTCTGATCCCCTCTTCTCCTGTCCTATGGGACACGTCTGATCCCCTCTTCTCCTGTCCTATGGGACACGTCTGATCCCCTCTTCTCCTGTCCTATGGGACACGTCTGATCCCCTCTTCTCCTGTCCTATGGGACACGTCTGATCCCCTCTTCTCCTGTCCTATGGGACACGTCTGATCCCCTCTTCTCCTGTCCTATGGGACACGTCTTATCCCCTCTTCTCCTGTCCTATGGGACACGTCTGATCCCCTCTTCTCCTGTCCTATGACACACGTCTGATCCCCTTTTCTCCTGTCCTATGGGACACGTCTGATCCCCTCTTCTCCTGTCCTATGGGACACGTCTGATCCCCTCTTCTCCTGTCCTATGGGACACGTCTGATCCCATCTTCTCCTGTCCTATGGGACACGTCTGATCCCCTCTTCTCCTGTCCTATGGGACACGTCTGATCCCCTCTTCTCCTGTCCTATGGGACACGTCTGATCCCCTCTTCTCCTGTCCTATGGGACACGTCTGATCCCCTCTTCTCCTGTCCTATGGGACACGTCTGATCCCCTCTTCTCCTGTCCTATGGGACACGTCTGATCCCCTCTTCTCCTGTCCTATGGGACACGTCTGATCCCCTCTTCTCCTGTCCTATGGGACACGTCTGATCCCCTCTTCTCCTGTCCTATGGGACACGTCTAATCCCCTCTTCTCCTGTCCTATGGGACACGTCTAATCCCCTCTTCTCCTGTCCTATGACACACGTCTGATCCCCTCTTCTCCTGTCCTATGGGACACGTCTGATCCCCTCTTCTCCTGTCCTATGGGACACGTCTGATCCCCTCTTCTCCTGTCCTATGACACACGTCTGATCCCCTCTTCTCCTCTCCTATGGGACACGTCTGATCCCCTCTTCTCCTGTCCTATGGGACACGTCTGATCCCCTCTTCTCCTGTCCTATGACACACGTCTGATCCCCTTTTCTCCTGTCCTATGGGACACGTCTGATCCCCTCTTCTCCTGTCCTATGGGACACGTCTGATCCCCTCTTCTCCTGTCCTTTGGGACACGTCTGATCCCATCTTCTCCTGTCCTATGGGACACGTCTGATCCCCTCTTCTCCTGTCCTATGGGACACGTCTGATCCCCTCTTCTCCTGTCCTATGGGACACGTCTGATCCCCTCTTCTCCTGTCCTATGGGACACGTCTGATCCCCTCTTCTCCTGTCCTATGGGACACGTCTGATCCCCTCTTCTCCTGTCCTATGGGACACGTCTGATCCCCTCTTCTCCTGTCCTATGGGACACGTCTAATCCCCTCTTCTCCTGTCCTATGGGACACGTCTAATCCCCTCTTCTCCTGTCCTATGACACACGTCTGATCCCCTCTTCTCCTGTCCTATGGGACACGTCTGATCCCCTCTTCTCCTGTCCTATGACACACGTCTGATCCCCTCTTCTCCTCTCCTATGGGACATGTCTGATCCCCTCTTCTCCTGTCCTATGACACACGTCTGATCCCCTCTTCTCCTGACCTATGGGACACGTCTGATCCCCTCTTCTCCTGTCCTATGGGACACGTCTGATCCCCTCTTCTCCTGTCCTATGACACACGTCTGATCCCCTCTTCTCCTGTCCTATGGGACACGTCTGATCCCCTCTTGTCCTGTCCTATGGGACACGTCTGATCCCCTCTTCTCCTGTCCTATGGGACACGTCTGATCCCCTCTTCTCCTGTCCTATGGGACACGTCTGATCCCCTCTTCTCCTGTCCTATGGGACACGTCTGATCCCCTCTTCTCCTGTCCTATGGGACACGTCTGATCCCCTCTTCTCCTGTCCTATGGGACACGTCTGATCCCCTCTTCTCCTGTCCTATGGGACACGTCTGATCCCCTCTTCTCCTGTCCTATGGGACACGTCTGATCCCCTCTTCTCCTGTCCTATGACACACGTCTGATCCCCTCTTCTCCTGTCCTATGACACACGTCTGATCCCCTCTTCTCCTGTCCTATGACACACGTCTGATCCCCTCTTCTCCTGTCCTATGACACATGTCTGATCCCCTCTTCTCCTGTCCTATGGGACACGTCTAATCCCCTCTTCTCCTGTCCTATGGGACACGTCTGATCCCCTCTTCTCCTGTCCTATGGGACACGTCTGATCCCCTCTTCTCCTGTCCTATGGGACACGTCTGATCCCCTCTTCTCCTGTCCTATGGGACATGTCTGATCCCCTCTTCTCCTGTCCTATGGGACATGTCTGATCCCATCTTCTCCTGTCCTATGGGACATGTCTGATCTCCTCTTCTCCTGTCCTATGACACACGTCTGATCCCCTCTTCTCCTGTCCTATGACACACGTCTGATCCCCTCTTCTCCTGTCCTATGGGACATGTCTGATCCCATCTTCTCCTGTCCTATGGGACATGTCTGATTCCCTCTTCTCCTGTCCTATGGGACATGTCTGATCCCCTCTTCTCCTGTCCTATGACACATGTCTGATCCCCTCTTCTCCTGTCCTATGACACATGTCTGATCGCCTCTTCTCCTGTCCTATGGGACACGTCTGATCCCCTCTTCTCCTGTCCTATGGGACATGTCTGATCCCCTCTTCTCCTGTCCTATGGGACACGTCTGATGCCCTCTTCTCCTGTCCTATGACACACGTCTGATCCCCTCTTCTCCTATCCTATGGGACATGTCTGATCCCATCTTCTCCTGTCCTATGGGACATGTCTGATCCCCTCTTCTCCTGTCCTATGGGACATGTCTGATCCCATCTTCTCCTGTCCTATGGGACATGTCTGATCCTCTCTTCTCCTGTCCTATGACACATGTCTGATCCCCTCTTCTCCTGTCCTATAGGACACGTCTGATCCCCTCTTCTCCTGTCCTATGACACATGCCTGATCCCCTCTTCTCCTGTCCTATGACACACGTCTGATCCCCTCTTCTCCTGTCCTATGACACACGTCTGATCCCCTCTTCTCCTGTCCTATGACACACGTCTGATCCCCTCTTCTCCTGTCCTATGACACATGTCTGATCCCCTCTTCTCCTGTCCTATGACACACGTCTGATCCCCTCTTCTCCTGTCCTATGGGACATGTCTGATCCCCTCTTCTTCTGTCCTATGACACATGTCTGATCCCCTCTTCTCCTGTCCTATGGGACACGTCTGATCCCCTCTTCTCCTGTCCTATTACACACGTCTGATCCCCTCTTCTCCTGTCCTATGACACACGTCTGATCCCCTCTTCTCCTGTCCTATGACACATGTCTGATCCCCTCTTCTCCTGTCCTATGACACATGTCTGATCCCCTCTTCTCCTGTCCTATGACACACGTCTGATCCCCTCTTCTCCTGTCCTATGGGACATGTCTGATCCCATCTTCTCCTGTCCTATGGGACATGTCTGATCCCCTCTTCTCCTGTCCTATGACACACGTCTGATCCCCTCTTCTCCTGTCCTATGATACACGTCTGATCCCCTCTTCTCCTGTCCTATGGGACATGTCTGATCCCATCTTCTCCTGTCCTATGGGACATGTCTGATCCCATCTTCTCCTGTCCTATGGGACATGTCTGATCCCATCTTCTCCTGTCCTATGACACACGTCTGATCCCCTCTTCTCCTGTCCTATGGGACATGTCTGATCCCATCTTCTCCTGTCCTATGGGACATGTCTGATCCCCTCTTCTCCTGTCCTATGGGACATGTCTGATCCCCTCTTCTCCTGTCCTATGGGACATGTCTGATCCCCTCTTCTCCTGTCCTATGGGACACGTCTGATCCCCTCTTCTCCTGTCCTATAGGACACGTCTGATCCCCTCTTCTCCTGTCCTATGACACATGTCTGATCCCCTCTTCTCCTGTCCTATGACACACGTCTGATCCCCTCTTCTCCTGTCCTATGGGACATGTCTGATCCCATCTTCTCCTGTCCTATGGGACATGTCTGATCCCATCTTCTCCTGTCCTATGACACACGTCTGATCCCCTCTTCTCCTGTCCTATGACACACGTCTGATCCCCTCTTCTCCTGTCCTATGACACATGTCTGATCCCCTCTTCTCCTGTCCTATGGGACACGTCTGATCCCCTCTTCTCCTGTCCTATGGGACACGTCTAATCCCCTCTTCTCCTGTCCTATGACACACGTCTGATCCCCTCTTCTCCTGTCCTATGGGACATGTCTGATCCCCTCTTCTCCTGTCCTATGGGACATGTCTGATCCCCTCTTCTCCTGTCCTATGGGACATGTCTGATCCCATCTTCTCCTGTCCTATGGGACATGTCTGATCCCCTCTTCTCCTGTCCTATGACACACGTCTGATCCCCTCTTTTCCTGTCCTATGGGACATGTCTGATCCAATCTTCTCCTGTCCTATGGGACATGTCTGATCCCCTCTTCTCCTGTCCTATGACACATGTCTGATCCCCTCTTCTCCTGTCCTATGACACACGTCTGATCCCCTCTTCTCCTGTCCTATGACACATGTCTGATCCCCTCTTCTCCTGTCCTATGGGACACGTCTGATCCCCTCTTCTCCTGTCCTATGGGACACGTCTGATCCCCTCTTCTCCTGTCCTATGGGACACGTCTGATCCCCTCTTCTCCTGTCCTATGGGACACGTCTGATCCCCTCTTCTCCTGTCCTATGGGACACGTCTGATCCCCTCTTCTCCTGTCCTATGACACACGTTTGATCCCCTCTTCTCCTGACCTATGGGACACGTCTGATCCCCTCTTCTCCTGTCCTATGGGACACGTCTGATCCCCTCTTCTCCTGTCCTATGGGACACGTCTGATCCCCTCTTCTCCTGTCCTATGGGACACGTCTGATCCCCTCTTCTCCTGTCCTATGACACACGTCTGATCCCCTCTTCTCCTGTCCTATGGGACATGTCTGATCCCCTCTTCTCCTGTCCCATGACACACGTCTGATCCCCTCTTCTCCTGACCTATGGGACACGTCTGATCCCCTCTTCTCCTGTCCTATGACACACGTTTGATCCCCTCTTCTCCTGACCTATGGGACACGTCTGATCCCCTCTTCTCCTGTCCTATGGGACACGTCTGATCCCCTCTTCTCCTGTCCTATGGGACATGTCTGATCCCCTCTTCTCCTGTCCTATGGGACATGTCTGATCCCATCTTCTCCTGTCCTATGGGACATGTCTGATCTCCTCTTCTCCTGTCCTATGACACACGTCTGATCCCCTCTTCTCCTGTCCTATGACACACGTCTGATCCCCTCTTCTCCTGTCCTATGGGACATGTCTGATCCCATCTTCTCCTGTCCTATGGGACATGTCTGATCCCCTCTTCTCCTGTCCTATGGGACATGTCTGATCCCCTCTTCTCCTGTCCTATGACACATGTCTGATCCCCTCTTCTCCTGTCCTATGACACATGTCTGATCGCCTCTTCTCCTGTCCTATGGGACACGTCTGATCCCCTCTTCTCCTGTCCTATGGGACATGTCTGATCCCCTCTTCTCCTGTCCTATGGGACACGTCTGATCCCCTCTTCTCCTGTCCTATGGGACACGTCTGATCCCCTCTTCTCCTGTCCTATGACACACGTCTGATCCCCTCTTCTCCTATCCTATGGGACATGTCTGATCCCATCTTCTCCTGTCCTATGGGACATGTCTGATCCCCTCTTCTCCTGTCCTATGGGACATGTCTGATCCCATCTTCTCCTGTCCTATGGGACATGTCTGATCCTCTCTTCTCCTGTCCTATGACACATGTCTGATCCCCTCTTCTCCTGTCCTATAGGACACGTCTGATCCCCTCTTCTCCTGTCCTATGACACATGCCTGATCCCCTCTTCTCCTGTCCTATGACACACGTCTGATCCCCTCTTCTCCTGTCCTATGACACACGTCTGATCCCCTCTTCTCCTGTCCTATGACACACGTCTGATCCCCTCTTCTCCTGTCCTATGACACATGTCTGATCCCCTCTTCTCCTGTCCTATGACACACGTCTGATCCCCTCTTCTCCTGTCCTATGGGACATGTCTGATCCCCTCTTCTTCTGTCCTATGACACATGTCTGATCCCCTCTTCTCCTGTCCTATGGGACACGTCTGATCCCCTCTTCTCCTGTCCTATTACACACGTCTGATCCCCTCTTCTCCTGTCCTATGACACACGTCTGATCCCCTCTTCTCCTGTCCTATGACACATGTCTGATCCCCTCTTCTCCTGTCCTATGACACATGTCTGATCCCCTCTTCTCCTGTCCTATGACACACGTCTGATCCCCTCTTCTCCTGTCCTATGGGACATGTCTGATCCCATCTTCTCCTGTCCTATGGGACATGTCTGATCCCCTCTTCTCCTGTCCTATGACACACGTCTGATCCCCTCTTCTCCTGTCCTATGATACACGTCTGATCCCCTCTTCTCCTGTCCTATGGGACATGTCTGATCCCATCTTCTCCTGTCCTATGGGACATGTCTGATCCCATCTTCTCCTGTCCTATGACACACGTCTGATCCCCTCTTCTCCTGTCCTATGGGACATGTCTGATCCCATCTTCTCCTGTCCTATGGGACATGTCTGATCCCCTCTTCTCCTGTCCTATGGGACATGTCTGATCCCCTCTTCTCCTGTCCTATGGGACATGTCTGATCCCCTCTTCTCCTGTCCTATGGGACACGTCTGATCCCCTCTTCTCCTGTCCTATAGGACACGTCTGATCCCCTCTTCTCCTGTCCTATGACACATGTCTGATCCCCTCTTCTCCTGTCCTATGACACACGTCTGATCCCCTCTTCTCCTGTCCTATGGGACATGTCTGATCCCATCTTCTCCTGTCCTATGGGACATGTCTGATCCCATCTTCTCCTGTCCTATGACACACGTCTGATCCCCTCTTCTCCTGTCCTATGACACACGTCTGATCCCCTCTTCTCCTGTCCTATGACACATGTCTGATCCCCTCTTCTCCTGTCCTATGGGACACGTCTGATCCCCTCTTCTCCTGTCCTATGGGACACGTCTAATCCCCTCTTCTCCTGTCCTATGACACACGTCTGATCCCCTCTTCTCCTGTCCTATGGGACATGTCTGATCCCCTCTTCTCCTGTCCTATGGGACACGTCTGATCCCCTCTTCTCCTGTCCTATGGGACACGTCTGATCCCCTCTTCTCCTGTCCTATGGGACACGTCTGATCCCCTCTTCTCCTGTCCTATGACACACGTCTGATCCCCTCTTCTCCTCTCCTATGGGACACGTCTGATCCCCTCTTCTCCTGTCCTATGGGACACGTCTGATCCCCTCTTCTCCTGTCCTATGACACACGTCTGATCCCCTTTTCTCCTGTCCTATGGGACACGTCTGATCCCCTCTTCTCCTGTCCTATGGGACACGTCTGATCCCCTCTTCTCCTGTCCTATGGGACACGTCTGATCCCATCTTCTCCTGTCCTATGGGACACGTCTGATCCCCTCTTCTCCTGTCCTATAGGACACGTCTGATCCCCTCTTCTCCTGTCCTATGGGACACGTCTGATCCCCTCTTCTCCTGTCCTATGGGACACGTCTGATCCCCTCTTCTCCTGTCCTATGGGACACGTCTGATCCCCTCTTCTCCTGTCCTATGGGACACGTCTGATCCCCTCTTCTCCTGTCCTATGGGACACGTCTAATCCCCTCTTCTCCTGTCCTATGGGACACGTCTAATCCCCTCTTCTCCTGTCCTATGACACACGTCTGATCCCCTCTTCTCCTGTCCTATGGGACACGTCTGATCCCCTCTTCTCCTGTCCTATGGGACACGTCTGATCCCCTCTTCTCCTCTCCTATGGGACATGTCTGATCCCCTCTTCTCCTGTCCTATGACACACGTCTGATCCCCTCTTCTCCTGACCTATGGGACACGTCTGATCCCCTCTTCTCCTGTCCTATGGGACACGTCTGATCCCCTCTTCTCCTGTCCTATGACACACGTCTGATCCCCTCTTCTCCTGTCCTATGGGACACGTCTGATCCCCTCTTGTCCTGTCCTATGGGACACGTCTGATCCCCTCTTCTCCTGTCCTATGGGACACGTCTGATCCCCTCTTCTCCTGTCCTATGGGACACGTCTGATCCCCTCTTCTCCTGTCCTATGGGACACGTCTGATCCCCTCTTCTCCTGTCCTATGGGACACGTCTGATCCCCTCTTCTCCTGTCCTATGGGACACGTCTGATCCCCTCTTCTCCTGTCCTATGGGACACGTCTGATCCCCTCTTCTCCTGTCCTATGACACACGTCTGATCCCCTCTTCTCCTGTCCTATGGGACATGTCTGATCCCCTCTTCTCCTGTCCCATGACACACGTCTGATCCCCTCTTCTCCTGACCTATGGGACACGTCTGATCCCCTCTTCTCCTGTCCTATGACACACGTTTGATCCCCTCTTCTCCTGACCTATGGGACACGTCTGATCCCCTCTTCTCCTGTCCTATGGGACACGTCTGATCCCCTCTTCTCCTGTCCTATGGGACATGTCTGATCCCCTCTTCTCCTGTCCTATGGGACATGTCTGATCCCATCTTCTCCTGTCCTATGGGACATGTCTGATCTCCTCTTCTCCTGTCCTATGACACACGTCTGATCCCCTCTTCTCCTGTCCTATGACACACGTCTGATCCCCTCTTCTCCTGTCCTATGGGACATGTCTGATCCCATCTTCTCCTGTCCTATGGGACATGTCTGATCCCCTCTTCTCCTGTCCTATGGGACATGTCTGATCCCCTCTTCTCCTGTCCTATGACACATGTCTGATCCCCTCTTCTCCTGTCCTATGACACATGTCTGATCGCCTCTTCTCCTGTCCTATGGGACACGTCTGATCCCCTCTTCTCCTGTCCTATGGGACATGTCTGATCCCCTCTTCTCCTGTCCTATGGGACATGTCTGATCCCCTCTTCTCCTGTCCTATGGGACACGTCTGATCCCCTCTTCTCCTGTCCTATGACACACGTCTGATCCCCTCTTCTCCTATCCTATGGGACATGTCTGATCCCATCTTCTCCTGTCCTATGGGACATGTCTGATCCCCTCTTCTCCTGTCCTATGGGACATGTCTGATCCCATCTTCTCCTGTCCTATGGGACATGTCTGATCCTCTCTTCTCCTGTCCTATGACACATGTCTGATCCCCTCTTCTCCTGTCCTATAGGACACGTCTGATCCCCTCTTCTCCTGTCCTATGACACATGCCTGATCCCCTCTTCTCCTGTCCTATGACACACGTCTGATCCCCTCTTCTCCTGTCCTATGACACACGTCTGATCCCCTCTTCTCCTGTCCTATGACACATGTCTGATCCCCTCTTCTCCTGTCCTATGACACACGTCTGATCCCCTCTTCTCCTGTCCTATGGGACATGTCTGATCCCCTCTTCTTCTGTCCTATGACACATGTCTGATCCCCTCTTCTCCTGTCCTATGGGACACGTCTGATCCCCTCTTCTCCTGTCCTATTACACACGTCTGATCCCCTCTTCTCCTGTCCTATGACACACGTCTGATCCCCTCTTCTCCTGTCCTATGACACATGTCTGATCCCCTCTTCTCCTGTCCTATGACACATGTCTGATCCCCTCTTCTCCTGTCCTATGACACACGTCTGATCCCCTCTTCTCCTGTCCTATGGGACATGTCTGATCCCATCTTCTCCTGTCCTATGGGACATGTCTGATCCCCTCTTCTCCTGTCCTATGACACACGTCTGATCCCCTCTTCTCCTGTCCTATGATACACGTCTGATCCCCTCTTCTCCTGTCCTATGGGACATGTCTGATCCCATCTTCTCCTGTCCTATGGGACATGTCTGATCCCATCTTCTCCTGTCCTATGACACACGTCTGATCCCCTCTTCTCCTGTCCTATGGGACATGTCTGATCCCATCTTCTCCTGTCCTATGGGACATGTCTGATCCCCTCTTCTCCTGTCCTATGGGACATGTCTGATCCCCTCTTCTCCTGTCCTATGGGACATGTCTGATCCCCTCTTCTCCTGTCCTATGGGACACGTCTGATCCCCTCTTCTCCTGTCCTATAGGACACGTCTGATCCCCTCTTCTCCTGTCCTATGACACATGTCTGATCCCCTCTTCTCCTGTCCTATGACACACGTCTGATCCCCTCTTCTCCTGTCCTATGGGACATGTCTGATCCCATCTTCTCCTGTCCTATGGGACATGTCTGATCCCATCTTCTCCTGTCCTATGACACACGTCTGATCCCCTCTTCTCCTGTCCTATGACACACGTCTGATCCCCTCTTCTCCTGTCCTATGACACATGTCTGATCCCCTCTTCTCCTGTCCTATGGGACACGTCTGATCCCCTCTTCTCCTGTCCTATGGGACACGTCTAATCCCCTCTTCTCCTGTCCTATGACACACGTCTGATCCCCTCTTCTCCTGTCCTATGGGACATGTCTGATCCCCTCTTCTCCTGTCCTATGGGACATGTCTGATCCCCTCTTCTCCTGTCCTATGGGACATGTCTGATCCCATCTTCTCCTGTCCTATGGGACATGTCTGATCCCCTCTTCTCCTGTCCTATGACACACGTCTGATCCCCTCTTTTCCTGTCCTATGGGACATGTCTGATCCAATCTTCTCCTGTCCTATGGGACATGTCTGATCCCCTCTTCTCCTGTCCTATGACACATGTCTGATCCCCTCTTCTCCTGTCCTATGACACACGTCTGATCCCCTCTTCTCCTGTCCTATGACACATGTCTGATCCCCTCTTCTCCTGTCCTATGGGACACGTCTGATCCCCTCTTCTCCTGTCCTAAGGGACACGTCTGATCCCCTCTTCTCCTGTCCTATGGGACACGTCTGATCCCCTCTTCTCCTGTCCTATGGGACACGTCTGATCCCCTCTTCTCCTGTCCTATGGGACACGTCTGATCCCCTCTTCTCCTGTCCTATGACACACGTTTGATCCCCTCTTCTCCTGACCTATGGGACACGTCTGATCCCCTCTTCTCCTGTCCTATGGGACACGTCTGATCCCCTCTTCTCCTGTCCTATGGGACACGTCTGATCCCCCCTTCTCCTGTCCTATGGGACACGTCTGATCCCCTCTTCTCCTGTCCTATGGGACACGTCTGATCCCCTCTTCTCCTGTCCTATGGGACACGTCTGATCCCCTCTTCTCCTGTCCTATGACACACGTCTGATCCCCTCTTCTCCTGTCCTATGGGACATGTCTGATCCCCTCTTCTCCTGTCCCATGACACACGTCTGATCCCCTCTTCTCCTGACCTATGGGACACGTCTGATCCCCTCTTCTCCTGTCCTATGACACACGTTTGATCCCCTCTTCTCCTGACCTATGGGACACGTCTGATCCCCTCTTCTCCTGTCCTATGGGACACGTCTGATCCCCTCTTCTCCTGTCCTATGGGACACGTCTGATCCCCTCTTCTCCTGTCCTATGGGACACGTCTGATCCCCTCTTCTCCTGTCGTATGGGACATGTCTGATCCCCTCTTCTCCTGTCGTATGGGACATGTCTGATCCCCTCTTCTCCTGTCCTATGGGACATGTCTGATCCCCTCTTCTCCTGTCCTATGGGACATGTCTGATCCCATCTTCTCCTGTCCTATGGCACACGTCTGATCCCCTCTTCTCCTGTCCTATGGGACACGTCTGATCCCCTCTTTTCCTGTCCTATGGGACACGTCTGATCCCCTCTTTTCCTGTCCTATGGGACACGTCTGATCCCCTCTTCTCCTGTCCTATGGGACACGTCTGATCCCCTCTTCTCCTGTCCTATGGGACACGTCTGATCCCCTCTTCTCCTGTCCTATGGGACACGTCTGATCCCCTCTTCTCCTGTCCTATGACACACATCTGATCCCCTCTTCTCCTGTCCTATGGGACATGTCTGATCCCCTCTTCTCCTGTCCTATGACACACGTCTGATCCCCTCTTCTCCTGACCTATGGGACACGTCTGATCCCCTCTTCTCCTGTCCTATGACACACATTTGATCCCCTCTTCTCCTGACCTATGGGACATGTCTGATCCCCTCTTCTCCTGTCCTATGACACACCTCTGATCCCCTCTTCTCCTGACCTATGGTACACGTCTGATCCCCTCTTCTCCTGTCCTTTGACACACGTTTGATCCCCTCTTCTCCTGTCCTATGACACACGTCTGATCCCCTCTTCTCCTGTCCTATGGGACACGTCTGATCCCCTCTTCTCCTGTCCTATGGGACACGTCTGATCCCCTCTTCTCCTGTCCTATGGGACACGTCTGATCCCCTCTTCTCCTGTCCTATGGGACATGTCTGATCCCCTCTTCTCCTGTCCTATGGGACACGTCTGATCCCCTCTTCTCCTGTCCTATGACACACGTCTGATTCCCTCTTCTCCTGTCCTATGGGACATGTCTGATCCCCTCTTCTCCTGTCCTATGACACACGTCTGATCTCCTCTTCTCCTGACCTATGGGACACGTCTGATCCCCTCTTCTCCTGTCCTATGACACACGTTTGATCCCCTCTTTTCCTGACCTATGGGACACGTCTGATCCCCTCTTCTCCTGTCCTATGGGACACGTCTGATCCCCTCTTCTCCTGTCCTATGGGACACGTCTGATCCCCTCTTCTCCTGTCCTATGGGACACGTCTGATCCCCTCTTCTCCTGTCCTATGGGACACGTCTGATCCCCTCTTCTCCTGTCCTATGGGACACGTCTGATCCCCTCTTCTCCTGTCCTATGGGACACGTCTGATCCCCTCTTCTCCTGTCCTATGGGACACGTCTTATCCCCTCTTCTCCTGTCCTATGGGACACGTCTGATCCCCTCTTCTCCTGTCCTATGACACACGTCTGATCCCCTTTTCTCCTGTCCTATGGGACACGTCTGATCCCCTCTTCTCCTGTCCTATGGGACACGTCTGATCCCCTCTTCTCCTGTCCTATGGGACACGTCTGATCCCCTCTTCTCCTGTCCTATGACACACGTCTGATCCCCTCTTCTCCTCTCCTATGGGACATGTCTGATCCCCTCTTCTCCTGACCTATGGGACACGTCTGATCCCCTCTTCTCCTGTCCTATGGGACACGTCTGATCCCCTCTTCTCCTGTCCTATGACACACGTCTGATCCCCTTTTCTCCTGTCCTATGGGACATGTCTGATCCCCTCTTCTCCTGTCCTATGGGACACGTCTGATCCCCTCTTCTCCTGTCCTATGGGACACGTCTGATCCCATCTTCTCCTGTCCTATGGGACACGTCTGATCCCCTCTTCTTCTGTCCTATGGGACACGTCTGATCCCCTCTTCTCCTGTCCTATGGGACACGTCTGATCCCCTCTTCTCCTGTCCTATGGGACATGTCTGATCCCCTCTTCTCCTGTCCTATGGGACACGTCTGATCCCCTCTTCTCCTGTCCTATGGGACACGTCTGATCCCCTCTTCTCCTGTCCTATGGGACACGTCTAATCCCCTCTTCTCCTGTCCTATGGGACACGTCTAATCCCCTCTTCTCCTGTCCTATGACACACGTCTGATCCCCTCTTCTCCTGTCCTATGGGACACGTCTGATCCCCTCTTCTCCTGTCCTATGGGACACGTCTGATCCCCTCTTCTCCTGTCCTATGACACACGTCTGATCCCCTCTTCTCCTCTCCTATGGGACATGTCTGATCCCCTCTTCTCCTGTCCTATGACACACGTCTGATCCCCTCTTCTCCTGACCTATGGGACACGTCTGATCCCCTCTTCTCCTGTCCTATGGGACACGTCTGATCCCCTCTTCTCCTGTCCTATGGGACACGTCTGATCCCCTCTTCTCCTGTCCTATGGGACACGTCTGATCCCCTCTTCTCCTGTCCTATGGGACACGTCTGATCCCCTCTTCTCCTGTCCTATGGGACACGTCTGATCCCCTCTTCTCCTGTCCTATGGGACACGTCTGATCCCCTCTTCTCCTGTCCTATGGGACACGTCTGATCCCCTCTTCTCCTGTCCTATGGGACACGTCTGATCCCCTCTTCTCCTGTCCTATGGGACACGTCTGATCCCCTCTTCTCCTGTCCTATGGGACACGTCTGATCCCCTCTTCTCCTGTCCTATGGGACACGTCTGATCCCCTCTTCTCCTGTCCTATGGGACACGTCTGATCCCCTCTTCTCCTGTCCTATGGGACACGTCTGATCCCCTCTTCTCCTGTCCTATGACACACGTCTGATCCCCTCTTCTCCTGTCCTATGACACATGTCTGATCCCCTCTTCTCCTGTCCTATGACACACGTCTGATCCCCTCTTCTCCTGTCCTATGACACATGTCTGATCCCCTCTTCTCCTGTCCTATGGGACACGTCTAATCCCCTCTTCTCCTGTCCTATGGGACACGTCTGATCCCCTCTTCTCCTGTCCTATGGGACACGTCTAATCCCCTCTTCTCCTGTCCTATGGGACACGTCTGATCCCCTCTTCTCCTGTCCTATGGGACATGTCTGATCCCCTCTTCTCCTGTCCTATGGGACATGTCTGATCCCATCTTCTCCTGTCCTATGGGACATGTCTGATCTCCTCTTCTCCTGTCCTATGACACACGTCTGATCCCCTCTTCTCCTGTCCTATGACACACGTCTGATCCCCTCTTCTCCTGTCCTATGGGACATGTCTGATCCCATCTTCTCCTGTCCTATGGGACATGTCTGATCCCCTCTTCTCCTGTCCTATGGGACATGTCTGATCCCCTCTTCTCCTGTCCTATGACACATGTCTGATCCCCTCTTCTCCTGTCCTATGACACATGTCTGATCGCCTCTTCTCCTGTCCTATGGGACACGTCTGATCCCCTCTTCTCCTGTCCTATGGGACATGTCTGATCCCCTCTTCTCCTGTCCTATGGGACACGTCTGATCCCCTCTTCTCCTGTCCTATGACACACGTCTGATCCCCTCTTCTCCTATCCTATGGGACATGTCTGATCCCATCTTCTCCTGTCCTATGGGACATGTCTGATCCCCTCTTCTCCTGTCCTATGGGACATGTCTGATCCCATCTTCTCCTGTCCTATGGGACATGTCTGATCCTCTCTTCTCCTGTCCTATGACACATGTCTGATCCCCTCTTCTCCTGTCCTATAGGACACGTCTGATCCCCTCTTCTCCTGTCCTATGACACATGCCTGATCCCCTCTTCTCCTGTCCTATGACACACGTCTGATCCCCTCTTCTCCTGTCCTATGACACACGTCTGATCCCCTCTTCTCCTGTCCTATGACACACGTCTGATCCCCTCTTCTCCTGTCCTATGACACATGTCTGATCCCCTCTTCTCCTGTCCTATGACACACGTCTGATCCCCTCTTCTCCTGTCCTATGGGACATGTCTGATCCCCTCTTCTTCTGTCCTATGACACATGTCTGATCCCCTCTTCTCCTGTCCTATGGGACACGTCTGATCCCCTCTTCTCCTGTCCTATTACACACGTCTGATCCCCTCTTCTCCTGTCCTATGACACACGTCTGATCCCCTCTTCTCCTGTCCTATGACACATGTCTGATCCCCTCTTCTCCTGTCCTATGACACATGTCTGATCCCCTCTTCTCCTGTCCTATGACACACGTCTGATCCCCTCTTCTCCTGTCCTATGGGACATGTCTGATCCCATCTTCTCCTGTCCTATGGGACATGTCTGATCCCCTCTTCTCCTGTCCTATGACACACGTCTGATCCCCTCTTCTCCTGTCCTATGATACACGTCTGATCCCCTCTTCTCCTGTCCTATGGGACATGTCTGATCCCATCTTCTCCTGTCCTATGGGACATGTCTGATCCCATCTTCTCCTGTCCTATGACACACGTCTGATCCCCTCTTCTCCTGTCCTATGGGACATGTCTGATCCCATCTTCTCCTGTCCTATGGGACATGTCTGATCCCCTCTTCTCCTGTCCTATGGGACATGTCTGATCCCCTCTTCTCCTGTCCTATGGGACATGTCTGATCCCCTCTTCTCCTGTCCTATGGGACACGTCTGATCCCCTCTTCTCCTGTCCTATAGGACACGTCTGATCCCCTCTTCTCCTGTCCTATGACACATGTCTGATCCCCTCTTCTCCTGTCCTATGACACACGTCTGATCCCCTCTTCTCCTGTCCTATGGGACATGTCTGATCCCATCTTCTCCTGTCCTATGGGACATGTCTGATCCCATCTTCTCCTGTCCTATGACACACGTCTGATCCCCTCTTCTCCTGTCCTATGGGACATGTCTGATCCCATCTTCTCCTGTCCTATGGGACATGTCTGATCCCCTCTTCTCCTGTCCTATGGGACATGTCTGATCCCCTCTTCTCCTGTCCTATGGGACATGTCTGATCCCCTCTTCTCCTGTCCTATGGGACACGTCTGATCCCCTCTTCTCCTGTCCTATGGGACATGTCTGATCCCCTCTTCTCCTGTCCTATGACACATGTCTGATCCCCTCTTCTCCTGTCCTATAGGACACGTCTGATCCCCTCTTCTCCTGTCCTATGACACATGTTTGATCCCCTCTTCTCCTGTCCTATGACACGGCTGATCCCATCTTCTCCTGTCCTATGGCACACGTCTGATCCCCTCTTCTCCTGTCCTATGACACACGTCTGATCCCCTCTTCTCCTGTCCTATGGGACACGTCTGATCCCCTCTTCTCCTGTCCTATGGGACACGTCTGATCCCCTCTTCTCCTGTCCTATGGGACATGTCTGATCCCCTCTTCTCCTGTCCTATGACACACGTCTGATCCCCTCTTCTCCTGTCCTATGGGACACGTCTGATCCACTCTTCTCCTGTCCTATGACACATGTCTGATCCCCTCTTCTCCTGTCCTATGACACATGTCTGATCCCCTCTTCTCCTGTCCTATGACACACGGCTGATCCCATCTTCTCCTGTCCTATGACACACGTCTGATCCCCTCTTCTTCTGTCCTATGACACACGTCTGATCCCCTCTTCTCCTGTCCTATGACACACGTCTGATCCCATCTTCTCCTGTCCTATGGGACACGTCTGATCCCCTCTTCTCCTGTCCTATGGGACACGTCTGATCCCCTCTTCTCCTGACCTATGGGACACGTCTGATCACCTCTTCTCCTGTCCTATTGGACATGTCTGATCCCCTCTCCTCCTGTCCTATGGGACACGTCTGATCCCCTCTTCTCCTATCCTATGGGACACGTCTGATCCCCTCTTCTCCTGTCCTATGACACATGTCTGATCCCCTCTTCTCCTGTCCTATGGGACACGTCTGATCCCCTCTTCTCCTGTCCTATGACACACGTCTGATCCCCTCTTCTCCTGTCCTATGACACATGTCTGATCCCCTCTTCTCTTGTTCTATCCTCTGCACATCACCCTGAGCCTGCTCTTCCCCCGTCAGTATCCCACTCTCCCTCATCTCTCCTATTCTTCTATCCTGTCCATTATCCCGCTCTTCTCCCATCTCTCCTATTCTTCTATCCTGCTCCCCTCCCATCCATTGGCATTGTGGTTGCCTTTTCCTCCTGTTCCCCATCCTCCCAGCTCCAGCATCCTCCTGCGTGTGTCTGGTAGCATCTCTACCTCCTCGTTATCCTTTCCTCCTTCCTCTCTCTCCTCCCTCCCTGTCATCACTCGCCTCCCTGCACCCTCCCTCCTTCCTTTCCTGAGACCTCTTTCTGTTGCCTACCTAGCCTCAGTCTCTGACTCTCCTCCCTCCAGTCACCTCACCTGGGTGTGTGCTCAGGCTCACTCCGCTCTCCCTCTACAAGATGTCATGGAGGTAATGAGCTTATTTGGTGTTCTTCAGTGTGGAGGGCAGAGCCGGGCTGTGCAGGGAGGCAGGCCGGAGCCCTCGCACTGATCGGAATATGGGGACCCCAAGGAGGACTTCTGACTGAACACCATGGAAGCTAGGAATGGGCAACACTCCCAGGCCAGCCATATGATGGTGGATGGAGAAGCCAGCATGGCCAGAGAAGAGGTGACAGCAGTGCCCAGCATCCAGAGCCCAGGACCTGCTCAGCATCCTCCTTCCTCTGGACTCGGGCAGAAGATTCCCACTCCTGGAGTCAGTCAGTACCCTTCGACCTTCATTCCGGATCCTTTCAGTGCCGGACATGGCCAGAAAACACCTGTCATCAGGCCTCCGCTCCCGGAACCCAACAGCCCCTCCCCTGCTGCCCCCCAGCACTTTTCAGGTTCAGGACAGGCTACAACTGCCCCTGCTCCTTCCGATAGCCATGTGTCCCCCAGAACAAACCAAACTTCTGTCCCAGGAACATGCCAGACTCCTTTTCCTGAACCCAATCAACAGGCTGGTGCCCCGTTGTACAGTAAGACTCCATCTAGAATGTCTCCGGTTCCTACGGCTACCCTGCTTCCTTCCACCACACCTGTGCAGCCTCGTCCCCCAGGAGCAATGCAATCCTCTGCCAGACCGCTCTTACCGCCTTCTGTCCCAGGACCTGCTACAAGACCCATGCAGCCTCCAACCCTGGAACCAGCGCCACCCTTTACCCCAGGACCCTTACAGTCCAATTCCCCCAGACCCATACAGCCAATGGTCACTGGACCTGTGCCACCTGCAGGGACTGCCTCTCTGGGACACACACCTTCGGGGTCCAGTCTTCAGCCTTCAGCCTTTGGACCTGCACAGTCTCCTGCACAAGGTACCTTTCAGCCTCTGCCCACGAATCCAGCGCAGCCTCCAATTAGTGCCACTGAACAGTCACAGATTTCTGGTGGAGCAACCATACCAATTCCAAAACAGACTGCAATTCCCAGACCCAACCATACGTCAGTCTTTATCAAGCCTGTTTCTGGAATACAGCAGCCTCCTCAATTAAGACCCACTCAGCCTCCTGTCCCTGGAGCAGCTCAGCATCCTAACTTTGGACCTGGTCAGCCTCCTGTACCATCCACAATGGGAGGACCTACCCAGTCATTTAGTCCAGGTCCTTGCCAGTCTCCTTGCCCGACTCCTGCTTCTCATCAGTCTTCTATACCTACACAAAGCCAACTTCCTTCTACAGGGACCAACCAAACTTCTGCCCTGGCCTCCAACCAGCCTTCTTTTACGGGACCCAACCAAACTTCTGCCCTGGCCTACAACCAGCCTTCTTTTACGGGACCCAACCAAACTTCTGCCCTGGCCTCCAGCCAGCCTTCTTTTACGGGACCCAACCAAACTTCTGCCCTGGCCGCCAACCAGCCTTCTTTTACGGGACCCAACCAAACATCTGCCCTGGCCCCTTCTTTTACGGGACCCAACCAAACTTCTGCCCTGGCCTCCAACCAGCCTTCTTTTACGGGACCCAACCAAACTACTGCCCTGACCTCCAACCAGCCATCTTTTTCTGGACCCAACCAAACTTCTGCCCTGGCCTCCAACCAGCCATCTTTTTCTGGACCCAACCAAACTTCTGTCCTGGCCTCCAACCAGCAATGTTTTTCTGGACCCAACCAGACTTCTACCCATTCGCCCAACCCATCTCCTGCTCCGGGAGGTTCTACAGTACTCAACCAAACTTCTGCCCATGGATCCAGTCAAAGTTTTGCTAAAGGATCAAGCCAAATGGTTTCTCCTTTACCCAACCAAACCTCTGCCCCATCACCAAACCAACCTTCGGTTTTTGGATCCAACCAATCTGTTTCCCCTTCTCCCAGTCAGACAGCTGCTGCCTCACCCAATCAGCCGGTTATGGGGCCTAACCAAACTCAGACCTCAGGAAATGGTCAGCAACCAGGCCCTTGTCAGCCCAATGTTCCCGGGTCCAGCCAATCTCCAGCTTCTGGGCCCCGCCAGCCCTCAGTCACAGGCCTCAGCCAGACATCTTCAGGACTAAACCAAACTCCAGGCTTTGCCGAAAGCCAATCTCCAGGTTCGGGCCTCAGCCAGTCATCAACACCTGGTGTGAGCAACCTGGTTCCCAAGTCTGAGGCCCCAGAGCAGATTGAGTCGGAAGCGTCGAGCACCTTCATGCAGCGACAGTTTGGGGCCCTCCTGCAGCCGGCCGTCAACAAGTTCTCTCTGCGAATGTTCGGGAGTCACAAGGCGGTGGAGATTGAACAGCAAAGGGTTAAATCTGCCGGCTCCTGGATCATCCACCCCTACAGTGACTTCAGGTGAGTGCTGACAGGTTGTGGCCCTTCCAGGCTTAAATCCTGAGGGCCCCTAAGTATTGAAGGTCCGCGCTAGCAAATGTCACCTTCTCAGCTCGTATATGTCATCAGTCACCATGTGTTATATGACGTCCCTGGTTATAGGGCCCCATATATGTCATCAGTCACCATGTGTTATATGACGTCCCTGGTTATAGGGCCCCAAATATGTCATCAGTCACCATGTGTTATATGACGTCCCTGGTTATAGGACCCCATATATGTCCTCAGTCACCATGTGTTATATGATGTCCCTGGTTATAGGGCCCCATATATGTCCTCAGTCACCATGTGTTATATGACGTCCCTGGTTATAGGACCCCATATATGTCATCAGTCACCATGTGTTATATGATGTCCCTGGTTATAGGGCCCCATATATGTCATCAGTCACCATGTGTTATATGACGTCCCTGGTTATAGGACCCCATATATGTCATCAGTCACCATGTGTTATATGATGTCCCTGGTTATAGGGCCCCATATATGTCATCAGTCACCATGTGTTATATGACGCCCCTGGTTATAGGGCCCCATATATGTCATCAGTTACCATGTGTTATATGACGTCCCTGGTTATAGGACCCCATATATGTCATCAGTCACCATGTGTTATATGACGTCCCTGGTTATAGGGCCCCAAATATGTCATCAGTCACCATGTGTTATATGACGTCCCTGGTTATAGGACCCCATATATGTCCTCAGTCACCATGTGTTATATGATGTCCCTGGTTATAGGGCCCCATATATGTCCTCAGTCACCATGTGTTATATGACGCCCCTGGTTATAGGGCCCCATATATGTCCTCAGTCACCATGTGTTATATGACGTCCCTGGTTATAGGGCCCCAAATATGTCATCAGTCACCATGTGTTATATGACGCCCCTGGTTATAGGGCCCCATATATGTCATCAGTCACCATGTGTTATATGACGCCCCTGGTTATAGGGCCCCATATATGTCATCAGTCACCATGTGTTATATGACGTCCCTGGTTATAGGCCCCAGTTCATATATGTCATCAGTCACCATGTGTTATATGACGCCCCTGGTTATAGGGCCCCATATATGTCCTCAGTCACCATGTGATATGTGACGCCCCTGGTTATAGGGCCCCATATATGTCATCAGTCACCATGTGGTATATGATGTCCCTGGTTATAGGGCCCCAGTTCATATATGTCATCAGTCACCATGTGTTATATGACGTCCCTGGTTATAGGGCCCCATATATGTCATCTCATCAGTCACCATGTGTTATATGATGTCCCTGGTTATAGGGCCCCATATATGTCATCAGTCACCATGTGTTATATGATGTCCCTGGTTATAGGGCCCCATATATGTCATCAGTCACCATGTGTTATATGATGTCCCTGGTTATAGGGCCCCATATATGTCATCAGTTACCATGTGTTATATGACGTCCCTGGTTATAGGGCCCCATTTATGTCCTCAGTCACCATGTGATATGTGACGCCCCTGGTTATAGGGCCCCATATATGTCATCAGTCACCATGTGGTATATGATGTCCCTGGTTATAGGGCCCCAGTTCATATATGTCATCAGTCACCATGTGTTATATGACGTCCCTGGTTATAGGGCCCCATATATGTCATCTCATCAGTCACCATGTGTTATATGATGTCCCTGGTTATAGGGCCCCATATATGTCATCAGTCACCATGTGTTATATGATGTCCCTGGTTATAGGGCCCCATATATGTCATCAGTCACCATGTGTTATATGATGTCCCTGGTTATAGGGCCCCATATATGTCATCAGTTACCATGTGTTATATGACGTCCCTGGTTATAGGGCCCCATATATGTCATCAGTCACCATGTGTTATATGACGCCCCTGGTTATAGGGCCCCAAATATGTCATCAGTCACCATGTGTTATATGACGTCCCTGGTTATAGGGGCCCATATAAGTCATCAGTCACATGTCTTATATGACGTCTCTGGTTATAGGGCCCCATATATGTCATCAGTCACCATGTGTTATATGACGTCCCTGGTTATAGGGCCCCATATATGTCATCAGTCACCATGTGTTATATGATGTCCCTGGTTATAGGGCCCCATATATGTCATCAGTTACCATGTGTTATATGACGTCCCTGGTTATAGGACCCCATATATGTCCTCAGTCACCATGTGTTATATGACGTCCCTGGTTATAGGACCCCATATATGTCATCAGTCACCATGTGTTATATGATGTCCCTGGTTATAGGGCCCCATATATGTCATCAGTCACCATGTGTTATATGACGTTCCTGGTTATAGGGCCCCATGTATGTCATCAGTCACCATGTGTTATATGACGTCCCTGGTTATAGGGCCCCAAATATGTCCTCAGTCACCATGTGTTATATGACGTCCCTGGTTATAGGGCCCCATATATGTCATCAGTCACCATGTGTTATATGACGTCCCTGGTTATAGGGCCCCAAATATGTCATGAGTCACCATGTGTTATATGACGCCCCTGGTTATAGGGCCCCATATATGTCCTCAGTCACCATGTGATATATGACGCCCCTGGTTATAGGGCCCCATATATGTCATCAGTCACCATGTGGTATATGATGTCCCTGGTTATAGGGCCCCAGTTCATATATGTCATCAGTCACCATGTGTTATATGACGTCCCTGGTTATAGGACCCCATATATGTCATCAGTCACCATGTGTTATATGACGCCCCTGGTTATAGGACCCCATATATGTCATCAGTCACCATGTGTTATATGATGTCCCTGGTTATAGGGCCCCATATATGTCATCAGTCACCATGTGTTATATGACGTCCCTGGTTATAGGGCCCCATATATGTCATCAGTCACCATGTGTTATATGACGTCCCTGGTTATAGGACCCCAGTTCATATATGTCCTCAGTCCCCATGTTTCGGGGTTCCAGGACTTTAACTCATAGAAGACATTATTAGGTGTCATATGACTCTGCTGGTTCCTCAGCTCATACATGTGATTCCATACATTATCTTACACTTGTCTTGCAGGACCCCGGTGTAGATGTAGTTATGATGTGGAGCTGTAATGAGCACATGGAGTCATTTCCATCATTCTGTAATGGAGAACCCCCATCCATACAACATAGAGAAACACATATATGTACAGAGCACATGTGATATCATCTTATTACTGAGTGATGGACTATTTTTTTCAGCTGTGACTGTAAGTCAGGGGTGCCTGCCCAACCGGTTGCCCGAGGAGCCCTCTGATGTGCCCCGAGGTGCCCTCTGATGTGCCCCGAGGTGCCCTCTGATGTGCCTCGAGGTGCCCTCTGATGTGCCCCGAGAAGCCCTCTGATGTGCCCCGAGGAGCCCTCTGATCTGCCCCCAGGGAGCCCTCTGATGTGCCCCCAGGGAGCCCTCTGATGTGGCCCTAAGATCCCTCTAATGTGGCCCGAGGAGCCTCCACGGGCCACATCAGAGGTCTTCCCTCTGCTCCCTCCACACCAAGGTCTTCCCTTTTCTCCCTCCACACCGAGGTCTGCCCTCTGCTCCCTCCACACCGGGGTCTTCCCTCTGCTCCCTCCACACCGGGGTCTTCCCTCTGCTCCCTCCACACCGGGGTCTTCCCTCTGCTCCCTCCACACCAGGGTCTCCCCTCTGCTCCCTCCACACCGGGGTCTCCCCTCTGCTCCCTCCACACCGGGGTCTGCCCTCTGCTCCCTCCACACCGGGGTCTGCCCTCTGCCCCCTCCACACCAGGGTCTGCCCTCTGCCCCCTCCACACTGGGGTCTGCCCTCTGCTCCCTCCACACCGGGGTCTGCCCTCTGCTCCCTCCACACCGGAGTCTGCCCTCTGCTCCCTCCACACCGGGGTCTGCCCTCTGCTCCCTCCACACCGGGGTCTGCCCTCTGCTCCCTCCACACCGGGGTCTTCCCTCTGCTCCCTCCACACCGGGGTCTTCCCTCTGCTCCCTCCACACCGGGGTCTTCCCTCTGCTCCCTCCACACCAGGGTCTCCCCTCTGCTCCCTCCACACCGGGGTCTGCCCTCTGCTCCCTCCACACCGGGGTCTGCCCTCTGCTCCCTCCACACCGGGGTCTGCCCTCTGCCCCCTCCACACTGGGGTCTGCCCTCTGCTCCCTCCACACCGGGGTCTGCCCTCTGCTCCCTCCACACCGGGGTCTTCCCTCTGCTCCCTCCACACCGGGGTCTTCCCTCTGCTCCCTCCACACCAGGGTCTCCCCTCTGCTCCCTCCACACCGGGGTCTGCCCTCTGCTCCCTCCACACCGGGGTCTGCCCTCTGCCCCCTCCACACCGGGGTCTGCCCTCTGCCCCCTCCACACTGGGGTCTGCCCTCTGCTCCCTCCACACTGGGGTCTGCCCTCTGCTCCCTCCACACTGGGGTCTGCCCTCTGCTCCCTCCACACCGGGGTCTCCCCTCTGCCCCCTCCACACTGGGGTCTGCCCTCTGCTCCCTCCACACCGGGGTCTGCCCTCTGCTCCCTCCACACCGGGGTCTGCCCTCTGCTCCCTCCACACCGGGGTCTGCCCTCTGCTCCCTCCACACCGGGGTCTGCCCTCTGCTTCCTCCACACCGGGGTCTGCCCTCTGCTCCCTCCACACCGGGGTCTTCCCTCTGCTCCCTCCACAACGGGTCAGTCCTCTGCCCCCTCCACACCGGGGTCTGCCCTCTGCCCCCTCCACACCGGGGTCTGCCCTCTGCTCCCTCACTCCTCTATAATATATCTTATATCTGGAGAGCGGTGACGTTATATTGACGACATTCATAGAGATTCATGTCACATTGGGCTCTGGTGATGTCACAGTTGGTATATGGGAAATGTCTGTGTTACCATGGATACCAGTGTCATTTTGGCATTACCTGCTGTGAGATGTGATTGGCGGTCAGGTGGAGGAGGCGGAAATTTGGTGTCATGCACATTTTATATGAGTTGTATCATTATTTCACTCATCAGAATCCCCCCCCCCCACTCAGAACATTGTAGTATGGTACCCGAGAACTCAGCACAGGGATGGTGGGAACCTCTCATAATGGGCACAGCGGGTGTACAGACCCGGGAACTCAGCACAGGGATGGTGGGAACTCCTCATAATGGGCACAGTGGGTGTACAGACCCAGGAACTCAGCACAGGGATGGTGGGAACCCCTCGTAATGGGCACATCGGGTGTACAGACCCAGGAACTCAGCACAGGGATGGTGGGAGCCCCTCGTAATGGGCACATCGGGTGTACAGACCCAGGAACTCAGCACAGGGATGGTGGGAACTCCTCATAATGGGCACATCGGGTGTACAGACCCGGGAACTCAGCACAGGGATGGTGGGAACCCCTCATAATGGGCACAGCGGGTGTACAGACCCGGGAACTCAGCACAGGGATGGTGGGAACTCCTCATAATGGGCACATCGGGTGTACAGACCCGGGAACTCAGCACAGGGATGGTGGGAACTCCTCATAATGGGCACAGCGGGTGTACAGACCCGGGAACTCAGCACAGGGATGGTGGGAACTCCTCATAATGGGCACAGTGGGTGTACAGACCCAGGAACTCAGCACAGGGATGGTGGGAACCCCTCGTAATGGGCACATCGGGTGTACAGACCCAGGAACTCAGCACAGGGATGGTGGGAACCCCTCGTAATGGGCACATCGGGTGTACAGACCCAGGAACTCAGCACAGGGATGGTGGGAACCCCTCATAATGGGCACAGCAGATGTACAGACCCGGGAACTCAGCACAGGGATGGTGGGAACCCCTCATAATGGGCACAGGAGGTGTACAGACCCAGGAACTCAGCACAGGGATGGTGGGAAGCCCTCGCAATGGGCACAGCGGGTGTACAGACCCAGGAACTCAGCACAGGGATGGTGGGAACCCCTCATAATGAGCACAGTGGGTGTACAGACCCGAGAACTCCGCACAGGGATGGTGGTAACTCCTCATAATGGGCACAGCGGGTGTACAGACCTGAGAACTCAGCACAGGGATGGTGGTAACTCCTCATAATGGGCACAGCGGGTGTACAGACCTGAGAACTCAGCACAGGGATGGTGGGAACTCCTCATAATGGGCACAGCGGGTGTACAGACCCGGGAACTCAGCACAGGGATGGTGGGAACTCCTCATAATGGGCACAGCGGGTGTACAGACCCGGGAACTCAGCACAGGGATGGTGGGAACTCCTCATAATGGGCACAGTGGGTGTACAGACCCAGGAACTCAGCACAGGGATGGTGGGAACCCCTCGTAATGGGCACATCGGGTGTACAGACCCAGGAACTCAGCACAGGGATGGTGGGAACCCCTCGTAATGGGCACATCGGGTGTACAGACCCAGGAACTCAGCACAGGGATGGTGGGAACCCCTCATAATGGGCACAGCAGATGTACAGACCCGGGAACTCAGCACAGGGATGGTGGGAACCCCTCATAATGGGCACAGGAGGTGTACAGACCCAGGAACTCAGCACAGGGATGGTGGGAAGCCCTCGCAATGGGCACAGCGGGTGTACAGACCCAGGAACTCAGCACAGGGATGGTGGGAACCCCTCATAATGAGCACAGTGGGTGTACAGACCCGAGAACTCCGCACAGGGATGGTGGTAACTCCTCATAATGGGCACAGCGGGTGTACAGACCTGAGAACTCAGCACAGGGATGGTGGTAACTCCTCATAATGGGCACAGCGGGTGTACAGACCTGAGAACTCAGCACAGGGATGGTGGGAACTCCTCATAATGGGCACAGCGGGTGTACAGACCCGGGAACTCAGCACAGGGATGGTGGGAACCCCTCATAATGGGCACAGCGGGTGTACAGACCCGGGAACTCAGCACAGGGATGGTGGGAACTCCTCATAATGGGCACAACGGGTGTACAGACCCGGGAACTCAGCACAGGGATGGTGAGAACCCCTCATAATGGGCACAGCGGGTGTACAGACCCGGGAACTCAGCACAGGGATGGTGAGAACCCCTCATAATGGGCACAGCGGGTGTACAGACCCGGGAACTCAGCACAGAGATGGTGAGAACCCCTCATAATGGACACAGCAGGTGTACAGACCCGGGAACTCAGCACAGGGATGGTGAGAACCCCTCATAATGGGCACAGCGGGTGTACAGACCCGGGAACTCAGCACAGGGATGGTGAGAACCCCTCATAATGGGCACAGCGGGTGTACAGACCCCATCCATCGGCTCAGATATATCAGTTGTGGGTGGAGTGAAGGGGTTAGTCAGACGTCATCTTGGTCCCGGTGGATGGATGTAGTGGGAAGATTGGAGTCTGACTGATGAGACATGATCTGTTGTTTTGTTTTCTGCTGACTAATCTTCTCCGTCTGTTTCCTGCTCCTCTCCGGGCGTCTCACTGACACTGCAGTCTCCTTCCTCTTCCTTCTCTCCCTCTCCTGCTCCTCTCCTGCTTGGTCTGGCCTCATCTTCTGCTGGCCATGGCTGCCCTCAAACTCCATCATTGTTGTGTATACTGTAGCCATGAACCCCCCTCTGGTGCTTTACATCTGCTGGGCCCCAGGGGGATTGGCCTGGTGGAGCTGCCTGAGTTTCCCTTTCGTTGCCACACACTAAGTATTTCCTGGGGGACTGAGGGGTGTTCCCGTGCCGCCGGGAGATTGTTCCTATCCGGTATGACGTGGACCGGCCCTGTATATGTTAGGAGAAGGAGCAGCCGAATTAGCCGAGCAGTTCTTTGCGCATTCTTCCCACTGATCACCAATGTAAGGCCTCGTACACACGACCGATTTTCTCGGCAAGAACCAGCAAGAAACTTGCTGGCAGAGAGGTCTTGCCGAGTAAATCGGTCGTGTGTACGCTGCTATCGGGTTTCTCGTCGAGAAAACCGACAAGAAACCTCGACGAGAAAATAGAGAACCTGCTCTCTATTTTCTCGTCGAGATTCTCCTCGGCATGTTTCTCGACGAGAAAAGTGAGTGTGTGTACACTTACCTGTCCGCCCGGAAGCCTGCGCATGTTCGAAATGAATTCGACGCATGCGCGGTAGCTTCCTAGGCATACGTAGGGTATACCAAGATGGCGGCGACGGCATCGAATGTGACGAGCGCATGCTCGACGTAGTCGATGACGTCACCGCGTACACTCCTTTCAAAGAACCGCGGGTTCTTTGAAACGAGCGTGTGTACACTCGGCCGGGACAAGTTTCTTGTCCAAGAATCTCGTCGAAAAAAACAACATGTTTTTTTCAACGAGAATCTCGGCCGTGTGTACGAGGCCTAAGGAACATTCTTCCCACTGACCACCAATGTAAGGAACATTCTTCCCACTGATCACCAATGTAAGGGACATTCTTCCCACTGATCACCAATGTAAGGAACATTCTTCCCACTGACCACCAATGTAAGGAACATTCTTCCCACTGATCACCAATGTAAGGAGCATTCTTCCCACTGACCACCAATGTAAGGAACATTCTTCCCACTGATCACCAATGTATGGTAAAAAGGTTGGAGGGCGGCTCTGTGGTTCTTGTCCCCTAGTGGTCTTGTAATGCACAGACCTCTTTGTCCTTATCTTGTGGGAACAAAAGCAAGAAGATCCATATTGGATGAGCGATTCCTCAACAATGGCTGAGCAGATGGGGCCTCAGAACGCTCAGAGATGAACAGTCGTCCCGCCATCTCATGGTAGAAAGTCAGATCTATGGATGGTCTCCCGCTGTCTATATAGTCAGATCCATGGATGGTCTCCAGCTGTCTATGGTCAGATCCATGGATGGTCTCCTGCTGTCTATGGTCAGATCTATGGATGGTCTCCCGCTGTCTATGGTCAGATCCATAGATGGTCTCTCACTGTCTGTGGTCAGATCCATGGATGGTCTCCAGCTGTCTATGGTCAGATCCATGGATGGTCTCCCGCTGTCTATAGGCAGATCAATGGATGGTCTACTGCTGTCTATAGTCAAATACATGGATGGTCTCCTGCTGTCTATAGGCAGATCCATGGATGGTCTCCCGCTGTCTATAGTCAGATTCACAGATGGTCTCTCGCTGTCTATGGTCAGATCTATGGATGGTCTCCCGCTGTCTATAGGCAGATCCATGGATGGTCTCCCGCTGTCTATAGGCAGATCCATGGATGGTCTCCCGCTGTCTATGGTCAGATCCATGGATGGTCTCCCGCTGTCTATAGTCAGATCCACAGATGGTCTCTCGCTGTCTATGGTCAGATCCATGGATGGTCTCCCGCTGTCTATAGGCAGATCCATGGATGGTCTCCCGCTGTCTATAGGCAAATCCATGCATGGTCCCCAGCTGTCTATAGTCAGATCCAGAGATGGTCTCTTGCTGTCTATAGGCACCTTGTTATCAGTTATTCTGGGCATGTTGGCATTGTTTCCTTTTGGCGGTTCCATACAGACAGTCCAATCCTGTGTACAGAGTGAGAAGGACAGGCAGAGGTCACAGCACAGCAGATGAGCAGATAGAGACGCACGTCACTGGCAGACCCAGGTGAGCCATTTGTCTTCTTCATCCGCCATTGCCATCCAGAAAATCCCTCGATTCCCACCTAACGAGGACCTCGCCGCTGTCCCTGGCTCTTTCTAATCAGCTCCATCAATGAGCCGCTATAATCCACATGTATAGAGATTGAAAGTCCTTGTGTCACCGCAAGACGCTGACGGCTAATCTTCTAACCACTTCTTCATTAAGACTGGAGGGTTTATCTAAAGCCCGAATCTTGCTGCTACTCATTCCCCGATGACCTGAAGATACCCCAGGACACCGCCGGGGGCTGGTATCACTGAGAGGGGGCATTAGGAGCCACAGATAAATGTATTATACAACGCCGTCTGAGACCTCCAAGCACACAGGCCTGCTTTTGTCTTTATAGACTTCAATGGAAACGCCTGAAAAGCACGACATGAGCTTTTTCTTTCAAGCGTTTGTTCAAGAGTTTTGTTGCTCTTTTTCTGCTCAAACAGCAGCTCTCCGCCCCTTTTCCAGCAGCTCTCCGCCCCTTTTCCAGCAGCACTCCGCCCCTTTTCCAGCAGCACTCCGCCCCGTTTTAAGCAGCACTCCGCCCCTTTTTAAGCAGCACTCCGCCCCTTTTAGTTGAAAGACGCCTGACCAAAAGCTGCAAAAAACGTGCAATTCTGCCCCAAAAAAACACTCAAAAGCACTTGAAAAAAGAACCGAATGAAAACAAAAACGCTCAGGTGTCAATGCTTCCTAAAAGTCATTGAAGGGGGTTTTTTGATCAGATTTTCATAATGAAATTATTATTATATTATAGTTCCCCAGAATGCTTCTGATGAGTCAGGATTGTGGGAAGGATCCGGAACATAGTGAGCAGACACCACTTGCGCTCCCCCAAACACTCTGAAGCCTCATACACACGATCGGACTTCCATCTGACTTTTCCGTGGATTTTGCTCCGAAGGGCGTTGGCCGTGAACTTGGTATGCATACACACGGCAGGACTTTTTCAGCCAACAAACACGAACGTAGTGACGTAATTGACGTACTATGTGTTTTTTCTGCTCTTTAGTGCCACCCTTTGGACAACTTCTGCTATTGCTGGTTGAGCTTAAGCATTGGTTCTGAGCATGTGTGTTTGTACTTTGAACTTAAGTCCGATGGACTTGTGTACACACGATCGGATTTTGCACCATCGGACTTTTGTTGCCGGAAAGTTTGTCCGTTCTCACAGCGAACATTTGTCCGATGAAAAAGCGAAAAAGTTTGTCCGATGGAGCGTACACACGGTCGGATTGTCTGCAAAAAACAGGTCCGTCTGAGGTGTGTTGTCAAAAAGTCTGATCGTGTGTATGGGCCTTGAGGCTTACCAGAGAGATTGTGACCCTCGTAAGAGAAGTCAGCAAGCGCTTGTTGTTTCCATTGGCATGCACTATCGAGGGATAAGACAGCTCACAGATACACTTTAGCCCTCCTCTCAAACAAGACCAGGAGAATATACATAACAGGCTGAAAAGTGCTTCCCATAGTGTAAATCCAATAATATACTTTTATTGAAACCGGTTAAAAACACTAATATGGATGTTCTATATATAAAGGCATGTGAAACTACAATTCCCAGAATCCTCAGGGGTATGCGCACCATGCACACTGACATTTCGCCCTCCGCCCAACGTGTTTTGTCATAAGTGATGTCATCAGGGTGCCCCCTGATGATGTCACTTCTGATGAAACGTGTTAGGTGGAAATGATATACTCACTGGTGGAAGTTTCCTTACGGATGACATTGTGGACTATTATGTGAATGTTTTTATGCAGTGGTCACCTGTTTGAGTGCTGCACTTATGGTTTATTTGTATAGTGTGTCTTATAGATAGTGTGCTGGCTGCCTACTCAGTTTTATTACTTTTAGTGCAGCGATTACTTTTTGGGTTTTTCAATTAATATGGAGTTGCCCCCTTTGTGGCTATAACATCCTCCACTCTTCTGGGAAGACTTTCCACAGGATTTTGGAGGGTGTCTGTGGAAATGTGTGCCCATTTGTGATGTTTGATGAGAAGACCTGGATTACCATCGGTGTTCCAATTCATCCCAAAGGTGTTCAGTAGGTTTGAGGTCAGAGCTCTGTGCAGGACACTCAAGTTTCTCCACCCATCACACCTATTTGAGCTTGTTGGACATCCCATTCCAAAACCATTGTCATTAATATGGAGTTGCCCCACTTTGTGGCTACAACATCCTCCACTCTTCTGGGAAGTCTTCCCAAAAGATTATGGAGGGAGTCTGTCGGAATTTGTGTTCATTTGTGAGGTCAGGTACTGATGTTGGATGAGAAGATCTGGCTCACATGCTGGGCCCCACGTTGGGCACCCAAAAAAAAACCTGGCTTGCAGTCAACATTCCAATTCATCCCAAAGGTGTTCAGTAGGGTTTGGGTCAGGGTTCTGTGCCGGACACTCAAGTTCCTCCATGACCTCAAACCTACTAAACACCTTTGGGATGAGAAGACCTCATCCCAATGTTGTTCTGTGTGGTTAAGGGCAGGTACTGATGTTGGATGAGAAGACCTTATACCTGAAGTCTTCCAAAAGTAGGGTGGGGGTCAGAGCTCGGTACAGGACCCTCAAGTTCCTCCACACCAAACTGGACAAACCATGTCTTTATGGAGCGAGCTTTGTACACAAGGAGGGGGGGGGGGGCACAGTCATGTCCTTATGGAGCTGGCTTTGTACACAGGGGGGGCACAGTGATGGTGAAACAGAAAAGGGTCTTCAACAAACTGTTACCACAAGGCTGGAAGAGCACAATTGTCTACAATGTCTTTGTATGATGGAGGATTACCATGACCCTTCACTGGAGACAACTGAACTCCATCATTGGGGGAGGGTGCACATACTTTTGGTCATACTGTGTATATTGGTGGGAAATGTGTCGGATTTTAGTCACTTATACCATGTTGACTGTGAAAGATTTATATATCATCTGAACAGAATTAAAATGTCTTTTCTTTTTCTTCTCCTTGTCCCCTGCTGCCCCTTATGTCCTCTACTTTGCCCCCCTTCCTATGTGCTGTCTGTGACCTGGGTGTATATATTGTGTCTTGTTCAATGGTTGATCTCCGCAAACCCTGGTGTTTCCTTCCTGGTTCGGTCCATATCCTGTGCTAACTGTAACGTCTCACTCTCACTATATGTCCTTTCCATCTGTCTCCCATTTGTCCATATTTCTCCTCCATCAATCACACTGTCGTTGTCCGTGTTCCGCCTTTGCCTTGTCACCTCTGTCCAGGTTTTATTGGGATCTCATCATGCTCCTCCTTATGGTCGGCAATCTGATTGTTCTGCCGGTGGGAATCACCTTCTTCAAGGATGAAAACACCCCACCCTGGATCATCTTCAACGTCCTCTCCGACACTTTTTTCCTGGTTGACCTAGTTTTAAATTTCCGGACAGGGATTGTGGTGGAGGACAACACGGAGATTATTCTGGATCCACACACCATCAAGATGAAGTACCTGAAGAGCTGGTTCCTGGTGGACTTTGTCTCTTCCATCCCCGTGGACTACATTTTCCTCATCGTGGACCTGGAGACCCGAGTAGACTCTGAGGTGTACAAGACAGCCAGGGCCTTACGAATCGTCAGGTTTACAAAAATTCTTAGTCTCCTCCGACTACTTCGACTCTCCCGGCTCATCCGTTATATGCACCAATGGGAAGAGGTGAGACTGCAGAAGACATATGCATGTAGTATGTTAGCCTTGTGGGAATAGGAAGAACTCCATTGTTCCTTCATGTTTATTTTTAAGTTCCAAAGTTATCTAGTGTGCCCAATGGCAAAAGTTTTGCTGTTGGCTGTTGTCATGGGGAACTGTAGACAAACAGAATAGACTTTCTATGTCAATATTCTGCTAAATGTTTACCTGTATTTGGCCATGCCTGAGGGGCCCCAAGATGACTGCCAACCTCTCAGGTTTTAGGACATGTACTGTGGAAGCTGGTAGGCAGAGGACAAAGGTCTAGTCACCAGTATTGCCTGTAGGACCTCTGCAAGTGATCTTTCCCCATTACTGAACTATCCGAGCCTTGTTCTGCACTGTGTCTTTTGCCCCGTACACACGATCAGAATTTCCGTTGGAAAAACCTTGGATGGTTTCTCCGACGGAATTCGGCTCAAGCTTGGCTTGCACACACACGGTCACACAAAAGTTCTCTGAACTTTCAACCGTCAAGAACGCGGAGACGTATGTGTTTACGCGGCATTTGTGTGGAGGCGGCCATCTTTGTAGAGGAGCATGTAGGTGGGTGCGGTGGTAACCCTAACCCTAACCCTACAGGCAAACAGTGGGAAGTCCTTCCAAACACAGCCATAGCCGGAACAGAGGCTAATTTAACCTTCATCATACAAAATCTGAGCTAACTACCAGCTCAGACACCCACTAAATTTAACATAGCGCCTGATCATCAGGAGCAGGGCGCTACACTACCAACTTGAAAATGTGCGCCAAACCCTGGGGAGCAGGGACTTAAGACTTTGCTGACCCAAGATGGCCGCCAAAGGTCACCTGGATGCAGAGTAGCCCACCGGAAAACTGCCTCCAGGGACCAGGAAACCACAGAGAAACCAAGTTTCCCCAACTTTCTCTGCAGATTGTAGTGCCGCTCCAGGAGGGCGCCACCTACAGTGGAGGAAGCAGACCGCACCTGCCTACAAGCAGGGATTTGCCTACTCATGTCAGAGTTGCCCATAGCTCCCAACCGTCCCTGATTTTGAGTGACTGTCCCTGATTTGGAACAAAGTCCCTCTGTCCCTCTTTCCTCCTCATTTGTCTATCATTTTGGTCTGATCCATATAGTTGTATATAAAATGCACTTTTTATCTAAAAAAGTGTTTCCCAGAGCTAATCCTTTCATCCAAATTCCAAATTGCTGCATTTGTCAATTTCAAAAGCCAATAAAAAGGGATAGTATAGGTAAAAAAAAGCAGTTGTGGGTTTAACTAATCATTTTTTGTATAATTCTCCTTTAAGGGGGCATGGCAGGGGGGGGGGGTGTCCTATGCCTACATACTTTTGCTAATAGGTGTCCCTCATTCTCATCTCAAAAACTTGGAAGGTATGGAGTTGCCCCTCCTAAAGACTGGTGATTTGATGACTGGTGGGGTAATGATAGAGGAGGAATAAACACAGATCCAGGGACAGGATGAAACAGGGAGATCCTTGCATTGCAGATTCTCAGGTACAGCTTCCTCTCCAGCAGGGAGAACAGTGAGCAGAACAATGGTAATATTACCAAATCTCACTACGAATCTGGCCTCATTCTAATTCCTTAGAGCAGGGGGTCCTCGGTTTACTGTCCCTCAGACTGTTGGGGGGAAATATGAACTAATTCCTATGCACACTGCACATATCCTATTATGCAGAATGCAAGGTTCAGTAGTGCGTTGCGCTCAGAATACAGGGATCAGGAGTGTGTTAAGCTCAGAACATAGGGATCAGGAGTGCGTTAGGCTCAGAATACAGGGATCAGAAGTGCGTTAGGCTCAGAACACAGGGATCACAGGGGGGATGGTAATATGAAGGGTGGCAGAGGACACTGCTATGGGGGTGGCCCTGCCCATAACAGTGTCCTCTGCCCCCTTCACATCACCCCCCACACACACACACACACAGTGGTGAGAGAGCAGAAGGCAGCACAGTTCTGGACAGAGACCTGGAGCGGGAGCCGGCAGAGTGACTTTTTATATTAGCAAGCTAGTGATTGGTTGCCCTGTGTCCTAGTAACCAATCACCTGCGGTTTAACCAAGCTGCCTCCTGCTCTCCGCTGTTCACTGATGACAGCGGCAGAGGCTTGCGGGAGCGGGGCCCATGGCCCATAGTAGGGCCGGCCCTTATGGGTGGGCCGGGTAAATGACCTTGGTGGGCTGTAGTTTGAGGACCCCTGACTTAGAGGATCACAGGCTGCGGATATACAGGCCTTTGGACAGGAGTGCCTATTTTTGAGGGTAATGCATAGCCATGCCTAGCATTTCTAGATGTTCCCTATAAGATAATAAATCTTCACTCTTTGAGCTCAGGTCGGGTATTTTCTCAAAGTGTCTGTGGTGCCAAGTTGTCTCAGAACTCTGCTACCAGAATTAGAGGGGTAGACACCTCTAGCACCGGATGGGGTTGGTGAATGTTTAATGGCACGATCATAGGCGTGCGCACAGGGTGTGCCATGTGTGCCTGGGCACACCCTAATCACCCTGTGCTGCGCAGATTGGGGGAATTAGGGTCTGCCCAGGCACACCAAGCAGCAAGGGGTGCTGCTTGGCTGCCGAGAAAGGGACTGGACAATCTCTGTCCTCAGTCCCTTTCTCTGTCTCAAAAGTGAGATATTTCACCAAAGCCCCCCAATGGGACTCCTAAAAAAATGTTTTAAATGATAAATTAAAAATATTGTAAAAAAATTGAAAAAAAGTAATCACAAAAAATTATAAAAATAAACTACTTACACCAACCTCCGCCCTGCTGACATTGTCCATTGCATATATATATATATATATATATATATATATATATATATATACACACGCACCCATGTATGTTTGCGCTTTGGGGTGCCCACCCTAATGCAATAGGCTGCGCACACCTATGGGCACGATGACAGGGATCTGGTAGAAGGGGAGGGTACAAGGAGCAGTGTGAGAAGTTCTGACCAGGGAGAAATACATTTGTGAGCAGATAGAAGGTTCCAGGTGGGTGTATGTTGCAATGCCTATAGAAGTCACTTTGATAAATAAGCCCTATTCGTGTGCATATTATAAAGTCGTTTTGAGATTATTTCGACATTTTTATAGAGTAGGGAAGGGTGAAAAGTTTATTTTTTAGCTGTCTGTGTACCATTGAGGAAACACCCCTCCACTTCCTGTCCCAGAGACACAACAGGAAGTTAGAGGAAATCTCCCAAAGTAAGGGAATTCCACTCATGGGTTGTTGTCCCCCAAATACAGTAGGTGTCCCCATTGGACAATATCTTCTCACCTCCTGTTCTGAAGACACCTCTACAATTTTGGTTTTCCCCTCACTTTCTTTCTCGGGGACAATGGTCACCAGTACAGGTAGAGGGGTAAAGCTCCTAAATGGGGACACAGGCATCAATAAACATCTGACAGAGAGTCCAACCCTTCCCCACTCTGAGCACAAAAAAAAACAAGGTTATGTCAAATCGTACATTTTAATATTGGAGAGTTTGATCTCTGGACAGTCAACTGCTCTTTGTTTGGTGTTGGTCAGATCTTCCACATGACCTATGACCTGGCCAGCGCGGTGGTTCGAATATTCAACCTGATCGGGATGATGTTGTTGTTGTGTCACTGGGACGGCTGCCTTCAGTTTCTGGTTCCGATGCTCCAGGACTTCCCGGAGGACTGCTGGGTCTACATCAGCAAGATGGTGGTGAGTGCTTCTCTTCTCATTTCACACCGTCCATGTCATCGCTTCTCACAATAAAGAGTTAACCCCCCCCCCGGCCAAGAGAACAAACCATGAAAAACAATGATTTGGCGTGCTCCCCGGCGCAGAGCACAGTTCCAACATACTTGTTGGTGATTAGATCTGGCCAGATGTCTCTCTCTTCACGTTCCTGGCTCAGCGTTCGCCGAGCTGTTTCGACACACAGTGTTCCTGACACTTTCTGTCTCTGCCTGGTGACTGTCACTGAAAGACCCCCAAATACAAACATGAGGGAGACCCTGGACAGGGGCCATCTGCAGCTCCTGTGTTTAGGAGTGTTTGAACAACAGCTTCATCTTACGAGAGAATCTAGCTGACCAGGTGTCCTCCAGCTACCGGGGGAACTGCAGTACCAGGTTGAAGCACCATGTCTTGGCCTCGCTGTGTACTCCTGTACATTCAGATGTTGGACTCCTGTACTGCCGCTCTCAGGTGTCCTCCAGCTACCGGGGAACTGCAGTACCAGGTTGAAGCACCATGTCTTGGCCTCGCTGTACTCCTCCTGTGCATTCAGATGTTGGGCTCCTGTACTGCCGCTCTCAGGTGTCCTCCAGCTACCGGGGAACTGCAGTACCAGGTTGAAGCACCATGTCTTAGCCTCACTGTACTCCTCCTGTGCATTCAGATGTTGGGCTCCTGTACTGCCGCTCTCAGGTGTCCTCCAGCTACCGGGGAACTGCAGTACCAGGTTGAAGGGCCATGTCTTGGCCATACTGTACTCCTCCTGTACATTCAGATGTTGGGCTCCTGTACTGCCGCTCTCAGGTGTTCTCCAGCTACCGGGGAACTGCAGTACCAGGTTGTAGGACCATGCCTTGGCCTCCACATACTCCTCCTGTACATTCAGCTGGGCTCCTGTGCTGCCACTCTCAGGTGTCCTCCAGGTACCGGGGAACTTCAGTACCAGGTTATAGGACCCGTGCCTTGGCCTCCCTGTACATTCAGATGTTGGGCTCCTGTGCTGCCACTCTCAGGTATTCTCCAGGTACCAGGGAACTACAGTAGCAGGTTGTAGGACCATGCCTTGGCCTCCCTGTACTCCTCCTGTGCATTCAGCTCTTGGGCTCCTGTGCTGTCAATCTCGGGTATACTATGTGTACGAGGAGGAAGCAGCTGTCAGTGTGGATCATCCTGTAACCCTTCATCTCCAGATTGGTGTCACCTCATTATTAGGTGACAGCTGAGGCTCATTAGTGAATGCCAGTCATCTGCAGGTTACTGAGAGATTAAATCCCAGGTAAGAAGTCAGTATGAGGATTATTCATAGAATATAGGAGCTTCCAGGTCATGTGCCTGACTGTAGCTCCTCCTACTGCTAACCCTGTACAATATGTCCTCCATCATCCTCGCTGCTGATCCTCCAACCATCCCCCACAATCCCCCAACATCACTATGTATAACATGCAGTTTTCACACACCATGCTAGTAACATCATAGTCATATGACCACCCAGAGCCTTTCCCACCTTATCACCCCAGAGAAACCCACGGAATAACTTTTAGGCCCTAGGAAACCCCTGCTAAAATGTATTCAGTGGGAGTTATTGGAAAAATGCCACCTTACATTTGGTGATCAGTGGGAAGAATGTCCCTTACATTGGTGATCAGTGGGAAGAATGTTCCTTACATTGGTGATCAGTGGGAAGAATGTTCCTTGCATTGGTGATCAGTGAGAAGAATGTTCCTTACATTGGTGATCAGTGAGAAGAATGTCCCTTACATTGGTGATCAGTGAGAAGAATGTTCCTTACATTGGTGATCAGTGGGGAGAATGTTCCTTACATTGGTGATCAGTGGGAAGAATGTCCCTTACATTGGTGATTAGTGGGAAGAATGTCCCTTACATTGGTGATCAGTGGGAAGAATGTTCCTTACATTGGTGATCAGTGGGAAGAACGTCCCTTACATTGGTGATCAGTGGGAAGAATGTTCCTTACATTGGTGATCAGTGAGAAGAATGTTCCTTACATTGGTGATCAGTGAGAAGAATGTTCCTTACATTGGTGATCAGTGAGAAGAATGTTCCTTACATTGGTGATCAGTGAGAAGAATGTCCCTTAAATTGGTGATCAGTGGGAAGAATGTCCCTTACATTGGTGATCAGTGAGAAGAATGTTCCTTACATTGGTGATCAGTGAGAAGAATGTTCCTTACATTGGTGATCAGTGGGAAGAATGTCCCTTACATTGGTGATCAGTGGGAAGAATGTTCCTTACATTGGCGATCAGTGAGAAGAATGTCCCTTACATAGGTGATTAGTGGGAAGAATGTCCCTTACATTGGTGATCAGTGGGAAGAATGTTCCTTACATTGGTGATCAGTAGGAAGAATGTCCCTTACATTGGTGATCAGTGGGAAGAATGTTCCTTACATTGGTGATCAGTGGGAAGAATGTTCCTTGCATTGGTGATCAGTGAGAAGAATGTTCCTTACATTGGTGATCAGTGAGAAGAATGTCCCTTACATTGGTGATCAGTGAGAAGAATGTTCCTTACATTGGTGATCAGTGGGAAGAATGTCCCTTACATTGGTGATCAGTGGGAAGAATGTTCCTTACATTGGTGATCAGTGAGAAGAATGTTCCTTACATTGGTGATCAGTGGGAAGAATGTTCCTTACATTGGTGATCAGTGGGAAGAATGTCCCTTACATTGGTGATCAGTGGGAAGAATGGTCCTTACATTGGTGATCAGTGGGAAGAATGGTCCTTACATTGGTGATCAGTGAGAAGAATGTTCCTTACATTGGTGATCAGTGAGAAGAATGTTCCTTACATTGGTGATCAGTGGGAAGAATGTTCCTTGCATTGGTGATCAGTGAGAAGAATGTTCCTTACATTGGTGATCAGTGAGAAGAATGTTCCTTACATTGGTGATCAGTGGGAAGAATGTTCCTTGCATTGGTGATCAGTGAGAAGAATGTTCCTTACATTGGTGATCAGTGAGAAGAATGTCCCTTACATTGGTGATCAGTGAGAAGAATGTTCCTTACATTGGTGATCAGTGGGAAGAATGTCCCTTACATTGGTGATCAGTGGGAAGAATGTTCCTTACATTGGTGATCAGTGGGAAGAATGTTCCTTGCATTGGTGATCAGTGAGAAGAATGTTCCTTACATTGGTGATCAGTGAGAAGAATGTTCCTTACATTGGTGATCAGTGGGAAGAATGTTCCTTGCATTGGTGATCAGTGAGAAGAATGTCCCTTACATTGGTGATCAGTGAGAAGAATGTCCCTTACATTGGTGATCAGTGGGAAGAATGTTCCTTACATTGGTGATCAGTGGGAAGAATGTTCCTTACATTGGTGATCAGTGAGAAGAATGTTCCTTACATTGGTGATCAGTGGGAAGAATGTCCCTTACATTGGTGATCAGTGAGAAGAATGTTCCTTACATTGGTGATCAGTGGGAAGAATGTTCCTTGCATTGGTGATCAGTGAGAAGAATGTTCCTTACATTGGTGATCAGTGAGAAGAATGTTCCTTACATTGGTGATCAGTGGGAAGAATGTTCCTTGCATTGGTGATCAGTGAGAAGAATGTTCCTTACATTGGTGATCAGTGAGAAGAATGTCCCTTACATTGGTGATCAGTGAGAAGAATGTTCCTTACATTGGTGATCAGTGGGAAGAATGTCCCTTACATTGATGATCAGTGGGAAGAATGTTCCTTACATTGGTGATCAGTGAGAAGAATGTTCCTTACATTGGTGATCAGTGGGAAGAATGTTCCTTACATTGGTGATCAGTGGGAAGAATGTCCCTTACATTGGTGATCAGTGGGAAGAATGTTCCTTACATTGGTGATCAGTGGGAAGAACGTCCCTTACATTGGTGATCAGTGGGAAGAATGTTCCTTACATTGGTGATCAGTGAGAAGAATGTTCCTTACATTGGTGATCAGTGAGAAGAATGTTCCTTACATTGGTGATCAGTGAGAAGAATGTTCCTTACATTGGTGATCAGTGAGAAGAATGTTCCTTACATTGGTGATCAGTGAGAAGAATGTTCCTTACATTGGTGATCAGTGGGAAGAATGTCCCTTACATTGGTGATCAGTGGGAAGAATGTCCCTTACATTGGTGATCAGTGAGAAGAATGTTCCTTACATTGGTGATCAGTGAGAAGAATGTTCCTTACATTGGTGATCAGTGGGAAGAATGTCCCTTACATTGGCGATCAGTGGGAAGAATGTTCCTTACATTGGCGATCAGTGAGAAGAATGTCCCTTACATTGGTGATTAGTGGGAAAAATGTCCCTTACATTGGTGATCAGTGGGAAGAATGTTCCTTACATTGGTGATCAGTAGGAAGAATGTCCCTTACATTGGTGATCAGTGGGAAGAATGTTCCTTACATTGGTGATCAGTGAGAAGAATGTTCCTTACATTGGTGATCAGTGGGAAGAACGTTCCTTACATTGGTGATCAGTGGGAAGAACGTTCCTTACATTGGTGATCAGTGGGAAGAATGTCCCTTATATTGGTGATCAGGGAGAAGAATGTTCCTTACATTGGTGATCAGTGAGAAGAATGTTCCTTACATTGGTGATCAGTGAGAAGAATGTTCCTTACATTGGTGATCAGTGAGAAGAATGTTCCTTACATTGGTGATCAGTGGGAAGAATGTCCCTTACATTGGTGATCAGTGGGAAGAATGTTCCTTACATTGGTGATCAGTGAGAAGAATGTTCCTTACATTGGTGATCAGTGGGAAGAATGTTCCTTACATTGGTGATCAGTGGGAAGAATGTCCCTTACATTGGTGATCAGTGGGAAGAATGGTCCTTACATTGGTGATCAGTGGGAAGAATGGTCCTTACATTGGTGATCAGTGAGAAGAATGTTCCTTACATTGGTGATCAGTGGGAAGAATGTTCCTTACATTGGTGATCAGTGAGAAGAATGTTCCTTACATTGGTGATCAGTGAGAAGAATGTTCCTTACATTGGTGATCAGTGGGAAGAATGTTCCTTGCATTGGTGATCAGTGAGAAGAATGTTCCTTACATTGGTGATCAGTGAGAAGAATGTCCCTTACATTGGTGATCAGTGAGAAGAATGTTCCTTACATTGGTGATCAGTGGGAAGAATGTCCCTTACATTGGTGATCAGTGGGAAGAATGTTCCTTACATTGGTGATCAGTGAGAAGAATGTTCCTTACATTGGTGATCAGTGGGAAGAATGTTCCTTACATTGGTGATCAGTGGGAAGAATGTCCCTTACATTGGTGATCAGTGGGAAGAATGTTCCTTACATTGGTGATCAGTGGGAAGAACGTCCCTTACATTGGTGATCAGTGGGAAGAATGTTCCTTACATTGGTGATCAGTGAGAAGAATGTTCCTTACATTGGTGATCAGTGAGAAGAATGTTCCTTACATTGGTGATCAGTGAGAAGAATGTTCCTTACATTGGTGATCAGTGAGAAGAATGTTCCTTACATTGGTGATCAGTGAGAAGAATGTTCCTTACATTGGTGATCAGTGGGAAGAATGTTCCTTACATTGGTGATCAGTGGGAAGAATGTCCCTTACATTGGTGATCAGTGGGAAGAATGTTCCTTACATTGGTGATCAGTGAGTAGAATGTTCCTTACATTGGTGATCAGTGAGTAGAATGTTCCTTACATTGGTGATCAGTGAGAAGAATGTTCCTTACGTTGGTGATCAGTGGGAAGAATGTTCCTTACATTGGTGATCAGTGAGTAGAATGTTCCTTACATTGGTGATCAGTGAGAAGAATGTTCCTTACATTGGTGATCAGTGGGAAGAATGTCCCTTACATTGGAGATCAGTGAGAAGAATGTTCCTTACATTGGTGATCAGTGAGAAGAATGTTCCTTACATTGGTGATCAGTGGGAAGAATGTCCCTTACATTGGAGATCAGTGAGAAGAATGTTCCTTACATTGGTGATCAGTGAGAAGAATGTTCCCTACATTGGTGATCTGTTGGAAGAATGTTCCTTACATTGGTGATCAGTGGGAAGAATGTTCCTTACATTGGTGATCAGTGGGAAGAATGTCCCTTACATTGGTGATCAGTGAGAAGAATGTTCCTTACATTGGTGATCAGTGAGAAGAATGTTCCTTACATTGGTGATCAGTGGGAAGAATGTTCCTTACATTGGTGATCAGTGGGAAGAATGTTCCTTACATTGGTGATCAGTGGGAAGAATGTCCCTTACATTGGTGATCAGTGGGAAGAATGTTCCTTACATTGGTGATCAGTGAGAAGAATGTTCCTTACATTGGTGATCAGTGAGAAGAATGTTCCTTACATTGGTGATCAGTGAGAAGAATGTTCCTTACATTGGTGATCAGTGAGAAGAATGTTCCTTACATTGGTGATCAGTGAGAAGAATATTCCTTACATTGGTGATCAGTGGGAAGAATGTCCCTTACATTGGAGATCAGTGAGAAGAATGTTCCTTACATTGGTGATCAGTGGGAAGAATGTCCCTTACATTGGTGATCAGTGAGAAGAATGTTCCTTACATTGGTGATCAGTGAGAAGAATGTTCCTTACATTGGTGATCAGTGGGAAGAATGTTCCTTACATTGGTGATCAGTGGGAAGAATGTCCCTTACATTGGTGATCAGTGGGAAGAATGTTCCTTACATTAGTGATCAGTGGGAAGAATGTTCCTTACATTGGTGATCAGTGAGAAGAATGTTCCTTACATTGGTGATCAGTGGGAAGAATGTCCCTTACATTGGTGATCAGCCGGAAGAATGTCCCTTACATTGGTGATCAGCGGGAAGAATGTTCCTTACATTGGTGATCAGCGGGAAGAATGTCCCTTACATTGGTGATCAGTGAGAAGAATGTCCCTTACATTGGTGATCAGTGAGAAGAATGTCCCTTACATTGGTGATTAGTGGGAAGAATGTTCCTTACATTGGCTATCAGTGAGAAGAATGTCCCTTACATTGGTGATTAGTGGGAAGAATGTTCCTTACATTGGTGATCAGTGGGAAGAATGTTCCTTACATTGGTGATCAGTGGGAAGAATGTTCCTTACATTGGTGATCAGTGAGAAGAATGTTCCTTACATTGGTAATCAGTGAGAAGAATATTCCTTACATTGGTGATCAGTGAGAAGAATGTTCCTTACATTGGTGATCAGTGAGAAGAATGTCCCTTACATTGGTGATCAGTGGGAAGAATGTTCCTTACATTGGTGATCAGTGGGAAGAATGTCCCTTACATTGGTGATCAGTGAGAAGAATGTTCCTTACATTGGTGATCAGTGAGAAGAATGTTCCTTACATTGGTGATTAGTGGGAAGAATGTCCCTTACATTGGTGATCAGTGAGAAGAATGTTCCTTACATTGGTGGTCAGTGAGAAGAATGTTCCTTACATTGGTGATCAGTGAGAAGAATGTTCCTTGCATTGGTGATCAGTGGGAAGAATGTCCCTTACATTGGTGATCAGTGGGAAGAATGTTCCTTACATTGGTGATCTGTGAGAAGAATGTTCCTTACATTGGTGATCAGTGAGAAGAATGTTCCTTACATTGGTGATCAGTGAGAAGAATGTTCCTTACATTGGTGATCAGTGAGAAGAATGTTCCTTACATTGGTGGTCAGTGAGAAGAATGTTACTTACATTGGTGATCAGTGAGAAGAATGTTCCTTACATTGGTGATCAGTGGGAAGAATGTTCCTTACATTGGTGATCTGTGAGAAGAATGTTCCTTACATTGGTGGTCAGTGAGAAGAATGTTCCTTACATTGGTGGTCAGTGGGAAGAATGTCCCTTACATTGGTGATCAGTGAGAAGAATGTTCCTTACAATGGTGATCAGTGGGAAGAATGCTCCTTACATTGGTGATCAGTGAGAAGAATGTTCCTTACATTGGTGATCAGTGAGAAGAATGTCCCTTACATTGGTGATCAGTGGGAAGAATGTTCCTTACATTGGTGATCAGTGAGAAGAATGTCCCTTACATTGGTGATCAGTGGGAAGAATGTTCCTTACATTGGTGGTCAGTGGGAAGAATGTTCCTTACATTGGTGATCAGTGGGAAGAATGTTCCTTACATTGGTGATCAGTGGGAAGAATGTCCCTTACATTGGTGATCAGTGAGAAGAATGTTCCTTACATTGGTGATCAGTGAGAAGAATGTCCCTTACATTGGCGGTCAGTGGGAATACTGGAACTATGAAGGCCAAATAAGATAGGAGGTCAGAAGCTCAAGAAACCCCTAGTAACTGCTAGACCAGTGATGGAAAACCTTGTCACCCCAGGTGTTTTGGAACTACATTTCCCATGATGCTTAACTATACTGCAGAGTGCATGAGCATCCAAAACATCTGGGGTACCAAGATTCGCCATAACTGCTCTAGACGAACTGTGGCCAACGTCTGGAGGAATCCTGGACAGCCTCTGGAGGAACCTCGGACAATGGAGGAACCCTGGGTGAGAATGTCTGACATAGGTAGTGCTGCAGTCACATGACCACTCAGTCATAATTGCATTCACCCGTTCACACTGATGTAACACTGATGTCACACTGATGTCACCGGGGTCACACTGACAGTGTTGAAGTCCTGTTTCTACACATGATGGTCCTCTGGTTGGATGTCCCCTTTCTATCCTCTCACACACTTTGCAGAACTCACCATAAACACATAATAATAATAATAATAATAATAATAAGTGGTTGCACAGGTAATGTAGACGCACAGACAATTAACGGATGCATTTTACAGCTGTCCAGATGTTTATCCCATTTCATGTCACTGTAGGTATGGTCGTCTCCTCCCTTTCTGCAACTCTCCCATGTGCTAGAGCACACTGGCTGCATGGAGGGTGTGCAGGTTTGCGCCTTCCGCATGCAGCATGCAGGGCAATAGGGCCTGCTGCTCAACTGCATCCACTGCATGGAAGATGTTGACGATGGAAGATGAGGACAAGCATGTCACATGTATGCAGTGTGTGACAGTGCATGCCAGCTGCATGGAGTCAGTGCATGCTTACTGCATATTACGCACCAGACCAAGGGTAAGTCTGATAAGTCAATTTGTATGCCATTGAGAACCTGTCTGGGTAGATATCCAGAAGCTGTGATTACTGGAGAGGAGCTCAGGCTTTTTGGACTTCACTGGCTGCATGTTTGCTCCAAGTCAGTAACTCTTAGATAGTCATGACAACCCCAGTGCCTGCAATCACCAATGGCAGCTTCCATACCTACCTGGACAGGTTGATAGAGGCGTGGCCTATCTGGGGTGAGGTCATGGTTGGATGACACCTGTAATTGGCATGTTTTCTGTGTCACCACACATGTATGTAGGTATGTACGGGCATGGACATTCTCAGGCCACATATGGTCATCCATGAACAATTTTATTGAAAAGGCCTCTGACACTCTGCACCCCGAAAAGCAATTCATATGCCGCGTACACACGATCGGAAATTCCGACAACAAAACCGTGGATTTTTTTCCGATGGAATGTTGGCTCAAACTTGTCTTGCATACACACGGTCACACAAATCTTGTCGAAAATTCTGACCGTCAAGAACGCGGTGATGTACAAGACTTACAAGACGTATGATGAGCCCAGATCAATGAAGTTCAATAGGCAGTTCGGCTCTTCTGCTTGGTTCTGAGCATGCATGTTTTTTTGTGCATCGGAATTGCATACAGACGATCGGAATTTCCGACAAGGACTTTTCTTGTCGGAAAATTTGAGAACTAGCTCTCAAATTTTTGTGGTCGGAAATTCCGACAGCAAATGTCCGATGGAGCCTACACACGGTCGGAATTTCCGACCAAAAGCTCACATCGGACTTTTGTTGTCGGAATTTCCGATTGTGTGTACAGAGCATAATTCTCTGACATAGCATGACTGTTCTGTGCCTGATGTCATCTCTCTCCTTCACCAGAACGAGTCCTGGGGCAAGCAGTACTCCCACGCCATCTTTAAGGCAATGAGCCACATGCTCTGCATCGGCTATGGCCAGCAGGCTCCTGAGGGAATGACCGATGTCTGGCTGACCATGCTTAGTATGATAGTGGGGGCCACCTGTTACGCAATGTTTATCGGCCATGCTACAGCCCTCATCCAGTCGCTGGACTCATCTCGCCGGCAATACCAGGAGAAGGTAGGTAGACGTTCAGGGAAGCGGAGAATGAAGTACAGAAAACTAAGCCTCTTTCACGTAACGATCCCCCTGTCTATTCTGTGCCCCTCGCAGTATAAACAGGTGGAGCAGTACATGTCCTTCCACAAGCTGCCCCCGGATACCCGCCAGAGAATCCACGAGTATTACGAGCACCGCTACCAAGGCAAGATGTTCGATGAGGAGAACATCCTCGGGGAACTTAGCGAACCTCTTAATGAGGTAAGGTGTTCTTTGAGGAACAAGCCCTCTACTTCCCACATCTTCAGGGTGTCCTCCTCACTAATCTGCATCTTTCTTTGTCGTGAAGGAAATCGTTAACTTCAACTGCCGAAACCTCGTCGCCAACATGCCTCTTTTCGCCAATGCCGACCCCAACTTTGTGACCGCCATGTTGACCAAGCTCCGCTTTGAAGTGTTCCAGCCCGCAGATTACATTATTCGTGAGGGAACGGTGGGGAAGAAGATGTATTTTATCCAACATGGGGTGGTGAGCATCCTAACTCGGGGCAGCAAGGAGACCAAACTCTCCGATGGCTCATACTTTGGTGGTAAGTCACATCGGTTTTGGCCATGTTTGTTCTTGTGAGAAAAAGATTTTTTGGGAGTCACCATGTTTGAAGATCCTAAAACTCCTCGTGCTGCCCACAGCAACCAATCAGGGTCCTGCATTCATGCTTCCAATGCCGTGTAGGAGAATTGGTTAGTTGGTGTGGACAACAAGAAGAGTTAACGCTCAATGATATGGCCCACGGAGGAGGGAATTGATCTCCCTCATAGAGAAGTGAATTGTTGGTTCAGTCAATGGTTGATACTGAGTTTCTCATTTTGTAGAGATCTGCCTCCTGACCCGTGGACGCAGGACGGCCAGTGTGCGCGCTGACACCTACTGCCGCCTCTACTCCCTCTCTGTGGACAACTTTAACGAAGTCCTGGAAGAATACCCAATGATGAGGCGGGCGTTTGAGACGGTCGCCATGGACCGACTGGATAGGATTGGTGGGTGCAGGAGTTTGAGAAATGCACTGCAACTGTATAATGAAGGCCCAGCCAACGATCCATCATAATTACCATGCCACATATCAACAGACAGTGCAGTTCTCGGATTGTGTCCTTTTCTCAGCCATTCCATCAACACTCATCCATTATCCTTCACACTGCAGAATGGGGCCTTTGTGAAGTCATAGAACCTTAACCGGACCTTCAATACATACCCACCTGGAGCTTCTCCTGGGCCACGTATTGTCCCATTCTGCAGCGTTTTACCGTTTCTTTAGTTAACCCATAATTCATCCCAGCCAACACCCCCCTCCCCCTATAATATACCCTATCCGGCATCCCCCCATAATACCTCCTATCCACTATTCCTCCATCCCCCCCATAATACACTCTATCCACTATTCCTCCATACTACATCCCAGCACAGCATCCCCTCAAAATAATTCCTATCCACTATTCCTTCATACCCCCATAATTCATCCCTACCAGCATCCCCCCATAATACACTCTATCCACTATCCCTCCATCCCCCCATAATACATGCCATTCAGCACCCCCCCATAATACACCCCATCCACTATCCCTCCATAATACACCCCATCCAGCATCCCCCAACCCACATAGTACATCCTAGCCATGATTACTCCCTAATGCATCCCATCCAGCATCCTCCATATCCCCATAATACACCCCATCCACTATCCTTCCATACCACTTTTTTCAGTCACTCGCCACTTTGTGACCCTGTTGTCACCTTGTGAACCAGCTGAATGTCTCTCTCTTCTTTCCATTGTATTCTCTGTATTATTCCCCTCTCTGCCTTCCACTTTATGTCTTGGCCTTTTCCTATATCACCTCTTGTCATCAATTTTATTATATCGCTACCTTTCCCATACAACACCCCCAGGCCTGTGTTTCTTCTGTTATTCTTGTCTTCTATACGAATCCCCATGTTTTTCCGCTCCTTCCTGCACTCTGCCTCTCTCTCTTTCTCCATCAGCCCCCATCTACTTTTAGGCCTTTTCTCCATCAGCCCCCATCTACTTTTAGGCCTTTTCTCCATCAGCCTCCATCAACCTTTAGGCCTTTTCTCCATCAGCTTCCATCAACCTTTAGGCCTTTTCTCCATCAGCCCCCATCTACTTTTAGGCCTTTTCTCCATCAGCTTCCATCAACCTTTAGGCCTTTTCTCCATCAGCCTCCATCTACCTTTTAGGCCTTTTCTCTATCAGCCTCCATCAACCTTTAGGCCTTTTCTCCATCAGCCTCCATCTACCTTTTATGCCTTTTCTCCATCAGCCTCCATCTACCTTTAGGTCTTCTTAGTAAACATGTCTGTATCTTCTGTTAGCTGCCTTGTCCATTGCCCCCAGCCTCCCCTCGGACATCATGTTCCTTTCCTTGTGTCCATCTCCTCCCCAGGTAAGAAGAACTCCATCCTGCTCCGTAAACGTGCAGAGAACAGCACAGGCTCGGTGAATAATGAGATCATTCAGCAAATTGTGAAACATGATCAAGACATGGCCCATAACATCCAGGATCTGCAGACACTGGGGACGATGCGGGATCCTGGACACAATAAGACTTTCATCTGGGAGCCCCTGGTTCATGCGCCTCTGCAGACTGCCGCAGCCACCACAAATGTGGCCATCGCTCTCACTCATCAGAACCTTCAGGCACATGTCTTCCTGCCTCCATCATCTTTACCTGAGACTGCATATGCCAGCCGTCAGGCCCGAAGGTCTCAACCCAACATTGGATTGTCCAGGCCCTCTTCTGTAAGTTCTCCATCTGGTGCCCAGCCCCATTTGCAAACTCCAGTTGGCATCTCCCCTTCCTCTTCAAGTGGCCTCCAGAAACAGGGTGCGGGTGTTCCTCCCTCCCGGTTTTTCCAGATACAGAGAGTGGAGCCTGCTTCCCTTGCAAAACCGCTTATGAATTCACAAGTGCAACTTTCCCGGTCACGTGGAAATTCAGCATCCACCTCTGTTTTGCAGCAATCAGCGGGGCCTGCGAGCTCTCAGGCAGTGACAGGACCTCTTACTGGCAGGACTCTGCACTACAGTCTGTCCAGAGCGAGTGGTTCTCACATTTCCCTGCTTATGCAACAAGCGGCCAGCTCCCCTCAACAGCTCGTCAAACACCGGAGCATACAAGGATTTCCCATCGGGAGACTGTCGCAGGATGTCCGTCTCCTATCTGCCTCTCAGCCTTCACTGCCCAACAGGGTAGCCCAGCAGCAGGACACTGCAGCCTCTCCACAAGCTGCTGACTCTCCCGGATCCATTAGTAATAAATGCTCTCCTTCTGTGTCTGTAACGCTTGGTAAACCTCCAACTCAAACAACCCAGGTGCCTACAGGGTCCCTCACTTTGTCCGCATCTTCAGTCAGCGGCTCGGTCACTCCACAGTCTCCTGTGTCTTCAGTTCGACCTCCCGGGCCATCTCGGAAGGGATCGGTGGTCTTCAGCCCTGAGGTGGACGTTGCTAAACCGAAGTTCCCCTCAAACATGTAACGAATGAATGAATGGCCTGAGAATTGGACAACTCTTTCCAGGACCACAATAAAATCCAAACGCCTTCTGATCCACACACAGCATTTGCAAGCGCAATCCAAGAACAAGATGTAGTCTAATGTGGTTGTTTCTACCAACACTGCCTTTCTCGAGTATTATCGTGTCTCCCAGACATGACCTGTCCCAAGCAAAAGGCCCATTTTCTTTGGGTGCGGAGTGTGCTCTTTCTTAAATGTAGACACGAGGTTGTCACTGTTTAGAGGGTAACCAAGCCTTACTCATCGCGCATAGCTTTATACCCAAGAAGAAAATCTTTACATAGAAGTCTCTGGACAATCATTTGGCAAATGAGCATTCCATTCTGAATCCTCTTGCTTTGACTACATACTTGTGGCTTGTTACAGATAAGCAGATAATTAGCCAAGACGTTGGACCACTTTCAAGAAAGATCTTATAGTGGGGTGTCTACTGGGTTCTCCATACACCCTCCAGTTGATGTTCCTAAAAAAAAAGTTTTAAGTAAGGCTCAACGGTCCAACTGCAGTCAGGAGGTGTGCAACGGGATGACCAAGGAACAATGCGAGGTGGATGGAGTACGTGTTGAGTAGACATAAGGCCCCCTTCCCACATTCCCTGTGCTTGACTTCTCTATTCTCTCGCTGACTCCACTATTCCTAAATCTCAGTTTCTCTATGTTTCTCCCAAGTTTCTAAGTACTACCATGGATCTCCTAGGCTCCCTACTTCCCCCGGCCTGTTCCAGGTTATCTTTCCTGTGTTTCTTCAAGAGTCACGAATTCCATGAGGTTTCTTCTTGGGTCTCCAGGTGTCTAATATCTACCCTAAACTTTCTAGAGTCACGAATTCCATGAGGTCTCTTCTTGGGTCTCCAGGTGTCTAATGTCTACCCTTAAATTTCTAGAGTCACGAATTCCATGAGGTCTACTTGGGTCTCCAGGTTTCTAATATCTACCCCGGACTTTCTATTCTCTTGGCTGCTATCCTGGAATATCCACAGTACTACAGATTGTGTGGAATGGATCCTTTTGCAAGCTAATGATGGTCTCGATCTCATGAGCACTGATATTAACATATTGCCTATTTTCCGGACCACCCCAGCTTTTAGCAGGTTTAAACACTGAATGTGCCATCTGATTAGATCGTGAATTGGCAAATTTTAAAGTTTACATACAGCTAGTAAATTAACGCATTACTCTCCAAAACTCATTAACTTTTCTATCCAATCCCTCCTTGTCCCCCAGAAACATCTTGGAACTCCAAATTGTCCTATTTTGCTTTGCCAAGGTTCTGTAACGTATATTTTGGTATTTCATCGTTGTCAATTTGCAAATTTCTATCACCTACTTGCAGATATATTATATGGTTCTCGCTCATCAAGTTTGTGTAAACTGCCTTCGTAGGATGCCAAACTCCACTGATGCTTTTGCCATTCTAATTATTCTGTGTTATCTGTAGTCTTCTGCATGATCCTTTCATGTAGTCTTCTGTGTGAGTGAAAAAGTTATGTTCCTCAGTAATGGAACTTTCTGTTGTATGAAGATTTCCACACCTTTTTCTTCCCTAAATTCCTGCAGATGGTGCTTCTTAGTCTTTAATTTTCTATTGTAAACCTGAAGCTCTGTTGCAAATCAGACCTTGCATGGCTGTTCCTCTGACCAAGCTATCCACCAATGCCCAATGTTGTAGACCTTTCCTAGTTCCTCACCAGTTTAAAAGCTATGCCGCCTTTTAAAAACTCTGTTTCGACCTTTGTGACCTCTCTATAACAAGATGTCTGTCCCGAGGTGTGGCCTCCCTGCTTCTGCTCTACTCATTTCCGAGGTGTGTGGCCTCCCGCCTTCTGCGCTACTCAATCCCAAGGTGTGTGGCCTCCTGCCTTCTGCTCCACTTAATCCCAATGTGTGTGGCCTCCCTATTTCTGCTATACTCAATCCCGAGGTGTGTGGCCTCCCTGTTTCTGCTCTACCCAATTTCCAAGGTGTGTGGCCTCCCTGGCTCTGCTCTACCGAATCCTGAGGTGTGTGGCTTCCCACCATATGCTCTACTCAATCCCGAGGTGTGTGGTCCCCCGTCTTCTGCTCTACTCAATCCTGAGGTGTGTGGCTTCCCACCATATTGCTCTACTCAATCCCAAGGTGTGTGGTCCCCCGTCTTCTGCTTTACTCAATCCTGAGGTGTGTGGCCTCCCCCCTTTTTCTCCACTCAATCCCAAGGTGTGTGGCCTCCCCCCTTCTGCTCCACTCAATCCCAAGGTGTGTGGCCTCCCGCCTTCTGCTCCACTCAATCCTGACGTGTGTGGTTCCCCGTCTTCTGCTCTACTCAATCCCAAGGCGTGTGGCCTCCCGCCTTCTGCTCTACTCAATATCTAGTACCCAGTTCACAGTTCCATTCATCCATCTCTTCTATATTGTCCTTTTCTGCCTACGTCCCTTGCTAGGAAAATGAATTTCCTAACCCTGCAAATTGTTGAAAACTGGCCCTGCCAAAACCTCCTCCTTCTTGCTCTTATAAACATCAGTACTTGCTGGCTCTGAATAAGCCTATGCGTTTACCCTTGCAGGTCTCTCACTGCCTGGAGTCCCCAGCTCATAAAAAAAAGGGAATAGTTTCAGAATACAATTACACCAAAGTCTTTCTGAAGGGATGTGATGCTGTTGCTTCTCGGCATAACATACCTCTAAGCTTATTCACCAAACAAGACAACCCTGAAAGGAGATGCGATGCCCTATGTAGACATTTGTCCTGTACATGACAGACAACAAGGCCTCAGCCTTCCTTCTGAACACACAGGCCGGGAACGAACAGATACAAAAGACCAACAATTCACCTGGCACCGGCAAACTCTGAATAAACTTCACCACAAACTCGGCTTTCTACCGGAAGGAGGGCCGTTCTGTTACTCAATGTTCCTGCGACTTCCCTCAGATTCTATATCTGCCCTTTCATACGTAGTTATGGACAGTTCCATTAATTTAGATATTTCAGTACCGTTTATGAGGTCACACAATGTTGGCTCTGTTCAATGAATTTAGCATCACATTGAACATATCTCATGTATTTTTCCACTTACAGTAATCGTGTAGCACTTTATCTAAAATAAATACATGAAGTCTCTCATGGCTGCTAATAAAAATACGAAGTCTACCCTCGTTCACATAGACCTTCAGCACACATCATGTTGTGTCAGTGATAAAATCACATCATGGGGTGTAAAGACTGTAGTCATCTTATCACTGTTGAGCGGTGGTCGTTAAGGAATATTTTTTTTTTATGAGCAAAAGTAGTCAATAGAGTTGCAGAAGTATATCGGAGCACCTTGCTAATCCATCTCCATGGACAATGAGGGAACTGTACCGGGGAGGAGACATTTGGTGGATGACCCTACTGGGGGGTAGAGATTGAGAACACATCATCGTAGTGGTGGATAGATCTAGAGATGGTAAAATATGGAAGCAGGTTTCATCCTTAGTGATCAAAATACAGTAAGAGAGCTGGTATGTTGGGAAGATGGGCAAACTCCTTCATAAACTAGACGTCGTTTCTGTGATAGGACTGAGATAATAGCTAGATTCTTCATAGAGTCAGGTGAAAAGGTCATCTACACTATATGGTCAAAAGTATGTGGACCCCCTCCAATGATGAAGGTGTCAGGTGTCTCCAGTGAAGGGTCCTGGTAATCCTCCATCATACAAAGACAATTGTGCTTTTCCAACCTTTTGGTAACAGTTTGGTAAGGACCCTTTTCTGTCCCAGCATGACTGCCCCCTGTGTACAAAGCCAGATCCATACAGACATGGTGTGTCCAGTTTGGAGTGTAGGAACTTCAGTGTTCTGTACAGAGCCCTGACCCCAACCCGACTGAACACCTTTGGGGTGAACTGGTACCCCAATTGTGACCAAGGGCTTTTTCTTGGTGCCCAACGTGTGGCACACAAACCAGGTCTTCTCATCTAAAATAAGTACCTGACCTTACAAATGGGCACAACTTACCAAAAACACCCTCCAAAATCTTGTGGAATGTCTTCCCAGAAGGGTGGAGGACATTATTTATAGTCACAAAGTGGAGCACCTCCATAAAGACATAGGGTGACTAGTTTTGTGTGGAGGAACTCAAGTGTCCTGCACAGAGCCCCGACCTCATTCCTAAGGAACACCTTTGGGTTGAATCGTGAACCAGGCCTATTTTTGGTGCCCAACGCGAGGCCCAATGGTGAGCCAGGTCTTCCCATCCAACATCAGCACCTGACCCCCACAAATGGGCACAAATTACCACAGACACCCTCCAAAATCTTGTAGAAAGTTCCCAGAAGAGTGGAGCATCGTATTGCCACAAAGAGGGGCAACGCCATATTAAATGGCCATGGGGAGAGGAGGGCAACTCAATAATGACATGGTGTGACCAGTTTGGTGTGCAGGAACTCCAGTGTCCTGTACAGAGCCCTGACCTCATCCCTACTGATCACCTTTGGGATGAGTTGGAATGTTAAATTGTAAGCCAGGTCTTTCTTTTTGGGCACCCAATGTGAGGCCAAACACTTGAGTCAGATTGTCCTATTCAAGTGGAGTTCCACCCAAAAATGGAACTTAAGTGCTGGTGACCGCCTGACAAGCCACATTTGGCATGTAATTTTTTTTGGTGGTGGTGGAGGGGGGCGGGTACCCTGTTTTTAGAGGCACCCAGCTCCCACTTCCTCCCCTGGCGCCGCCGGAAGATCACCTCTCCCCCTCCCTCCCTGTAATCTGGGACACGTCACAGGTCCCAGAAGATTGCCCGGCCATTTACAGCACAGTGCGCGCCTGGCTGTGAAGTTACAGCCGGGGGCCCACAGTTAGAATGCCGGTGCCGCAGAGAGAAGGGGGGAGAGGGGAGAGGAGCGAGGCTTCCTGCACCCGCATCGCTGGACCGTGAGACAGGTAAGTGTTTGATTATTAAAAGTCATCAGCTACACCTTTTGTAGCTGCTGACTTTTAAATGCGTGGAACTCCGCTTTCAGCATCAGTACCTGAGCTCACAAATGAGCCAGCTCCATAAAGACATAGTTTGTCCAGTTTGGCGTGTCGTAACTTAAGTGTCCTGTACAGAGTCCTGACCTCATCCCTACTGAACATCTTTGGGATGAATTGTGAGCTAGGTCTTTTTTGTTTTCCAATGTTTTTATTCAAATATTTTCAGATAGAAAATACAAAAATTAGCATATGTCATTGTAACGAAAATAATTGTACATTAACAAGGCGTTGAAGGTGGAGTTACATAGCTGTTAAACCTCTATTCGCTAAGTCTTTATATTGCATTATTCACCTGTTAAGCCTCGTACACACGGCCGAGAATCTCGTTAGGAAAAAACTTGTCGTTTTTCTTGACGAGATTCTTGGACAAGAAACTTGTCCCGGCCGAGTGTACAGACGCTCGATTCAAAGAACCCGCAGTTCTTTGAATGGAGCGAACGCGGTGACGTCATCGACTACGACGAGTGTGCGCTCGTCACATTCGATGCCGTTATCTTGCTACACCCTACCTATGCCTAGGAAGCTACCGCACATGCGTCAAAGTCATTTTGAGCATGCGCGGGTTTCCACGGCGACAGGTACATGTACACACACACACTTTTCTCGTCGAGAAACATGCTGACGAGAATCTCAACGAGAAAATAGAGAGCAGGTTCTCTATTTTTCTCGTCGAGATTCTTGTCAGTTTTCTTGACGAGAAACCTGATAACCGCGTACACACGACCAATTTACTCTGCAAGAAAGCTCTGCCAGCAAGTTTCTTGCCGAGAAACTCGGTCGTGTGTACGAGCTTTAGGGTCAAAACTAAGCCAAATTTGTGGCCCACTAACAACTTCCACATGGTTTCAAGGACCATACGTGGTACAATAATCCATTTAAAAACATACTCAATTTAAAAGAGAAACAGAAATAGTAAAAAAAAAAAGGGGGGGATAGAAGGTAGGGAAAGGGGGGGGGTGCACTCCGGCCGCGGAGGAAGACCCTCTAGAGCCAGTCCATCTCATTACGTAGTTGTAAGATAGTTGATCCAGGGGTCCCATATTTTATTAAACCAAGTAACCTTGTCATTTAGAATTGTCGATAGGCGTTCATTCACCATTATAGTTTAGCTTTTAGTAGGTAAAAAGGGATTGTAGGGGACCTCCAAGATTTGGCTATAGATATTCGTGCTGCAACAAATATAAAGGCTACAAGTCTCTTCATTGGTTTTGACGTTCCCTCTACTGGGCGGCACCAACAATGCATTTAGAGGTGATTTAATAAGGTTCACTTGGGTCAAAGAGTATATAAAAGTTGTATGTGCGTATCCAGAACTTTCTCACTTTCGGACACGTCCACCGAGTCTGACGCATGGTACGAGCTAGGTCTTTCTTCTTTTTTTTGTTAGTGCCGAAGGTGGGGCCTGGTCCACAAGTCAGGTCTATTTTTGGTGCCTAAGATAAGGCCTGATGTGTGCTCCAGATCTTTCTCATTGAAAATCAATACCGGACCTCACAAATGAGCATAAATGCTCACAGACGCCCTCGAAAAATCTTGTGGAAAGCCTTCCCAGAAGAGTGGCAACTGCTATATCCACAAAGGGGAAGTCCAAATTAATGGCCATGGAAGGGGGAGGCTACTTTATGTTATTGGATTTGGAATGGAATGTCCTATGTGTGATTTTGAGGGGGGGGGGGGGGGACTGATTTTTGGCCATATAGTGTATTTCTGGGGCAACATTGGGTAGTGTCCTGTTTGTAAGCCAATGTAGATAAACCTTGAGTCCCCGGCTAATTTCTCTATGAATGTTATTATCAATTTATACTATAGGGCCAGAGAACTGTACATGGACGTAAACCCATCCCGATGTTAGGATAGACCTCAGGGGACACATAGTAGGTTTTCCATGTATCAGAACATCATGTAGTGGCAGTGACAGGTTCGCCACCCGCTTACATTGTATATGAACGTAGAGGACGTAGAGGACGAGGAATCCTCTCATCATGCTGGACACAGGTGGGACGACAAATAGCTAGACCCCTACCTGGACGTAGCCGGGACAAGCTCACCCCCACCCCATAGAATCCTGCTAGAACATTGGTGGGGAGTTGACTTGTCTACATGATGATCGTCTCAATGGAACATCAGATTTGTTTTTTATTTTTTGTGTTGTAAATAAGTTCTGTAAATAAAGCCGTAAAAAAAAAAAAAAAAAAAAAAAAAAAAAAAAAAAAACATTCAAGAGTCTTTTCTTCTTGTCCTCAAAACCTTCCCGGGGAATCCTTACCTGCTTCTGCTCTGTAGCTCCTGGGATTGGCCATGCCGGGGCACTTCCTCAATGAATGGCCAGGTTCACCATTACAGTTCTGTAGCACTACCACCGCAGGAGCGGCTGGTTTAAATTTGGGCCCCGCCCGTTACCTCGGTATTCGTTGTCTAGGGGAAGCAAGTCTGTAGAAACTCCAATGTCCACACAAGATGGAAAACCTTAACCCCTTCAGCCCCGGACCAATACGCAGCATAAAGACCAGGCCCCTTTTTGCGATTCGGCACTGCGTCGCTTTAAATGGACAATTGCGCGGTCGTGCGACGTGGCTCCCAAACAAAATTGATGTTTTTTCCCCCACAAATAGAGCTTTCTTTTGGTGGTATTTGATCATCTCTGCGGGTTTTATTTTTTTGCGCTATAAACAAAAATAGAGCGACAATTTTGAAAAAAAAATTCAATATTTTTTACTTTTTTCTATAAGAAATATCCCCAAAAATATATAAAAAAAAATGTTTTCCCTCAGTTTAGGCCGATACGTATTCTTCTACATCTTTTTGATAAAAAATAAAATAAAAATTACAAATCGCCGTTTATTGATTGATTTGCGCAAAAGTTATAGCGTTTACAAAATAGGGGACAAGTTTTATGGCATTTTTATTATTTTATTTTTTTTACTAGTGTAGCCCCACCCTCTCCTCTCAGGGAAAGAAGAGGCTCCCATGGCACAAGCCCGTGTCCTCTGGTTTAGAGGTCAGGCGGCGTTCATGTATTTGGGTCCCTCAGCGAGTTCCCTCCTTCCACTGGTTCCCATCTCCAGAATGTAGAGAGGAGTCTGTACTTCCCCCACTTTAATAAAGTCCAAACCACTTAAACTCCAACGTTGAGTGTATCTTGATAGGTAAGAGAGAGTAGATGAGAGAGGATGATCATTGAACTGAGAGCAGATTCAGGCACAGACCTCCCAGATTTATCACCACTTGGTCCCGAGTGGGTACAGATCACCCGGATAGTCCCTCAATGGTCCTAGCAGCCGGTGTGGAGCTCCAACAAGCAATTTAAATCCTTCAAGGACAAGTTCAGTCTGTCCTCGAAGAGCAGCAGCAGTTCTGTGGAGCATAGGATCCTTCCCTCTGACAGGTCACCAGGCCTTTCCCGAGACAGCAATCTGACTATCACTCATCTCCTGTTATGGGACCGATCCTCCCCCGACTTCCTCTTGGTCGGAGCGGATACCCTCACCTGGGCATCCTAGGACTCCAAAGTTCTGCCTGTAGACCCAGTTGAAGGTCCTGGGCCTACCCGGAACGTTGCGGTCTCTGTAGGGTTGCCACCTGTCCGGGATTCACCTGGACAGTTCGGGTTTGGAATCATGTGTCCGGGTTTCAGATTGCCTGAAACTCGGACACAGTATTTAGACTGGACTATGGCCTCCCAGCAGGGTTGTGCTGGCTGCAGTTGTCTAAGCTGAGAGTGGCTGTTACACTTTCTTTCAAACTTTCCAAAGCCGGCACTAACAATCCCCCCCCCCCCCATACACTTTCTTTCAAACTTTCCAAAGCCAGCACTAACAATCCCCCCCCCCTCAAAACACACAGACAGGGAAAAGAGAGAGGACTCAATCTGCACCTCTTCCTCCCGTCCCTCCCCCTCTGTGTCTGCCCACACTCCAATGCCCGGCGCTGTGCCTCAGAAAAGGAATGTGGGGGTGGGAAATGTGAAGTCCAGCAGCCTCAGATACTTCTGGATGAGAGGTGATGACTGCCAAGGGGTGGGTGAGCTCACCATCCATCCCTGTCTGTGACTGAAGTCTCCCCCCTACTCTCTCCTTTTCTCCTGCCTCTGAGTGAATACACTAAAAAGGTAAATCAGAGTTCTCAGAGCACCCCTTACATCAGAGTTCCCCTTTACACCAGAGGCTGCAGTGTTCCCCCTTACATCAGGGTTCCCAGAGCATCCCTTATGTTATGAGTCCCCAGAGTTCTTCCTTACAGAGTCTGCAGTGAATGGGAACTCTGCAACTTTATATGTAAAAGAGGAACTCTGTAGACTCTGATGTAAAAGGGGAACTCTTGTTATTAACTTCATATGGATTAGAAATGTTTTTAATAGCAAAATATATGAATAGTTTATACTATAAAACAAAATTGCTGTGTGCCGCAAGTGTTCTGGTTTGACTTGAAGAAAAGGTGGCTGCCCGAGACTCTGTTGGTGTACACACACCCCCCCTCCTTAGGGGGCACACTCCTCCAGGTACTTGACCCCGGGTCTCTCTCCGATTAATGGCATCTGCCTCTTTTATATCCTCTCTCAGCATGCAGAACCAGCCCACTGCATGGTAGCCGAGAGGACATCCAATCGCACCTATGGTTCAACCCTGACCCCAACATGGCAGCGCCGCCTGCAGGCCACAGGGAACTCTACAATAAAGCAGAGTCCAGAATATAATTAGTAGGCCCGAGTCATACTAGTGCTCAGGTCATCCCCCTAAATTTGGAGTACCCGCTACACCAGCAATGGCGGCGAGCAGTGATTTTTTTTTCGTGACTGCGACATTATGGCGGACACATCGGACACATTTTTGGGACCATTGTCATTTTTACAGCGATCAGTGTAACTGGTTACTGTAAAAATGACACTGGCAGTGAAGGGGTTAACCACTAGGGGCGCTGAAGGGGTTAAGTGTGTCCTAGGGGAGTGATTCTCACTGTTAGGGGGCGTGGCTACGAGTGACACATCACCGATCTCCGCTCTGATTACACAGATCAGGGACAGTGTCAGTAGGGGAGCGGGGGAGGTGTTGCGTTTACACTAAGATCTCCCCGCTCCATCCCTCCGTGAGACGATCGCGGGGATCGAGTCCGCGGGACCCGCGGTCCGACTCACGGTGATGGCGGCAGGGTGGCGAGCATGGCAGTGGCACACACGCGATCACACGGCAGGCAGTTAAAGGGCAACATACAGGTGCGTGATTGGCTCGTACCGGCACATTCTGCCGACATATATGCCGTGGGCGGTCGTTAATTGGTTAAGCAGTGAGGTGTTTTTTTTCCTTTTTTGCATAAACATATAGAAAAGGGAAGGCAAGGTTCAGGCACACGGTACAGATCACTGGGAAGAACTCCTCCAAAAACAGTCACTCACCACTCTCCCTGGAGGGGGGGGGGGGTATTGCTCACCCGGATAGGCCCCTCTCACCTGGCCTAGCAGCCGGAATGATGCGCGGACAATGATCAGGACCAGTCTCTGCCACAGACTGGCGGTGCACAAAATTGGATAATCCGGGATCCTCTGCCACAGGACTCAACACCCGAACTTCCAGCCAAGCAGTCAAGCCTTCCGCTCGGTCCTCTCCAGGACAGGTCCTCCCCTGGTTTCCTCCATTGAGTGGCTCCCTCCCTCAGGACGGACAGCACAGGATCACCTTCAAAGTGCAGACCCAGTCAGCATAACTGGGCCGGTCTGTTAGAGCAGTGTTTCTCAACTCCAGTCCTCAAGGCGCCCCAACAGGTCATGTTTTCAGGCTTTCCATTATTTTGCACAGGTGATGTGATCAGTTTCAGTGCCTCAGTAATTACCACAGCCGTTTCATCTGAGGAAATCCTGAAAACATGACTTGTTAGGGCGCCTTGAGGACTGGAGTTGAGAAACACTGTGTTAGAGTCACGGCCTCGGACCAGCATGGTTCCGAGGCCAAGAATCACACACTACCCCCTCATGCCAGGAGGGCCGAGAGGGGACAAAAGGACCCCAAAAGATGGCGTCTGCCCCTTAAGTACCCTTCCCCAGCATGCTCAGCAGGTAGACCACACCCACTGAACTGTTCCCGGGGGAAAGTACCCAATGCACTCTGGCCTGTCAATCTTCCACACTGGCCTGAGGTGGTAACGCCACCTACAGGCAAACAGCTGGAAGTTTTTCCCAACACAGCCATAGCCGGAACAGAGGCCAATTTAACATCAATTATGTACATCTGAGCCTAACTATTGGCTCAGATACCCTCTAGATTGAACCATAGCGCCCAATCATTGGGGAGCAGGCCGCTACAGTTATTACTTATAAGAAGTGCTCCACCCACCAGCTTACCGGTAACCATGCCGCACTCTCGGCCGGTATTCCACATCACCCCCCCCCCCCCTCGTGGAGCAAATAGGACATTGCTGGGGATGGCAAATTCCAGGCCGAAGGACGGCTCCAGGCAGAGAGATGTCTGAATTTGAGCTCAAGCTCTGTGCAGATTTCTAGGAAAGGCTAACTAAAAAGGAGCAGAAAGGGGGGGGGGGTGGTAAATCCTGACCGGGCTCCGATACTGTTACAGCATTTGCAGATTAAAACCATAAAAGGTCATTTCTACAATAGAACGACACTAGTGCCTTGGAAGCCATTCCGTCTCCCGTGTTTTCCTGGAATGCGAGGGACATGGGAGGTGAAAGTCCAGAGCGTAATCCTCCACGTGCGGGAAATCAGGTCAGAGACTGTTTCATTCAGAACATGGACAGCTGGACGGGACGGTCACCTTCTGGGCAGGCGTGAGGTCATCAAACGTTCTCCAGGAAGGGCCACCCGTCCAATCAGATCGGACAAATTCTGCACAGATTTACCAACCGGTAACCGGGGGAGAACTAGATCTACCCCCCCCCCCCAAAAACTACAAGTCATAGACAGGGGCATAGGCGTGCGCACAGGGTGTGCCAGATGTGCCTGGGCACACTCCACTCACCCTGTGTGGTACAGATTCCCACCCTTGATATTTTAACATGCCCCCCTCATGGGGCTCTTAATTTTTTATATATATATAAATTTAGAAAATAAAATATATATGTGTGTGTGTGTGTGTGTGTGTGTATGTATGTATATACACACACACACACAAATTTGATTTTTGGGGTGCACACCTATGGACAGGGGTCCATCTCCCCCCCCCCAGAGAAGGGGGGGATCATGGGAGAGACATGGGGGTGCACAGGACACACTGAAGTCAATGGCTGACACTTGAAGTCCCGGAGCGCACCAAGGGGACCACACACACAGGCAGTCCCGGAGAGGGAACTAGGGACCATGGAGTGCATTGCAGTCACTGGATACCACAGGAAGATCTGGAGTGCACTATTGGGGGGGGATATGGGGGGGCTAAGACTCATCTGCAAGCCGTTGCTCATTCACCATCCAATCCCAACCCTCAGCAAGCGGTGCAACTTTTACGGCAGTGAACAGCAAATGGTCAGGACCTGACTGTGCTATAAGGCAGGGGTGCCTGCATCACTCATCCATTTCATGTCGGTATCTAGTGGTTTGAAATGCCAGTAAAGATTGACTCTCCGTTCTTCCAGAGGGTGAGAGCGATCGGGACGGTGTACAGGAGGGTGGCGCCCATGGCTGGCCTGGGTAGAGGGGGGCATGCTGGGACTTGTAGTTGTGCAGAATTTGGAGTGGGTTGTGGCTGTAGGATGGATGCCAGGGGGGGGGCTCAGATTACCCCTAATCTTCAGCCCGGTGATGGGTAGGGGGCGCCCCGTTCACAGCTGTCCCTCTCTGAACATAAAAAGGATTGGGGGGGGGGGTGGGGTGAGGCCACCAGGTGCACAACTTCCCGCATCATTAGCCCCGGATGGGATTACACCGGATGCCCCCATCTCCGCTTTATCACCCTGTAAACCCATTTAAAGAGCACTGCGGACAAGCCCATTTTCCTGTGAGCTCGCTGTTGCCCCCTCTGTGTGGCGGGAAGGACAGGCGGCTTATTGGCCAATAATCTCTTATGGGCTAAATCCTCAAATCAGCCCTTCTGGCCACCGCGGCAGCAGCCGGAGGGGCGGGTACAACGTCACCAGACAACGGATAAAGCTGTGGAAACATTTAATGACAAGATCACCCTGGAAACATACATGTGGAGTGCAAGCTCTGTGGGTTAGCCGCGTCCGCCATCGCTCTACGACACTCTGACCACCTGCATGATGTTGGTGTAGCCGGATCCGGGTCTCCAGCCCGTCAGAATGATGACGATATCGTCCTTGTGGAGGAAACCGCGAACTTTCCCTGTCATTCAAATGTATCCATTATTATCAGGAACCCATTTATTACCCCCCAAAAAAAAAAAAAAATCACACACACACACACACACACACTATTTCTAATGTCACCATTACAATAATAAATAATAATAGTAGAGATATTAGTAATAATAATGCTAATATTACTAATGGAGGAGATAATATCATGATTACCACTATTATAATGGTGACATTGGAAATGTAATATAATTATTTAATATTATTTCTAATGTCACCATTATAATAGTGATAATGCCATTACCAATAGTAGAGATAATATCATTATTACTATTATAATGGTGATGATGATGGAGATGATATTGGCATTATTGATAATGCCAATATAACTAATCTCTACTATCAATAATAATGCCAATATCATCTCTTAATTATAATGGTGACATTAGAAATATAATAGCAAATATAATATCACTACTATCATGATGAAATAATACCAACAGCAATAAAATTAAATCGTAATATTTATTACTATTGGTGGTATTATTATTATGAATAGTGACATTAGTAAGAATAGCAATATAAAAAAAATGAGCAATATTATTACCAATATCAACTTCTACTGTAAGTGTTAGTGATCACTTTAATAACAATAGTAATATAATAAAAAGCAATGATTGTCAGATTACTAATATCACAATTACTACTATAGTAATAAATATTCTAAAAATACCATCATTTATAATAGCAATATTATTATAATAAACACAGGACCTTTTATACGCACCCCCCCCCCCCCAATAAACAGGGTCGTGCAATACACACAGAGCACCCCCAATACACCTACAGACCCCCCCCTCTTATACACAGCACCCCTTAGTAAACTTCTATATACACCTACAGAACCCCCAGTAAACTGTAGACTAAATAAATAAATATATATATATATATATATATATATATATATATATATATATATATATATTTTACACACACACACACACACACACACACACACACGACCCCTCCCCCATACACACCCCCTTCTCTAGCTGCTCCCCCATATTCCCTGTGTAGGTCTCCGGACCCCTTTTACACATTATAAACCTAGAATCTCTGCATCTGTCTTACCGACTTCAGTGCCGAATTGCACCCTCCGGTCCACGTCATCGGCCCAGACCTCCAGCTGGGAGTCGCGGTAAATGACGGGAAACACGCCGCGGTTCAGATGAGCCTGGCGAGCCACCTGCTCATTCCGTGTCACTGCGATGATGGGGGCGCGCGGGCGATAACGGGACAGAACCTGGGCACTCCTGGGGGGGGGGGGGGAAGAGAATAGATTACAAATGTTATTAGGGCGGCTTTACATTGGCTTCAAAAACAAGGCTTCGGACAGGCTTTGGTAAAGCTCTCTGAACGCCATTCAAAGCTCCTCCCACCAAATACAATGGTTACCTTACAGTCCTGTTTACACCTTGCTTTTGCTTCAAAAAAATATATACCCCATGGAGCTTTAGTGATGCTTCAAAGCCTCCATAGAAGTCTATGGCAAAGCTCGCTTGAAGCCCCACCAAAGCACCAAGCAAAAGCAAGGTGTACATAGGACTGTAAGTTGACCATTATATTTAGTGACGAAGCTTTGATTGGTGTTCAGAGAGCTTTACCGAAGCCTGCCTGAAGCCTGGTTTTGAAGTGTAAACAAGTCCTTACAGAACGATGGATCAGCTGGAGAAATAAAATGGAATCCACTGGAGGTGACCCCTCAGGAAAGGACTATGAATGTATTTGCACCTCCAACCTCAGTCATGTATCTGCCGCTCGCTAAAGGGATACCGAGACCCCATAATCCCTTCAGCCGCAAGACCCCCCCCCCCCCGAGGGGGACGGGTCATCTGTACGGTGATTGGGGGCCTATAAAGTTCTCAAGAACCTCTGGAGTCTCCTCTTCACCTCTCATCCTCTGGGCTCTTCTATCTGGGGGGGGTCGGGGACCAGTACTAAAAAAATAGGGCACAATCTGGGCACACCTCACTGATGGAACTTGCAGGGTGGATGGATGGGTGGGTGAATGGTTGGCAGGATGAATAGTTGGGTGAATGGATGGTTGGCATGGTGGAAGGCAGAATGGACGGGTGGGTGAATAGTTGGCATGGTGGAAGGCAGAATGGACGAGTGGGTGAATAGTTGGCATGGTGGAAGGCAGAATGGACGAGTGGGTGAATAGTTGGCATGGTGGAAGGCAGAATGGACGAGTGGGTGAATAGTTGGCATGGTGGAAGGCACAATGGACGAGTGGGTGAATAGTTGGCACGGTGGAAGGCACAATGTACAGGTGGGTGAATGGTTGGCACGGTGAATGTTCTCATCCGGTCTCATTACTTTACTCTGGGAAGACACTTTATGGCCATCAGCTTACAAGGTGAGGGGCCCCGGTGCTCCCCCCTAATGCCTCCATAGGGCCACATATAATACCAGAAGACCATCACAGACGGAAGACTTCTTTGGGGAGAGGTCATGCTGTAGGACAGTCAGATTGGGGACATGTTTAGATGAACTGGCTAGAGATGACGGCTATAATAGGTCCCTTTACAAACCACAGCTCCCTCTGCTGACCACTGGGGCCTGAGGGCCACACCTCAAAGCACCAAAAAGGGCTGCATGTGGCACTCAGGCTTAACGGACCAAACAACCCCGCCCCCCCACATCAGAGAGGCGTGTCCTAGAGAATTCCCTTCCATACCTGCCGGAGATGGTGAGGACGATGATGGCCGCAGCGCAGCATTTGAAGGAGGCTTCCACGGCTCCGATGGCGGTGACCTCTGTGGGGTCCTGGGTCAGCGGGGTCAATCTGCGCAGCTCCTCAAACAACTGCTGGTTGTAGATGGCGGATTCGGCCTCTCGAGCGATCTGTAACAGGAGAGTGAGATCACATGAGCAACCGAGACTGATCGATCGAGTGGAGAGGGTGCAGATCTCGGGTACAGGAAGGTGGCACTCCCCCTCCCCCAATGATAATGGAAGGACAGAACTGATGTGTTTGGGGTTCCCCTTTAAACTTAGCTTCTGCGGGAAGTTGGATAATGAAACCAAACAGCGGATTGGCCGCCTCGGAGACGTGGGTAGATGTGGATTGTAGTCCCGCACAGGACAGGTCAATTACCTCATCAAATTCTGTTACAAAATAGGATCTCTGGACTTTGAATTCAGATCACCGATTGGCCCGGAATGACGCAGGACGTCCTCCAGCCAGGAAATGAGTTAAGAATGAGGGGGGGGGGCGGATTTAAAGGATCACTCCACACATTGGTAGATCTGCTGTTAGGGACTGCCTGGTTGTGACTCAGAGTTCTCACTCACCGCATGTTGCATTTGAACGGCCTCCACCGGATACAGACCCTTGGCCGTCTCCCCCGACAACATGATGCAGTCGGCTCCGTCCAGCACGGCGTTGGCCACGTCACTGCTCTCGGCTCGGGTGGGGCGTGGCTTCTTGATCATACTTTCCAACATCTACCAGGAGAGGGAAGTGTGGATCAGGGAGGACAAACAAGCCCTGATCCGGGGGCCACCAACCCTCCGTGGCCAGGGAAGGCAGAAGGCTCCGATTGTCAGACAAGAACATCAGAATTTCAGCTTTCTGGAAATGCTTTTTATTAGGATGGGGGTGGGGGGGGGGGGCTTACCTGTGTAGCACAAATTACTGGTTTTCCAGCCCGGTTGCACCGTCCAATCATCATTTTCTGTGCCAGAAACACCTTCTCTGCCGGGATTTCAATGCCAAGATCTCCGCGGGCGACCATGATCCCATCGCTGGCCTCAAGAATCTCATCAAACCTCAAGAAAAAAAAAAAGTCACCATGAACACAGAAAACCAGAGTGGGAGGAGACAAACCAAGGGGACCCCTCTATATAGCCAGAATAGGAGGAGACAAACCAAGAGGACTATCACAGGAGTGACTTTGGGTGGGGGGTTTGTGCGGCTCAGCTTGCCCCCGGAGAGTTCTGGAGGCTCCTTGTCCAGCTTCCCCGACGCCTCTTATGTGTAGATCACCCTGTGTCTCTAATAGGGGCACATGAATGAGAACCCCACTATGATCTGTACTAGTCAGACTCTCTTTCCAGCTAAACTAGAACCTTGTAAATGTATATAATGTGTGCTGTCTCATGCTATTGGACTATTTGCTGTGATGGTTGGGGTTCTATTGTTCTAGTGTGTTTGCTGTGAGGAAAAAAGGGAGGGGGATTCCTCCAAACCTCCTGCTGAGAAGTTTGAACACACCTGACCTGTGTGGCCATTGTCATTAGACAGTTTGACCCACCCTGTTTTCCAAGGGTGGGAGGGATGTGTTTGAGGAGAGATCTCTGTGTGTCCATGTGTGATAATAAAATGAGTTTTGTTGCCCTACACCAAAGGTGTGTTGTCTGTGGACTGAGGAGCTAAAGAATCTTGGATAAGTGCTGGTTCTGAACAGAGGAAGCATTGACGGCGGACCTAGATCTGTTTGAGAACAGAGGGTTCGTCACAACTGGTGGCAGCGGTGGGATTGTGCTTCCTGGCTGTGAAGACCTCCACCTAGATCCAAGATCGGACTTCGGTCACCCCAGCGGAGATATGGAGCTGGCATCAGAGTTCCCGGGGCTGCTACAGATCGTCCTTTCAGAATACACCAGGTCTGTGGATGAATACCTGGAGGTCGGGCAGCAGATTCAGGTAAGACACTGGATTAGATGCCTCCAGGTTGCTGGTATGCAACAAGGCAAGTCCAACCCCAGAGCAGCAGGCCAGTGAACAAAGGGAGTTATAGATGCAATTCCTGAGAGAGCGGCCCCAGGAGCAATGGGTGACTGAGTTGGACAGGCTGGTCCAGCAGGAGATAGAGCTGGACAATCGGTATTGGGCTCCGCAATGGCACGTGGAGGAGGAATATTTAGGGAAGACTACAGAGTGCTCTCCGGAGGGATATGACTTTGGTGGCCCTGGATTGTTGTGGGAGAGCCCTACAGATTGTTTTGTGTTTGGCGATGAAGGGGAACCTACCCTTGAGGACCTGCGAGAACACAGAGAGGCTATGCTCGGTCTTGCAGGGGTCTCAGAGCTTAAACCTGATCTAGACTATTTGCTAAGGAAGGAACAGCATCTGGAAAGGGCATACAGGAAACTGCTAGAATGCGTTCAGCAGCATGCCAGAGAATCGGCAGTGGAAACTCCGGAGATTGCGGTCTCCAAAGCTGAAGTGCTGACAACAGGGCAGAGCTCTGCTAACCTCTGCCCAACAGCAGCTTCAGCCTCCCTGAGAGAAGAGGTAATCGGCCTTTCTCCCACAATACTGACAGAGACATGGGATTTTCTGCCAGCAGCATCAGTGGAGTTACCAGAATCTTCTCCAGCTGAAGCGCTGGCAACCGAACAGAGGGTCCAAGACCTCTGTCCCACACTTTTAGCAATTCCAGAGACTGGAGATGTAATAGACGTTTCTGTAGAGGAGGAACCACCTAGCAAACCCCCAGCAGAAGTGCTGGCAGCAGGGCAGAGTACTGCAGACCCTTGCTCCACACCTGTGGCAGTTTCAGAGGCCCGAGGTGAGGAGGCGGGGTTTCTTTCCCCAGTGAGTTGCAGAAAGGCAGGGAGAGAAAGCTGCCATTCCCCCTCCCCAACAAGAATTTTTGAACCTGGGAGACAATAACAGAGACAGGGAGTTTCAGCAGCAGACGGCACCCCAGAATTATGACATCAACCCAGCTGAAGTGCTGGCAACCGGACAGAGTGTCCAAGACCTCTGCCCTACAACTGAAGAAATTATGGAGGCCCAGGGTGAGGAGGTGGCAGTCTGTCCCGAGCTGCAGATCAGGATCCAAGGAGAGAATGCAGTCATCACCTCACAACTGCAGCTTGATCTGGGGTTGGTGGATGGGCTTGTGGTCGCCACTCACAGCCACCCAGCAGAAGTGCTGGCAACAGGGCAGAGTGAAACAAACCTCTGCCCTCCACTAACAAACGATGGATTTCCTGTAAAAGTGGATGGGACTTCAGTCTCCACCTGTCTACCCCAGGGATGCTGGGCAGTCGGCCCAGATCCCCAACAGCATGATGGACTGAGCCCAGTCACTCTGTCTTCTCTCCAGCGGCTGAAAGGACTCCAGGGAGAAGGGCCAGTCCAGGCCTCTCCCCAGCGGCGGATATGTTCTCAGAGAGGCAGAGGTTGGCTGGGTAAGTAACACTCTGTTTGGGACAATTTGTGGTACTGTGTGGATACCGGCATTGGGGGACTGGAACTACTGACTAACTTCGGAGTCAACCCGTCTGGGGTCTCCTGCCGAAAGGGGAGATGTGTGACAGGAGTGACTTTGGGTCGTTGGTTTGTGGGACTCGGCTTGCCCCGAGAGTTCTGGAGGCTCCTTGTCCAGCTTCCGACACCTCTTATGTGTAGATCACCCTGTGTCTCTAATAGGGGCACATGAATGAGAACCCCACTATGATCTGTGCTAGTCAGACTCTTTACAGCCACACTAGAACCTTGTAAAATGTATATAATGTGTGCTGTATATATGTATATAATGTGTGCCGTCTCATGCAATTGGACTATTTGCTGTGATGGTTTGGGGTTCTATTGTTCTCGCGTGTTTGCTGTGAGGAAAAAGGGAGGGGGGGGTTCATCCAAACCCTGTGCTGAGAAGTTTGAACACACCTGACCTGTGTGGCCATTGTCATTGGACAGTTGACCCGCCCTGTTTTCCAAGGGTGTGAGGGATGTGTTTTGAGGAAAGATATCTGTGTGTCCATGTGTGATAATAAAATGAGTTTGTGTTGCCCTACACCGAGGTGTGTTGTCTGTGGACTGAGGGGCTAGAGAAGCTTGGAAGGTGCTGGATCTGAACAGAGGAAGCATTGACAGCGGACCTGGATCTATTTGAGGACAGAGGGTTCGTCACAGGGACCCTCTGTATAGCCGGAATGGGAGGAGACAAACCAAGGGGACCCTCTGTATAGCTGAATAGGAGGAGACAAATCATTGTGACCCCGTCAGAGGTGCCGGTGCTCCACAACGATATCACAGCTCACCTCCTGACCCCCTCGTGATTCTCTATCTTGCTGATGATACGGATGTTCTTCCCCTTCTCTCCCAGCGCCTGGCGGATGGCGTGGACGTCCTGCGCCTTCCGGATGAACGAAGCGAATATCATATCCACTCCCTGCTCAATGCCAAACTGGAGGTCCAGGCGATCCCGCTCAGACAGCGCAGGGAGGTCCACCTCAGCCCCCGGCAGATTTACCCCCTTCCTGCTGCACAGGTTGCCCCCGTTCTCCACCTCCACCAGACAAAAGTCCGAACCTTTAAAGAGAAAATAACCTCATGAGTCCCGCCCCATGGTAACCCCCTCATCAGAACATTGGGGTCACCAACTCATGATCATAACATTGGCCAAACTTGTGGGAAGTCATTTTGGGCTCAGCAGAATCAGCAGCCTATGAGACATTATTCTGATGGGCACAAGCGATGTTCAGATACTGAAAATACCCCCCCCCCCCCCCAGATCGCTGAGAACCCATTTACCGATCTCTCTGACCAGCAGTGAGATGAGTCCGTCATCCACAAAGATCCGTCCTCCAACCTTCACCACCTTCAAAATGTTCTTATAGTCCACCCAGAGGATCTTCTCGTCACACTTCTCCTGGAATGCGTCATCTGTCACCACTTTAATGAGGGAACCCTTCACCAGCTCCACCTCTGCATTTTCCCCCTGTAAGGAGACAAGAGGTCAACCAGGTCCCTCCCCCGGCCACAGAGACCCAATGGAAGGAACCACCAGGTCCCTCCCCCTGGGCGCGGAGACCCAATGGAAGGAACCACCAGGTCCCTCCCCCTGGGCGCGGAGACCCAATGGAAGGAACCACCAGGTCCCTCCCCCTGGGCGCGGAGACCCAATGGAAGGAACCACCAGGTCCCTCCCCCTGGGCGCGGAGACCCAATGGAAGGAACCACCAGGTCCCTCCCCCTGGGCGCGGAGACCCAATGGAAGGAACCACCAGGTCCCTCCCCCGGGCGCGGAGACCCAATGGAAGGAACCACCAGGTCCCTCCCCCGGGCGCGGAGACCCAATGGAAGGAACCACCAGGTCCCTCCCCCGGTCGCGGAGACCCAATGGAAGGAACCACCAGGTCCCTCCCCCGGTCGCGGAGACCCAATGGAAGGAACCACCAGGTCCCTCCCCCGGTCGCGGAGACCCAATGGAAGGAACCACCAGGTCCCTCCCCCGGTCGCAGAGACCCAATGGAAGGAACCACCAGGTCCCTCCCCCGGTCGCAGAGACCCAATGGAAGGAACCACCAGGTCCCTCCCCCGGTCGCAGAGACCCAATGGAAGGAACCACCAGGTCCCTCCCCCGGTCGCAGAGACCCAATGGAAGGAACCACCAGGTCCCTCCCCCGGTCGCAGAGACCCAATGGAAGGAACCACCAGGTCCCTCCCCCGGTCGCAGAGACCCAATGGAAGGAACCACCAGGTCCCTCCCCCTGGGCGCGGAGACCCAATGGAAGGAACCACCAGGTCCCTCCCCCGGTCGCGGAGACCCAATGGAAGGAACCACCAGGTCCCTCCCCCGGTCGCGGAGACCCATGGAAGGAACCACCAGGTCCCTCCCCCGGTCGCAGAGACCCATGGAAGGAACCACCAGGTCCCTCCCCCGGTCGCAGAGACCCATGGAAGGAACCACCAGGTCCCTCCCCCGGTCGCAGAGACCCATGGAAGGAACCATCAGGTCCCTCCCCCGGTCGCAGAGACCCATGGAAGGAACCACCAGGTCCCTCCCCCGGTCGCAGAGACCCATGGAAGGAACCACCAGGTCCCTCCCCCGGTCGCGGAGACCCATGGAAGGAACCACAAGGTCCCTCCCCCGGTCGCGGAGACCCATGGAAGGAACCACAAGGTCCCTCCCCCGGTCGCAGAGACCCATGGAAGGAACCACCATGTCCCTCCCCCGGTCGCAGAGACCCATGGAAGGAACCACCAGGTCCCTCCCCCGGTCGCAGAGACCCATGGAAGGAACCACCAGGTCCCTCCCCCGGTCGCAGAGACCCAATGGAAGGAACCACCAGGTCCCTCCCCCGGTCGCGGAGACCCAATGGAAGGAACCACCAGGTCCCTCCCCCGGTCGCGGAGACCCAATGGAAGGAACCACCAGGTCCCTCCCCCGGTCGCGGAGACCCAATGGAAGGAACCACCAGGTCCCTCCCCCGGTCGCGGAGACCCAATGGAAGGAACCACCAGGTCCCTCCCCCGGTCGCGGAGACCCAATGGAAGGAACCACCAGGTCCCTCCCCCGGTCGCGGAGACCCAATGGAAGGAACCACCAGGTCCCTCCCCCGGTCGCGGAGACCCAATGGAAGGAACCACCAGGTCCCTCCCCCGGTCGCGGAGACCCAATGGAAGGAACCACCAGGTCCCTCCCCCGGTCGCGGAGACCCAATGGAAGGAACCACCAGGTCCCTCCCCCGGTCGCGGAGACCCAATGGAAGGAACCACCAGGTCCCTCCCCCGGTCGCGGAGACCCAATGGAAGGAACCACCAGGTCCCTCCCCCGGTCGCGGAGACCCATGGAAGGAACCACCAGGTCCCTCCCCCGGTCGCAGAGACCCATGGAAGGAACCACCAGGTCCCTCCCCCGGTCGCAGAGACCCATGGAAGGAACCACCAGGTCCCTCCCCCGGTCGCAGAGACCCATGGAAGGAACCACCAGGTCCCTCCCCCGGTCGCAGAGACCCATGGAAGGAACCACCAGGTCCCTCCCCCGGTCGCAGAGACCCATGGAAGGAACCACCAGGTCCCTCCCCCGGTCGCGGAGACCCATGGAAGGAACCACAAGGTCCCTCCCCCGGTCGCAGAGACCCATGGAAGGAACCACAAGGTCCCTCCCCCGGTCGCAGAGACCCATGGAAGGAACCACCATGTCCCTCCCCCGGTCGCAGAGACCCATGGAAGGAACCACCAGGTCCCTCCCCCGGTCGCAGAGACCCATGGAAGGAACCACCAGGTCCCTCCCCCGGTCGCAGAGACCCAATGGAAGGAACCACCAGGTCCCTCCCCCGGTCGCGGAGACCCAATGGAAGGAACCACCAGGTCCCTCCCCCGGTCGCGGAGACCCAATGGAAGGAACCACCAGGTCCCTCCCCCGGTCGCGGAGACCCATGGAAGGAACCACCAGGTCCCTCCCCCGGTCGCAGAGACCCATGGAAGGAACCACCAGGTCCCTCCCCCGGTCGCAGAGACCCATGGAAGGAACCACCAGGTCCCTCCCCCGGTCGCAGAGACCCATGGAAGGAACCACCAGGTCCCTCCCCCGGTCGCAGAGACCCATGGAAGGAACCACCAGGTCCCTCCCCCGGTCGCAGAGACCCATGGAAGGAACCACCAGGTCCCTCCCCCGGTCGCAGAGACCCATGGAAGGAACCACCAGGTCCCTCCCCCGGTCGCGGAGACCCAATGGAAGGAACCACCAGGTCCCTCCCCCGGTCGCGGAGACCCAATGGAAGGAACCACCAGGTCCCTCCCCCGGTCGCGGAGACCCAATGGAAGGAACCACCAGGTCCCTCCCCCGGTCGCGGAGACCCAATGGAAGGAACCACCAGGTCCCTCCCCCGGTCGCGGAGAGGCATGGAAGGAACCACCAGGTCCCTCCCCCGGTCGCGGAGACCCAATGGAAGGAACCACCAGGTCCCTCCCCCGGTCGCGGAGAGGCATGGAAGGAACCACCAGGTCCCTCCCCCGGTCGCGGAGACCCATGGAAGGAACCACCAGGTCCCTCCCCCGGTCGCAGAGACCCATGGAAGGAACCACCAGGTCCCTCCCCCGGTCGCAGAGACCCATGGAAGGAACCACCAGGTCCCTCCCCCGGTCGCAGAGACCCATGGAAGGAACCACCAGGTCCCTCCCCCGGTCGCAGAGACCCATGGAAGGAACCACCAGGTCCCTCCCCCGGTCGCAGAGACCCATGGAAGGAACCACCAGGTCCCTCCCCCGGTCGCAGAGACCCATGGAAGGAACCACCAGGTCCCTCCCCCGGTCGCAGAGACCCATGGAAGGAACCACCAGGTCCCTCCCCCGGTCGCAGAGACCCATGGAAGGAACCACCAGGTCCCTCCCCCGGTCGCAGAGACCCATGGAAGGAACCACCAGGTCCCTCCCCCGGTCGCAGAGACCCATGGAAGGAACCACCAGGTCCCTCCCCCGGTCGCAGAGACCCATGGAAGGAACCACAAGGTCCCTCCCCCGGTCGCGGAGACCCATGGAAGGAACCAGGTTCTCCTCAAGTTGTGGCGATCCTTCATATCCCATGACTCAGTCCATCACCCTACTCACTGTTTTGATGACCCCAGTGCGAATCTCGGGCCCCTTTGTGTCCAGAGCGATGGCCACCGGTCTGTAGAACATGGGGTTAGTAGCGAAGCTTTCTGTGGCTTCTCGGACGTTTTTGATAGAGCCTGCGTGATACTGAGAGATGGAGAATGGTTAGTGGAGGAGCCGCCATACTAAGTCTCTCTGGTAACATCGTCTCATAAGCTTACCTCGTGTGTCCCATGAGAGAAGTTCAACCGGGCAATGTTCAATCCAGCCTTTATCATCTCCTTTAACATCTCCACTGAGCGGGACGCCGGGCCTGGGACACAATGACACGTAATGAGGCCTCAACGCCCTATCATGTCTGCCTCATGGGAGGTGGTTGGGTCTCCCCTGTCAGCTATTGCAGGAAGATGGTTGTGTAGCCCCTCTCTACCATGGCTGCCCCAGGTGAGTGGTTGTCCTCCAGGAAGGCATTGGTCTCCCCTTCTGGTGGTTGGGGCTCTCCTATCTATCCTGGCCATTCCAGGGAAGTGGTTGGTCACCCACCTCTATTACTGGCTGCCCCAGGGAGGTGTTGGGCCACCCACCTCTATTACTGGCTGCCCCAGGGAGGTGTTGGGCCCCATTCCTCCATCTTGGCTTAGCCAGGGAGGTGTTGGGTCCCTCCCCTCTATTACTGACTGTCCCAGGGAGGTGGTTGAGTCTCTCCCCATTACGACTCCTCTAAGAAGGGGCCCCTCTGGGGGTGCTATGGGTGGAACCACCGCTACCGATGGACCCCTCAGGTGGTACGGGTGGAATTACGGTTACCGATGGACCCCTCTGGGGTGGTACGGTTACCGATGGACCCCTCTGGGGTGGTACGGTTACCGATGGACCCCTCTGGGGTGGTACGGTTACCGATGGACCCCTCTGGGGTGGTACGGTTACCGATGGACCCCTCTGGGGTGGTACGGTTACCGATGGACCCCTCTGGGGTGGTACGGTTGGAATGGTTACCGATGGTGCAGATGATGCTGGTGTTGCGGGCAGTCAGGGGTTCGGAGTCGATGTCCAGCAGGCACAGGTGCTCCAGGAAGGTGTCGGCCATGGAGGCGCTGAGTTGTTGCTTCTGGAAGAAGGCGGTGCCGAGGTCCTGGGTCAGCTGCGTCATGTTCTCTGAGAGATGTCTGCGGCCCGCTGCTCCCCGAGACAGACAGACATGAGGGACAGAAGACGGACACATCAGACACACAGTCCCGGGACATGACCTACCTGCCAGGCCGTCCATCCCCCACATTGCTCTAACCACACAGCCACCCTCCGGACACAGATACAATGCGGTCAGTCTGGACACCACAGAACTCCGATCACTCCGGGGGGGGGGGGGGGGTTCTGGGTTAAACAGTGACAACTCTACTGGAAAATGACCAGTCAGCACCCCGGGGGGGGGGGGGGGACACACACCGCCCACACAATGCAGTTGTGTAATGGGGCATAAAGGGTCAGATCAGCCGGTCATCACATGGGAGGGAAGAGCGCCACCATGCTGACAGGAAGAGAAATACAGAACATGGTCAGGTGTACCACACCGGGTGGGGGAGTTGTAGTGATGGGGGGGGGGAGAGAGAGTTGTAGTGATGGGGGGGGGGAGAGAGAGAGTTGTAGTGATGGGGGGGGGGAGAGAGAGAGTTGTAGTGATGGGGGGGGGGGAGAGAGAGAGTTGTAGTGATGGGGGGGGGGGGAGAGAGAGTTGTAGTGATGGGGGGGGGGGGGGAGAGAGAGTTGTAGTGATGGGGGGGGGGGGGGAGAGAGTTGTAGTGATGGGGGGGGGGGGAGAGAGAGTTGTAGTGATGGGGGGGGGGGAGAGAGAGTTGTAGTGATGGGGGGGGGGAGGGAGAGAGTTGTAGTGATGGGGGGGGGGAGGGAGAGAGTTGTAGTGATGGGGGGGGGGGGGGGAGAGAGTTGTAGTGATGGGGGGGGGAGGGAGAGAGTTGTAGTGATGGGGGGGGAGGGAGAGAGTTGTAGTGATGGGGGGGGGGGGGAGGGAGAGAGTTGTAGTGATGGGGGGGGGGGGAGGGAGAGAGTTGTAGTGATGGGGGGGGGGGGAGAGAGTTGTAGTGATGGGGGGAGGGAGAGAGTTGTAGTGATGGGGGGGGGGAGAGAGAGAGAGAGTTGTAGTGATGGGGGGGGGGAGAGAGAGAGAGAGTTGTAGTGATGGGGGGGGGAGAGAGAGAGTTGTAGTGATGGGGGGGGGGGGAGAGAGTTGTAGTGATGGGGGGGGGGAGAGAGTTGTAGTGATGGGGGGGGGGAGAGAGTTGTAGTGATGGGGGGGGGGAGAGAGTTGTAGTGATGGGGGGGGGGGAGAGAGTTGTAGTGATGGGGGGGGGGAGAGAGTTGTAGTGATGGGGGGGGGGGAGAGAGTTGTAGTGATGGGGGGGGGAGAGAGAGTTGTAGTGATGGGGGGGGGGGAGAGAGAGTTGTAGTGATGGGGGGGGGGAATTGTAGAATAGAGGATGGAGGGGGGGAGTTGTAGATTAGAGGATGGGGGGGGGGGGAGTTGTAGATTAGAGGATGGGGGGGGGGAGTTGTAGATTAGAGGATGGGGGGGGGGAGTTGTAGATTAGAGGATGGGGGGGGGGGAGTTGTAGATTAGAGGATGGGGGGGGGGGGAGTTGTAGATTAGAGGATGGGGGGGGGGGAGTTGTAGATTAGAGGATGGGGGGGGGGGGAGTTGTAGATTAGAGGATGGGGGGGGGGAGTTGTAGATTAGAGGATGGGGGGGGGGGGAGTTGTAGATTAGAGGATGGGGGGGGGGGGAGTTGTAGATTAGAGGATGGGGGGGGGGGGAGTTGTAGATTAGAGGATGGGGGTGGGGGGGAGTTGTAGAATAGAGGATGGGGGTGGGGGGGAGTTGTAGAATAGAGGATGGGGGTGGGGGGGAGTTGTAGAATAGAGGATGGGGGTGGGGGGGAGTTGTAGAATAGAGGATGGGGGTGGGGGGGAGTTGTAGAATAGAGGATGGGGGTGGGGGGGAGTTGTAGAATAGAGGATGGGGGTGGGGGGGAGTTGTAGAATAGAGGATGGGGGTGGGGGGGAGTTGTAGAATAGAGGATGGGGGTGGGGGGGAGTTGTAGAATAGAGGATGGGGGTGGGGGGGAGTTGTAGAATAGAGGATGGGGGTGGGGGGGAGTTGTAGAATAGAGGATGGGGGTGGGGGGGAGTTGTAGAATAGAGGATGGGGGTGGGGGGGAGTTGTAGAATAGAGGATGGGGGTGGGGGGAGTTGTAGAATAGAGGATGGGGGGGGGGGAGTTGTAGAATAGAGGATGGGGGGGGGAGTTGTAGAATAGAGGATGGGGGGGGGGAGTTGTAGAATAGAGGATGGGGGGGGGGGGGGAGTTGTAGAATAGAGGATGGGGGGGGGGGGGAGTTGTAGAATAGAGGATGGGGGGGGGAGAGAGTTGTAGTGATGGGGGGGGAATTGTAGATTAGAGGATGGGGGAGGGGAGGAGTTGTAGAGGATGGGGGGGGAGAGTTGTAGTGATGGGGGGGGGGGGAGAGAGTTGTAGTGATGGGGGGGGGGGGAATTGTAGAATAGAGGATGGGGGGAGGAGGGGAGGAGTTGTAGAGGATGGGGGGGGAGAGAGAGTTGTAGTGATGGGGGGGGATTGTAGAATAGAGGAAGGGGGGGAGGAGGGGAGGAGTTGTAGAGGATGGGGGGGAAGGAGTTGTAGGTTAGAGGATGGGGGGGGGGGGAGTTGTAGAGGATGGGGGGGGGGAGTTGTAGTGATGGGGGGGGAGAGTTGTAGAGGATGGGGGGGAGGAGTTGTAGATTAGAGGATGGGGGAGTTGTAGTGATGGGGGGGGAATTGTAGATTAGAGGATGGGGGGGAATGAGTGATGGGGGGGGGGGGGAAATTGTAGAATAGAGGATGGGGGGGGGGATTTGCAGATTAGAGGATGGGGGGGGGGAGTTGTAGTGATGGGGGGAGGAGGGGAGGGGTTGTAGTGATGGGGGAGAGTTGCAGAATAGATGATGTGGGGGGGGGAGTTGTAGATTAGAGGAGGATGGGGGGGGGGAGAGAGAGAGAATTGTAGTGATGGGGGGGGGGGGGGAGTTGTAGAATAGGGGGGGGGGAGTGTTGTAGAATAGAGGATGGGGGGGGAGTTGTAGAGTTCAGGAAGTAATGGTGACAATCCGCTCCGCCCTTCCCCCTTCTAATATCAGAAATCTCCCATAGCAGGACCCCCTCCCCCCATGTGTGACCACACCTGCCCCCCAATCCCAGGACCCCCCAGTGTGGTCACCTCCTTGTACCTGGTGATTTTCTGTCTGAGCTGCAATCCAGGAAGCAGAGGGGGAGGGGAGAGGATACTCCACCCTATAACAGACAACTTACCTCCTCCCCTCCCCCGCCCTTCTAGAACAGTTCAGTCATTAACCCCTTCCTATGATCCGCGTCATGTAATAATCCGCACGTCGTTACCATAGAAACCCGCCATATTCTATATGAAGTCACCGCGATTGGTGAATTCCCTCCATAAATCCGCCCCCAACTTTATTTTGATATAAATTGTGTATAAAACGATGAAAAGTACAAAACAAGGAGTGTAAATATTTATTACATTTCATCTGTAAGAAAAAAGACCCCCAATTTATATGACTGATCCAGAAGAAGATCGTCCAATCATGTGACCCCGATCTTCTACCTGCCCTGACCACACCCCCAAATACACCGTCCAATCCCAACCTTCACTGCACAACCGCCTATGTGTGCGATATTTCTACTCCCACAGAGCGCAGCTACTTATTTATCCCCCATAAACACACCAACCAACCAACACCAACCAACCGACACCGACCAACCAACACCGACCAACCAACCGACCAATCAACCGACACCAACCAACCGACCAACCAACCGACACCAACCAACCGACCAACCAACCGACACCAACCAACCGACACCAACCAACCGACCAACCAACCGACACCAACCAACCGACACCAACCAACCGACCAACCAACCGACACCAACCAACCGACACCAACCAACCAACCAACCAACCGACACCAACCAACCGACCGACACCAACCAACCAACCAATCAACCGACACCAACCAACCGACCAACCAACCGACACCAACCAACCGACCAACCAACCGACACCAACCAACCGACCAACCAACCGACACCAACCAACCAACCAACCAATCAACCAACCAACTGACACCAACCAATCAACCGACACCAACCAACCGACACCAACCAACCGACACCAACCAACCAACCAATCAACCGACACCAACCAACCGACACCAGCCAACCGACCAACCAACCAACCGACACCAACCATCCGACACCAACCAACCAACCGACACCAACCAACCGACTCCAACCAACCGACACCAACCAACCAACCAACCGACACCAACCAACCGACACCAACCAACCAACCAACCGACACCAACCAACCGACCAACCAACCAACACCAACCAACCGACCAACCAACCGACACCAACCAACCAACCAATCAACCGACACCAACCAACCAACCAACCGACACCAACCAACCAACCAATCAACCGACACCAACTAACCGACCAACCAACCGACACCAACCAACCGACCAACCAACCGACACCAACCAACCAACCAACCGACACCAACCAACCAACTCCAACCAACCGACACCAACCAACCAACCGACACCAACCAACCGACACCAACCAACCGACACCAACCAACCGACACCAACCAACCGACCAACCAACCGACACCAACCAACCGACCAACACCAACCAACCGACCAACCAACCGACACCAACCAACCGACACCAACCAACCGACACCAACCAACCGACTGGCCGACACTGACCAACCAACCGAAACCGACTGACACCGACCAACAACAACCAACCAACACCAACCAACCAACCGACACTGACTGACACTGACCAACACCGACCAACCAACCGACCAACACCGACCAACCGACCGACACCGACTGACACCGACTGACACCGACCGACACCAACCAACCGACTGACTGACACTGACCAACCAACCAACCGACCAACCAACCGACACCAACCGACCAACCAACTGACACCAACCAACCAACCGACACCAACCAACCGACTACAACCAACCGACACCAACCAACCAACCAACCGACACCAACCAACCAACCGACACCAACCAACCGACCAACCAACCGACACCAACCAACCAACCAACCGACACCAACCGACACCAACCGACACCAACCGACACCAACCAACCAACACCAACCAACCGACCAACCAACCAACACCAACCAACCAACCAATCAACCGACACCAACCAACCAACCAACCGACACCAACCAACCGACCGACCGACACCAACCAACCAATCAACCGACACCAACCAACCGACACCAACCAACCGACCAACCAACCGTCACCAACCAACCAACCGACACCAACCAACCGACTCCAACCAACCGACACAAACCAACCAACCAACCGACACCAACCAACCGACACCAACCAACCAACCAACCGACACCAACCAACCGACCAACCAACCGACACCAACCAACCAACCAACCGACCAACACCAACCAACCGACACCAACCAACCAACCAACCGACACCAACCAACCAACCAATCAACCGACACCAACCAACCGTCCAACCAACCGACACCAACCAACCGACACCAACCAACCGACCGACCGACCAACCAACCGACACCAACCAACCAACCGACACCAACCAACCGACACCAACCAACCAACCGACACCAACCAACCAACCAATCAACCGACACCAACCAACCGACCAACCAACCGACCGACCGACCAACCAACCAACCGACCGACCAACCAACCAACCAACCGACACCAACCAACCAACCAACCGACACCAACCAACCGACACCAACCGACCAACCAACCAACACCAACCAACCAACCGACCAACACCAACCGAACAACCGACACCAACCAACCGACCAACCAACCGACCGACCAACCAACCAACTGACACCAACCAACCGACAACCGACACCAACCAACCAACCGACCAACCAACCGACACCAACCAACCAACACCAACCAACCGACACCAACCAACCAACCAACCGATCAACCAACCAACCAACCAACCGACCAACCAACACCAGCCAACCGACACCAACCAACCAACACCGACAAACCAACACCAACCAACCGACCGACACCAACCAACCAACCAACCGACCAACCAACCGACACCAACCAACCAACCGACACCAACCAACCGACACCAACCAACCAACCGACACCAACCAACCAACCGACACCAACCAACCAACTGACACCAACCAACCAACTGACAACCGACACCAACCAACCGACAACCGACACCAACCAACCGACACCAACCAACCGACACCAACCAACCAACCGACACCGACCAACCAACTGACACCGACCAACCAACCGACACCAACCGACACCAACCAACCGACCAACCAACCGACACCAACCAACCGACAACCGACACCAACCAACCGACACCAACCAACCGACACCAACCAACCAACCGACACCGACCAACCAACCGACACCGACCAACCAACCGACACCAACCGACACCAACCAACCGACCAACCAACCGACACCAACCAACCGACGACCGAAACCAACCGACCGACACCGACCAACCAACCGACACCGACCAACCGACACCAACCAAACAACCGACAACCGACACCAACCAACCAACACCGACCAACCAACCGACTCCAACCAACCGACACGACCAACCAACCGACACCGACCATCCAACCGACAACCGACACCGACCAACCAACCGACACCGACCAACCAACCGACCAACCAACCGACAACCGACACCGACCAACCAACCAACACCAACCAACCGACACCGACCAACCAACTGACACCAACCAACCAACACCGACCAACCAACCGACTCCAACCAACCGACACGACCGACCAACCGACATGACCAACCAACCGACACCGACCAACCGACACCGACCAACACCGATTGACCGACACCGACTGACCGACACCGACCAACAACAACTGACCAACACCAACCAACCGTCACCGACCAACTAACTGACACCAACCAACCGACACCGACCAGCCAACCGACACCCACCAACCAACAACAACCAACACCGACCAACCAACACCGGCCAACCAACACCGGCTAACCAACCGACACTGACAAACCAACCAACACCAACCAACCAAACAACACCAACCGACACCGACTGACCAACACCAACCAACCGACATTAACCAACCAAGACCGACTGACACCGACCAACAACAACCGACACTGACCAACTAACTGACACCAACCAACCAACCGACACCGATCAACACCGACCGGCAGACACTGACCAACCAACCGACACCGACCAACCGGCCGACACCGACCGACACCGACCAACCAACTGACACCAACCAACCGACCAACTGACACCAACCAACCAACCGACTGGCCGACACTGACCAACCAACCGACACCAACCAACCGACCGACACCAACCAACCAACTGACACCGACCAACCAACACCGACCAACCAACAACCAGCCGACACTGACCAACCAACCGACACCAACCAACCAACCGACACCGACCAACACCAACCAACCGACCGGCCGACACTGACCAACTGACCGACTCCGACCAACCAACTCACACCAACTAACCAACCGACCGACCGACACTGACCAACCGACACCAACCAACCAACCGACACCGACCAACCGACCGACCGGCCGACACTGACCAACCAACCGACCGACACCGACCAACCAACAGACACCAACTAATCGACACCAACCAACCGACTGGCCGACACTGACCAACCAACCGAAACCGACTGACACCGACCAACAACAACCAACCAACACCAACCAACCAACCGACACCGACTGACACTGACCAACACCGACCAACCAACCGACCAACAACCGACCAACACCGATCAACCAACCGACACCAACCGACCGACACCGACTGACACGACCAACACCAACCAACCGACACCAACCAACCGACCGACTGACACCGACCAACCAACCGACCGGCCGACACTGACCAACCAACCGACACGACCGACACCGACCAACCAACCGACCGACACCGACCAACACCGATTAACCAACCGACACCGACCAACCGATTGACACCGACCAACACCAACCAACCGACACCAACCAACCGACCGACTGACACCGACCAACCAACCGACAGGCCGACACTGACCAACCAACCGACACCGACCAACCGACCGACCAACCGACCAACACCGATCAACCAACCGACACCGACCAACCAACCGACACCGACCAACCAACCGACACCGACCAACCGACCGACACCGACACCAACCAACCAATCGACACCGACCAACACCAACCGGCCAACACTGACCAACCAACCGACACCAACCAACCAACGTCGACTGACACCAACCGACCAACACCAACCGACACCGACCGACCAACACCAACCGACACCGACCAACCAACCGACACTGACCAACACCAACCGACACCGACCAACCAACCGACACCGACCGACCAACACCGACCAACCAACCGACACCAACCAACTGACATCGATTAACACCAACTGGCACCAACCGGCATCGACTGACACCAACACCGACCAACACCAACTGACACCGACCGACAAAGACACCAACTGACACTTATACTAACTGATACCAATACTAACTGACACTAACACTAACTGACACTGATACTAACTGACACTTATACAAACTGATACTAACACTAATTGACACTGACATTAACTGACTGACACTGATACTAACTGACACCGACTGACTGACACTGATAGTAACTGACACGGATACTTACTGACTCACACTGACACTAACACTAACTGACTGATACTGACTGACACTGATACTAACTGACTGACACTGATACTAACTGACACTGACACGGGGCTTCGTCACACTCCGCTTGAGTGCTTCCTCCAGTCTGGACCCTCAAGCCTCGTACACACGGCCGGTTTTCTTGGCAAGAACCGACAAGAAAACTGCTGGCAGAGCTTTCTTGCCGAGAAAACCGGCCGTGTGTACGAGGCTTTCAGGTTTCTTGTCAGGAAAACTGCCCAGAATCTCGACGGGAAAAAAAGAAAATCTGCTTTCTTTTTTCTCGTTGGGATTCTCGTTGGCCTGTTTCCCGACGAGAAACCCGAGAGTGTGTACGCTTACCTGTCGCCGTGGAAACCCGCGCATGCTGGAAATGACTTTGACGCATGCGCGGTAGCTTCCTAGGCATAGGTAGGGTGAAGCAAGATGGCGGCGGCGGCATGGAATGTGACGATCGCACGCTTCTCGTAGTCGATGACGTCACCACGTTCGTGCCATTCAGAAGAACGGCGGTTCTTGTGAATCATACGTGTGTACACTCGGCCGGGACAAGAATCTCGTCAGGAAAAACGACGGGTTCTTTCCTGATGAGATTCTCGGCAGTGTGAACGAGGCTTCAGATATTACAGCCCATATAGTGTAACTAAGAACCAGACGAGACTAGCTCAGATACAAACCGGCAACATAGAATTCTTTATTGAACGAACTCACAGAAATGTATACACCAGGAGGACACGCGATCGGCAGCTCTATGGTGCCCGCGAGTGGTGGGATCTCCCTGGGGCTTGTAGTTCTCTTTCCGACAGTATACAGTAGAGAGGGGAGGAGCCTCTGACCCGGGCAGGAATCCGCGTCACTCAGTTTACTCGGCTCCGCCTCTACACTCTTGCTGATACCTGGTCAGATCAGAGGCCCCTCCCCTCTCCACTGTATACAGTCGGGAAGAGAACTACAAGCCCCAGGGAGATCCGCCGACTTGCAGGCACCATGGATCTGCCCATCGCCGCCTCCCACCTCCCCCATGGTGGGGGGTCCAGAGATGTGCTGGGGGTTGGAGGTGCACAGCGGAGACCAGCCAGGTACAGGGGAACCTCTGGAAGGGGGGGAAGGGAGAGCAGCTGTCTGGGGCCATGATGTAAGGGGGGGGGGCTCTCTGGGGCCCCTGATGTAAGAGGGGGGCTCTCTGGGGGCCCTGATGTAAAGGGGGGCTTATTGGGGGTCCTGATGTAAGTAGGGAGGCTCTCTGGGGACCCTGATGTAAGTAGGGAGGCTCTCTGGGGACCCTGATGTAAGGGGGGCTCTCTGGGGGCCCTGATGTAAGGAGGGCTCTCTGGGGGCCCTGATGTAAGGGGGGCTCTCTGGGGGCCCTGATGTAAGGGGGGCTCTCTGGGGGCCCTGATGTAAGGGGGGCTCTCTGGGGCCCTGATGTAAAGGGGGGCTCTCTGGGAGCCCTAAAGTAAGTAGGGAGGCTCTCTGGGGGCCCTGATGTAAGTAGGGAGGCTCTCTGGGGACCCTGATGTAAGGGGGGGGGCTCTCTGGGGACCCTGATGTAAGGGGGGGCTCTCTGGGAGCCCTGATGTAAGTAGGGAGGCTCTCTGGGGGCCCTGATGTAAAGGGGGGCTCTCTGGGGGCCCTGATGTAAGTAGGGAGGCTCTCTGGGGGCCCTGATGTAAAGGGGGGCTCTCTAGGGACCCTGATGTAAGGGGGGGCTCTCTGGGGACCCTGATGTAAGGGGGCGGGCACTCTGGGGACCCTGATGTAAGGGGGCTCTCTGGGGGCCCTGATGTAAGCGGGGGGCTCTCTGGGGGCCCTGGTGTAAGGGGTGGCTCTCTGGGGGCCCTGATGTAAGGGGGGCTCTCTGGGGGCCCTGATGTAAAGGGGGGCTCTCTAGGGACCCTGATGTAAGGGGGGGCTCTCTGGGGGCCCTGATGTTAGTAGGGAGGCTCTCTGGGGGCCCTGATGTAAAGGGGGTCTCTCTGGGGGCCCTGATGTAAGGGGGGCTCTCTGGGGACCCTGATGTAAGGGGAGGGCTCTCTGGGGGCCCTGATGTAAGGGGGGGCTCTCTGGGGGCCCTGATGTAAGTAGGGAGGCTCTCTGGGGACCCTGACGTAAGGGGGGCTCTCTGGGGACCCTGATGTAAGGGGGGCTCTCTGGGGGCCCTGATGTAGGGGGGCTCTCTGGGGACCCTGATGTAAGTAGGGAGGCTCTCTGGGGACCCTGATGTAAGGGGGGCTCTCTGGGGACCCTGATGTAAGGAGGGGGGCTCTGTGGGGGCCCTGATGTAAGGGGGGCTCTCTGGGGGCCCTGATGTAAGCGGGGGGCTCTCTGGGGGCCCTGGTGTAAGGGGTGGCTCTCTGGGGGCCCTGATGTAAGGGGGGCTCTCTGGGGGCCCTGATGTAAAGGGGGGCTCTCTAGGGACCCTGATGTAAGGGGGGCTCTCTGGGGGCCCTGATGTTAGTAGGGAGGCTCTCTGGGGGCCCTGATGTAAAGGGGGTCTCTCTGGGGGCCCTGATGTAAGGGGGGCTCTCTGGGGACCCTGATGTAAGGGGGGGCTCTCTGGGGGCCCTGATGTAAGGGGGGGCTCTCTGGGGGCCCTGATGTAAGTTGGGAGGCTCTCTGGGGACCCTGATGTAAGGGGGGGCTCTCTGGGGACCCTGATGTAAGGGGGGCTCTCTGGGGACCCTGATGTAAGGGGGCTCTCTGGGGGCCCTGATGTAAGGGGGGCTCTCTGGGGGCCCTGATGTAAGGGGGGCTCTCTGGGGCCCTGATGTAAAGGGGGGCTCTCTGGGAGCCCTAAAGTAAGTAGGGAGGCTCTCTGGGGGCCCTGATGTAAGTAGGGAGGCTCTCTGGGGACCCTGATGTAAGGGGGGGGCTCTCTGGGGACCCTGATGTAAGGGGGGGCTCTCTGGGAGCCCTGATGTAAGTAGGGAGGCTCTCTGGGGGCCCTGATGTAAAGGGGGGCTCTCTGGGGGCCCTGATGTAAGTAGGGAGGCTCTCTGGGGGCCCTGATGTAAAGGGGGGCTCTCTAGGGACCCTGATGTAAGGGGGGCTCTCTGGGGACCCTGATGTAAGGGGGCGGGCACTCTGGGGACCCTGATGTAAGGGGGCTCTCTGGGGGCCCTGATGTAAGCGGGGGGCTCTCTGGGGGCCCTGGTGTAAGGGGTGGCTCTCTGGGGGCCCTGATGTAAGGGGGGCTCTCTGGGGGCCCTGATGTAAAGGGGGGCTCTCTAGGGACCCTGATGTAAGGGGGGGGCTCTCTGGGGGCCCTGATGTTAGTAGGGAGGCTCTCTGGGGGCCCTGATGTAAAGGGGGTCTCTCTGGGGGCCCTGATGTAAGGGGGGCTCTCTGGGGACCCTGATGTAAGGGGAGGGCTCTCTGGGGGCCCTGATGTAAGGGGGGGGCTCTCTGGGGGCCCTGATGTAAGTAGGGAGGCTCTCTGGGGACCCTGACGTAAGGGGGGCTCTCTGGGGACCCTGATGTAAGGAGGGCTCTCTGGGGGCCCTGATGTAGGGGGGCTCTCTGGGGACCCTGATGTAAGTAGGGAGGCTCTCTGGGGACCCTGATGTAAGGGGGGCTCTCTGGGGACCCTGATGTAAGGAGGGGGGCTCTGTGGGGGCCCTGATGTAAGGGGGGCTCTCTGGGGGCCCTGATGTAAGCGGGGGGCTCTCTGGGGGCCCTGGTGTAAGGGGTGGCTCTCTGGGGGCCCTGATGTAAGGGGGGCTCTCTGGGGGCCCTGATGTAAAGGGGGGCTCTCTAGGGACCCTGATGTAAGGGGGGCTCTCTGGGGGCCCTGATGTTAGTAGGGAGGCTCTCTGGGGGCCCTGATGTAAAGGGGGTCTCTCTGGGGGCCCTGATGTAAGGGGGGCTCTCTGGGGACCCTGATGTAAGGGGGGGCTCTCTGGGGGCCCTGATGTAAGGGGGGGCTCTCTGGGGGCCCTGATGTAAGTAGGGAGGCTCTCTGGGGACCCTGATGTAAGGGGGGGCTCTCTGGGGACCCTGATGTAAGGGGGGCTCTCTGGGGACCCTGATGTAAGTGGGGCTCTCTGGGGGCCCTGATGTAGGGGGGGCTCTCTGGGGACCCTGATGTAAGTAGGGAGGCTCTCTGGGGACCCTGATGTAAGGGGGGCTCTCTGGGGACCCTGATGTAAGGAGGGGGGCTCTCTGGGGGCCCTGATGTAAGGGGTGGCTCTCTGGGGGCACTGATGTAAGGGGGGCTCTCTAGGGACCCTGATGTAAGGGGGGGGCTCTCTGGGGGCCCTGATGTAAGAGGTGGCTCTCTGGGGGCCCTGATGTAAGGGGGGCTCTCTGGGGGCCCTGATGTAAGGGGGGGCTCTCTAGGGACCCTGATGTAAGGGGTGGCTCTCTGGGGGCCCTGATGTAAGGGGGGCTCTGATGTAAGGGGGCCCTCTGGGGGCCCTGATGTAAGGGGGGGCTCTCTGGGGGCCCTGATGTGAGGGGGCTCTCTGGGGGCCCTGATGTAAGGGGGGCTCTCTGGGGGCCTGATGTAAGGGGTGGCTCTCTGGGGACCCTGATGTAAGGGGTGGCTCTCTGGGGACCCTGATGTAAGGGGTGGATCTCTGGGGGCCCTGATGTAAGGGGGGCTCTCTAGGGACCCTGATGTAAGGGGGGGGCTCTCTGGGGGGCCCTGATGTAAGGGGGGCTCTCTAGGGACCCTGATGTATGGGGGGCTCTCTGGGGGCCCTGATGTAAGGGGGGGCTCTCTAGGGACCCTGATGTATGGGGGGGCTCTCTGGGGGCCCTGATGTAAGGGGGGGCTCTCTGGGGGCCCTGATGTAAGGGGGGCTCTCTGGGGGCCCTGATGTAAGGGGGGGGCTCTCTGGGCCCTGATGTAAGGGGGGCTCTCTGGGGGCCCTGATGTAAGGGGGGGCTCTCTGGGGCCCTGATGTAAGGGGGGCTCTGATGTAAGGGGGGCTCTCTGGGGGCCCTGATGTAAGGGGGGCTCTCTGGGGGCCCTGATGTAAGGGGGCTCTCTGGGGGCCCTGATGTAAGGGGGGCTCTCTAGGGACCCTGATGTATGGGGGGGCTCTCTGGGGACCCTGATGTAAGGGGTGGCTCTCTGGGGGCCCTGATGTAAGGGGGGGCTCTCTGGGGGCCCTGATGTAAGGGGGGGCTCTGATGTAAGGGGGGCTCTCTCCCTACATCAGGAGGGGTGTTGGGGGCCCCTCAGTGGGGGTGGGGGGACTCTGCACATTCCTGAGGTGATCTGTACGCCCCTCCCCACACACACGGATTGGACGGATTCCCCGGCCGATGTGATTGTGTCCGGCAGGGAAGGGGTGGCTCCGGCGGGCGGGCGGGCGTGGTCTCGGAACAGGCCGATTATGGTGATTGGCGGAGGAGATGGGCGGGCGTGGTCTCCAGGCCGGCCGATGAAGATGATTGGCGGAGGCGGCGGTGGACCATCCTGACACCATGCGGCGGACCAATCAGAGGCGGTGAGGTGAGGAGGCACGCGGCCGCGGTGTATGGCGGGAAATGTAGTGCGCTGTGCGTGAGGAGTAAAGGGCGGGGCGCCCGGAGGAACTACAATCCCGGCATACACTGCGAGAAGGGGGCGGGGACAGGAGAAGCCGGCTGTATATAAGGAGAGGCCGAGAGATGGACGCGACCGACTGACAGGAACCCGGAGAGAGAGGTGAGGGGGAGGGGACAGGGACAGGTGAGGGATGACAGGAGGGGGGAGGGGACAGGTAAGGGATGACAGGAGGGGGGAGGGGACAGGTGAGGGATGACAGGAGGGGGGAGGGGACAGGTGAGGGATGACAGGGGGGTGGGGGACAGGTGAGGGATGACAGGAGGGGGGAGGGGACAGGTGAGGGATGACAGGAGGGGGAGGGGACAGGTGAGGGATGACAGGAGGGGGGAGGGGACAGGTGAGGGATGACAGGAGGGGACAGGTGAGGGATGGGGATGACAGGAGGGGGGGGGGGACAGGTGAGGGAAAACAGGAGGGGACAGGTGAGGGATGGGGATGACAGGAGGGGGAGGGGACAGGGGAGGGATGACAGGGGGTGGGGGACAGGAGGGGGACGGGGGGTGGGGGGACAGGTGAGGGATGACAGGAGGGGGGAGGGGACAGGTGAGGGATGGGGATGACAGGAGGGGGAGGGGACAGGTGAGGGATGACAGGAGAGGTGAGGGATGACGGGATGGGGAGGGGACAGGTGAGGGATGGGGATGACAGGAGGGGGAGGGGACAGGTGAGGGATGACAGGTGAGGGATGACAGGAGGGATGACAGGAGGGGACAGATGAGGGATGGGGATGACAGGAGGGGGGAGGGGACAGGTGAGGGATGACAGGGGGGAGGGGGCAGGTGAGGGATGACAGAAGGGATGACAGGAGGGGGAGGGGACAGGTGAGGGATGACAGGAGGGGACAGGTGAGGGATGGGGATGGGACAGGTGAGGGATGACAGGAGGGGGGAGGGGACAGGTGAGGGATGACAGGAGGGGGAGGGGACAAGGTAAGGGATGACAGGAGGGGACAGGTGAAGGATGACAGGAGGGGACAGGTGAGGGATGACAGGAGGGGGGAGGGGACAGGTGAGGGATGACAGGAGGGGGGAGGGGACAGGTGAGGGATGACAGGAGGGGACAGGTGAGGGATGGGATGACAGGAGGGGACAGGTGAGGGATGGGGATGACAGGAGGGGACAGGTGAGGGATGGGGATGACAGGAGGGGAGGGGACAGGTGAGGGATGACGGGGGAGGGGACAGGTGAGGGATGACAGGAGGGGACAGGTGAGGGATGACAGGAGGGGACAGGTGAGGGATGACAGGAGGGGACAGGTGAGGGATGACAGGAGGGGACAGGTGAGGGATGACAGGAGGGGACAGGTGAGGGATGACAGGAGGGGACAGGTGAGGGATGACAGGAGGGGGACAGGTGAGGGATGGGGATGACAGGAGGGGACAGGTGAGGGATGGGGATGACAGGAGGGGGAGGGGGACAGGTGAGGGATGACGGGAGGGGGACAGGTGAGGGATGACGGGAGGGGGACAGGTGAGGGATGATGGGAGGGGGACAGGTGAGGGATGACGGGAGGGGGACAGGTGAGGGATGACGGAAGGGATGGGGAGGGGACAGGTGAGGCAGGAGGGGGAGGGGACAGGTGAGGGATGGCAGGAGGGGGAGGGGACAGGTGAGGGATGACAGGAGGGGAGGGGACAGGAGGGGGATGGGGATGACAGGAGGGGGGTGCGGATGACAGGAGGGGGATGACAGGAGGGGGGAGGGGACAGGTGAGGGATGACAGGAGGGGGGAGGGGGACAGGTGAGGGATGGGGATGACAGGAGGGGGGAGGGGACAGGTGAGGGATGACAGGAGGGGGACAGGTGAGGGATGACAGGAGGGAGGAGGGGGACAGGTGAAGGATGACAGGAGGGGGAGGGGACAGGTGAGGGGTGGGGATGACAGGAGGGATGACAGGAGGGGGGAGGTGAGGGATGACAGGAGGGGGGAGGTGAGGGATGACAGGAGGGGGGAGGGGGACAGGTGAGGGATGGGGGTGACAGGAGGGGGAGGGGACAGGTGAGGGATGGGGATGACAGGAGGGGGGGAGGGGACAGGTGAGGGATGACAGGAGGGGGGAGGGGACAGGTGAGGGATGACGGGGGGCAGGTGAGGGATGGGGATGACAGGAGGGGGGAGGGGACAGGTGAGGGATGACAGGGGGGACAGGTGAGGGATGGGGATGACAGGAGGGGGGAGGGGACAGGTGAGGGATGACAGGGGGGAGGTGAGGGATGACAGGAGGGGGAGGGGGACAGGTGAGGGATGGGGATGACAGGAGTGGGAGGGGGACAGGTGAGGATGACAGGAGAGGGAGGGGACAGGTGAGGGATGGGGATGACAGGTGAGGGATGACAGGAGGGGACAGGTGAGGGATGACAGGAGGGGGAGGGGACATGTGAGGGATGGGGATGACGGGAGGGGACAGGTGAGGGATGGGGATGACAGGAGGGGGAAGGGACAGGTGAGGGATGAGAATGACGGGAGGGGGCCAGGTGAGGATGACGGGAGGGGGCCAGGTGAGGGATGACGGGAGGGGGCCAGGTGAGGGATGACGGGAGGGGGCCAGGGGAGGGGACAGGAGGGGGAGGGGACAGGTGAGGGAGGGTGAGGGATGACAGGAGGGGGATGACAGGAGGGGACAGGAGGGGGATGGGGATGACAGGAGGGGGATGGGGATGACAGGAGGGGACAGGTGAGGGATGGGATGACAGGAGGGGGGAGGGGACAGGTGAGGAATGACAGGAGGGGGAGGGGACAGGTGAGGGATGGGGATGACAGGAGGGGGGAGGGGACAGGTGAGGGATGACAGGAGGGGGAGGGGACAGATGAGAGATGGGGATGACAGGAGGGGGAGGGGACAGGTGAGGGATGGGGATGACAGGAGGGGGGAGGGGACAGGTGAGGGATGACAGGAGGGAGGAGGGGGACATGTGAGGGATGACAGGAGGGGGAGGGGACAGGTGAGGGATGGGGACAGGTGAGGGATGGGGATGACAGGAGGGGGAGGGGACAGGTGAGGGATGACAGGAGGGAGACAGGTGAGGGATGACGAGGGGGAGGTGAGGGATGACAGGAGGGAGGAGGGGGACAGGTGAGGGATGACAGGAGGGGAGGGGACAGGTGAGGGGATGACAGGAGGGGGAGGGGGACAGGTGAGGGATGACAGGAGGGGGAGGGGGACAGGTGAGGGATGACAGGAGGGGGAGGGGACAGGTGAGGGATGGGGATGACAGGAGGGGGAGGGGACAGGTGAGGGATGACGAGGGGGGAGGTGAGGGATGACAGGAGGGAGGAGGGGGACAGGTGAGGGATGACAGGTGAGGGATGAGGATGACAGGGGGGGGGAGGGGACAGGTGAGGGATGACGAGGGGGGAGGTGAGGGATGACGAGGGGGGAGGTGAGGGATGACAGGAGGGGGACAGGTGAGGGATGACAGGAGGGGGACAGGTGAGGGATGGGGATGACAGGAGGGGGGAGGGGGACAGGGGACGGATGACAGGAGGGGGGAGGGGACAGGTGAGGGATGACAGGAGGGGGGAGGGGGGACAGGTGAGGGATAACAGGAGGGGGACAGGTGAGGGATGGGGATGACAGGAGGGGGGAGGGGACAGGTGAGGCATGACAGGAGGGGATAGGTGAGGGATGGGGATGACAGGAGGGGGAGGGGACATGTGAGGGATGGGGATGACAGGAGGGGGGAGGGGACAGGTGAGGGATGACAGGAGGGGGAGGGGACAGGTGAGGGATGACAGGAGGGGGAGGGGACAGGTGAGGGATGACAGGAGGGGGAGGGGACAGGTGAGGGAGGTGGAGGGGGACAGGTGAGGGATGGGATGACAGGAGGGGGAGGGGACAGGTGGGGGATGACAGGAGGGGACAGGTGAGGGATGACGAGGGGACAGGTGAGGGATGACAGGAGGGGGAGGGGACAGGTGAGGGATGGGGATGACAGGAGGGGGGAGGGGGACAGGAGGGGTAGGGGACAGAGGAGGGGTAGGGGACAGGTGAGGGATGGGGATGACAGGAGGGGGGAGGGGGACAGGTGAGGGATGGGGATGACAGGAGGGGGGAGGGGACAGGTGAGGGATGACAGGAGGGGGGAGGGGGACAGGTGAGGGATGACAGGATGGGGGAGGGGGACAGGTGAGGGATGACAGGATGGGGGAGGGGGACAGGTGAGGGATGACAGGATGGGGGAGGGGGACAGGTGAGGGATGACAGGAGGGGGAGGGGACAGGTGAGGGATAACAGGAGGGGGACAGGTGAGGGATGGGGATGACAGGAGGGGGGAGGGGACAGGTGAGGGATGACAGGAGGGGATAGGTGAGGGATGGGGATGACAGGAGGGGGACAGGGGACAGGTGAGGGATGACAGGAGGGGGGAGGGGACAGGTGAGGGATGACAGGAGGGGGGAGGGGACAGGTGAGGGATAACAGGAGGGGGACAGGTGAGGGATGGGGATGACAGGAGGGGGGAGGGGACAGGTGAGGGATGACAGGAGGGGATAGGTGAGGGATGGGGATGACAGGAGGGGGAGCGGACATGTGAGGGATGGGGATGACAGGAGGGGACAGGTGAGGGATGACAGGAGGGGACAGGTGAGGGATGACAGGAGGGGGAGGGGACAGGTGAGGGATGACAGGAGGGGGAGGGGACAGGTGAGGGAGGTGGAGGGGGACAGGTGAGGGATGGGGATGACAGGAAGGGGACAGGTGAGGGATGGGGATGACAGGAGGGGACAGGTGAGGGATGGGGATGACAGGAGGGGGAGGGGACAGGTGAGGGATGACAGGAGGGGGAGGGGACAGGTGAGGGATGGGGATGACAGGAGGGGGACAGGAGGGGGGAGGGGGACAGGAGGGGTAGGGGACAGGTGAGGGAGGTGGAGGGGGACAGGTGAGGGATGGGGATGACAGGAGGGGGACAGGTGAGGGATGACAGGAGGGGGAGGGACAGGTGAGGGATGGGGATGACAGGAGGGGACAGGTGAGGGATGGGGATGACAGGAGGGGGGAGGGGACAGGTGAGGGATGGGGATGACAGGAGGGGGAGGGGGACAGGAGGGGTAGGGGACAGGTGAGGGATGGGGATGACAGGAGGGGGAGGGGGACAGGAGGGGTAGGGGACAGGTGAGGGATGGGGATGACAGGAGGGGGAGGGGGACAGGAGGGGTAGGGGACAGGTGAGGGATGGGGATGACAGGAGGGGGAGGGGACAGGTGAGGGATGGGGATGACAGGAGGGGGAGGGGGACAGGAGGGTAGGGGACAGGTGAGGGATGGGGATGACAGGAGGGGAGGGGGACAGGAGGGGTAGGGGACAGGTGAGGGATGGGGATGACAGGAGGGGGAGGGGGACAGGAGGGGTAGGGGACAGGTGAGGGATGGGGATGACAGGAGGGGGAGGGGGACAGGAGGGGTAGGGACAGGTGAGGGATGGGGATGACAGGAGGGGGAGGGGGACAGGAGGGGTAGGGGACAGGTGAGGGATGGGGATGACAGGAGGGGGAGGGGGACAGGTGAGGGATGGGGATGACAGGAGGGGGAGGGGGACAGGAGGGGTAGGGGACAGGTGAGGGATGGGGATGACAGGAGGGGGAGGGGGACAGGAGGGGTAGGGGACAGGTGAGGGATGGGGATGACAGGAGGGGGAGGGGGACAGGAGGGGTAGGGGACAGGTGAGGGATGGGGATGACAGGAGGGGGAGGGGGACAGGAGGGGTAGGGGACAGGTGAGGGATGGGGATGACAGGAGGGGGAGGGGGACAGGAGGGGTAGGGGACAGGTGAGGGATGGGGATGACAGGAGGGGGAGGGGGACAGGAGGGGTAGGGGACAGGTGAGGGATGGGGATGACAGGAGGGGGAGGGGGACAGGAGGGGTAGGGGACAGGTGAGGGATGGGGATGACAGGAGGGGACAGGTGAGGGATGGGGATGACAGGAGGGGTAGGGGACAGGTGAGGGATGGGGATGACAGGAGGGGGAGGGGGACAGGAGGGGTAGGGGACAGGTGAGGGATGGGGATGACAGGAGGGGACAGGTGAGGGATGGGGATGACAGGAGGGGTAGGGGACAGGTGAGGGATGGGGATGACAGGAGGGGGAGGGGGACAGGAGGGGTAGGGGACAGGTGAGGGATGGGGATGACAGGAGGGGACAGGTGAGGATGGGGATGACAGGAGGGGAGGGGACAGGTGAGGGATGGGGATGACAGGTGAGGGATGGGGATGACAGGAGGGGTATGGGACAGGTGAGGGATGGGGATGACAGGAGGGGGGAGGGGACAGGTGAGGGATAAGGATGACAGGATTGGACAATGGACCTCGGCCTGTGATTGGTCGCCGTGTCTTCACTGGCTGCTTCCGGTGTTCTGTCAATACCTCCAACCCATCAGAATCTCTAACCATGCCGTTTATTTAGGCCCTTACAGTAATGTAGATTTTGATGAATCGGTGGTTGGGATACCAGAATAGAGTTCGGTGTAATAAAAGATCTCCACCATGAAGTTTCTCCATCGCGTCCCTTCCGGTGCGGCTACGTCACGGAATAGCTGTTCGCGGGTCGTCACCGCGCCCCCCAGGCTGTTCTTTCTACCGAAATGAATGTGGCGGTTGCTCGGGGACCGCCCCCCTCCATCTCACACTTTCCCTCGGTCCGGATTGGTAGAAAGAACAGCGCGGGGGCTGGGCCGCCAATGACGAGTGTAAACAAACTGATGCCCCGCCCTATAATTTTTCTGGACCTGAAAATTGCACGTGTGATAAAACTGCGGTAAAGACCCGCGAACAGCTATGTCGTGACGTGGCCGCACCGGAAGTGACGCGATGGAGAAGTTTCATGGGTGGAGATTTTTTTGGACAGGAAGATTGAGCTGCTTTGACAGCGAATAA